>WEKX01013996.1:137070-161372 GCA_013390025.1 Pitta sordida | reverse complement strand
ACAC
This sequence comes from Pitta sordida, assembly GCA_013390025.1. Lineage (NCBI taxonomy): Eukaryota > Metazoa > Chordata > Aves > Passeriformes > Pittidae > Pitta > Pitta sordida. Next base: position 161,368 of record WEKX01013996.1, on the reverse strand, counting down.
GGAGATGATGGGCTGGGAGTTAGTGATGAGGCTGGAGCTACCTGAGGAAGGGGGCAGGGGGGGTCATGGTGGTCCCACAGCTGCTGTGGGGCTCTCTGGGGTCCGTGCTGGAAGCAGCATTGGTGCTACAGGGCAGGGTTGTTCTGCTCCTCAGCACGAGGATTTGGGGACAGNTTAGACCAGGACCGAAATCAGAATTAGAAGCAGGTTTATCCTTCAGTGGAGTGTTTAATGAGCTCGAGGTGTTTCCCTCTAAGCTGATTCCAGCTTGGCCCCTCTCTGCCCAGCCCATCTCATCGCACAGCTCACAGAATTCCAGAATGGAGCCAAGCAGAGGCACTGTGGGACCTGAGGATGGGCACACCCAGGGTTGCTGTGAGAGGAAAAACGTGGTACAGGCACTGGGAGCGTCGTGGAATCACAGGATGCTTTGGGTGGGAAGAGATTATAAAGACTGTCAGAGAATCTCGTAATTTTTTATGAGGTTGGAATGGACCTTTAAAGTCATCTCATTCCACCCCCTGTAAATGGGCAGTGACGCTATATTTTATAATAAAATAAAATATAAAATAACTGAAATAAAAAATTAAATGAAATTTAAAAATAAAAGTTTTTCACCTAAAAACCTCTAAACTTCACTCTTCTCCCTCCTCACCTCCAAAAGCACAACCCAAACCCTGCCTCCCAAAAGCAGCAAAGGAATTTGTGGGTGTCTGAACCAGCACTGCTTCAAGGCAGTGCCCATGTCCTGGTGTGGGGATCAGNGATTTGGGGACAGCTGGTCCTGAGGGGCCCAGAGCACAGGATGTAGAGCCCAGCACACAAAGCTGAGGGAACAGGAGTCGGGTGGGATGTCTGGAGTGACCACTGTCACATGGGGTGGGTCCCAGCTGTCCTGGGCATGGCTGAGCGCCACAGGAAACAGAGAATGAGTTCCTTGATTTGGTTTACCTACCAAAGTGTCTCAATCCATGAGTTTTCTCCCTTCTCCCCTCCCAGATCTCTCCCCATCCCACCAGGGCAGCGAGTGGGTGGCTGGGGAAGGGGGGGTTGGTTCATAGATGGGACTAAACCCCAACAACAGCCAAGGGAAAAGCTCAGCTCCTGCAAAGCAGCAGCTCCTTGGGATGGTCCTTATGGGTCCCTTCCAGCTCAGCATTTTCTGAGAAGAAAGAAGCCCCTGGTCCCTTTCCCTTCTCTCTGCTCCCTCTGAAATGCACCACCTGCCATTGGCAATCGGTCTTATTTCAAGTGGCAACTCGGGGGGAAGAACAAAAATCAAGGCTCCTTTTCCATGTGACGGCCTTATTAGTATGGATGTTCACATGCATCAAGCTAATGAGGCCGTGCCATTACAGCAAACTGCTGCCTGGAGTGCTGGGGGAGCCTCGGAATAGCAGAAGAATTTGGGGAGGGGAAAGAAAAACCATCAGTTAAACAAAAATAGTCACAAAGCCATGGTGAGGGCTGCCAAAAAAACCACATTGGTTTCACTAATAACTGCTGCACAACGCATAAAGGGGAGGATTTAAGCACCCTCCTATTTTATTTGGAGGCATGAACAGCTCCAAGCTGCTCTCCGAGCAGCACAGAGCGTGCAGCACTTGCACAGCACAGGCAGGATCTGTCACAGCTCACAGACAGGAGGGCCTGAGCCACGCTCCACTCAGGCAAGATGAGAAAAGACACGTCACTGCCCATGCCAGAGACACCCAGGTCCCTCCAGCAGGACACCAGGCTGGACATGGCTGCAGGGAGGAAAAACAGGGATTGGGAGGAGCAGGGAGGGGACAGGGACACCCCCACATGTTCCAGCCCCGGGAATTTGGGGTCAGAAATGTTGTGGGGATATTTAAAAACGCATCCCTCTACTCAGCTTTGAGCATTTTTTGTATTTTTGCTATTAGAAAATGGATGTGAGGGAAGGGGGAGCTGTCACTGGGGCACAGCAGGGTCTGTCTCCAGCGGCTCCACCACGAGCCTTCAGGGGAATCTTTGCTCTCTGCCTACAAGCCATGTTTGCATCAGCCTGGGAAGGAGGTAAATGGGCATTTATTATCTTATAATTGAGCAGACTCGTAATTACAGTGAGTTATCACCCAGATAAGGATAAAAATGCTCCAGAACCTTGTAGGTGGGAGCGTAACACGACGTGTCTGTTCAGCCACGGAAAGTCTCCCCTCCCCACCACCTGCACCAGTCCCTGGCTTTGTAAAGCCAAGGCCAGGCCCCAGGTGGGCCAATAATGAATTTTATTAGTTAAGAAAACAGCAAAGGCAGGGAAAGTGCCATGAACTGCTGAGCCCACACCCATTCCCTGGGAGGGTGGGGATGCCCTGGGATGGATTTCCCAGAGAAGCTGTGGCTGCCCCTGGATCCCTGGGAGTGTCCCAGGGCAGGTTGGGATCCCTGGGACAGTGGGAGGTGTCCCTGCCCATGGCAGGGGTGGCACTGGGTGGGCTTTGAGGTCCTTCCCACCCAAACCATTCTTTGATTCTATAAAATCGAAGATTAATCAGCTCCTAAATAAGACTTTACCGAATCTCCTGTGAGCCACGTCCTCCCCAGTGAGTCAGAGCCCTCCTGGATGATTCCTTGTGGACCAGCAGCTTCCAGCAGCAGCACAGGGGGAACACCCACCCCTGCACCTGACAGGGAGGGCAGAGCTAAAAAAACATCAATTCTGAGGACAGTCAAAGCCATCTGAGAGCTTTTAGCACATAAACGACAGCGTGGCAACAGTGACACATAGTTTATTCCTTGCCCAACCCTTTGATGTGCTGTTAATAAAGTATCTTATATAACAGTGGTTGATCTTTAAGCAGCTCAAGCCCCTTGCAGCAAAAGCCACAGCTAGTCATTTGTTCAAGCCCCAAATGTATTCAAAGGCATTCATGCTGTGCATTGCACTGTCTGTTTGGGGCTGATATCCCCACGAATCTGCTGAGGAGCACTTGATCCGTGAGCGAAGGTCTCCCTGGGAGTGCTGGCAGTGGCAGGGGGGGCACAGGTTATCTGCTCCTGCTCAGCAGCCAGGTCCAAAGGGCTGGGAGGAGCAAAACTGCCCAGCTCTTTCTGAATCCTCTGTGTTGGGGGTTGTTTTCTCCTTTTGGGAAGCCTTCCAGAGCTTTCCAGGTGGGAATCCCCACTCCTTGCTCGTTCCCAACAGGGAGCATCCCTGGAATGATGGGGTCCTGAGGGGTGGGAGCTCAGCAGTGGCCTCGGCAACACAGGCTTGTGGTGGCTGAGCAGAGCAGGCAGCGCACCCCAGAAATGGCACTGGGGTTCCTCCCCTCCCACCCCCTGGACTTGGGGAATTCCCTTTTCCCGCCTTATGGCAGGACACTTCCCCCTGGTGTGTGCTGAGCAGCGGGGAGAGCCGGACCCCTGGGTTCCAGGAGGATTTGGGACACCTCCCTGAGCTTTCAAGGGGCTCAGGGACACCTGCCTGAGCTTCCAGGGTTCTGAGTCCCTCCCTAGTCTTGACAAGCAGCAGCAGAGGCAGACTTTGCCAGCAGGGATTGACTCCTGAAAGATGCTGTTCCCTCTGGGGACCAGCAGGTAAGATCTCCTCTCTGGTTTAATTACTCATTCTAATGCTACAGATAAACACCCTGAAAAAAAAAGTATTTAACAAATACAAACTGCAAAATTACACTTGGCTGCGTTCAGGAGCAGCATAAAGAGGGGGATTTATGTCTGCCCAGTTAAAAGAGTGCACGATGCCAGGTACAGCTGTAAATCTTGCTCACAGAAACACAGCAAAGGAGGGTCGATTTAGATCAGAAATTAGGAATAAGTTCATTGAGTCCCACCATTAACCAGCACTGCCATGGCCACCACCATCCCATGTTCCAAAAAAAGGGTGAGTGCCAGGAAAAAGTTCTTCCCCCAGAGGGTAGTTGGGCACTGCCCGGGCTCCCCAGGGAATGGGCACATTCCCAAGGCTGCCAGAGCTCCAGGAGGGGTGGGATGATCCCCTCAGGGACAGGGGGGGATTGTTAGGGGGTGTGCGCAGGGCTGAGGGTTGGACTGGGTGATCCTTGGGGATCCTCTCTCTGCCCCTCACACCCTCCGAGCAGAGGCTCTGGGTGCCCTGAAAGCAGCAGCGGCTTTGCTGAGCACCCACAGCCCCCACACGGATCCCACATGTCGCCGAGGGGACAAGGACAGAGGACAAACGGGATGAGGGCAGCCGTGGCTGCGGCTGGTGGGGGGAACTGTTTCTTTGGCAACACGGGGAATTCATGTAGTAAAAGCACGGTTTGGAAGAGCCACTGTAAGGCGAGGGCTGTGGTTTTCATTAATCCTGGCGTTTTCCAGAGGCAGGGGTCGATAGCAGGGCTGGGGAGAGCCCTGACCTGGAGCAGCCCGGGGGCTTTACCTGAACCTCCTCCACGAACAACGGGCTGGTCCTTGCTCACAAAGAAAATCAAGGAAAGATAACGAACCGCAGAAGTGAAATAAATCTGCCTAAATTATTTAACAGCCTTGATGAGCAAAACACTTCGGCTGACTGCAGAGAGGCCGGATCATCCTCCCCCGGTGCCTGATGGAGAATCATGGAAACATTCAGGCTGGAACATCCCGGCGAGTCCAACCTGTGACTGGTCCCCACTTTGTCACCCAGCCCAGAGGACCGAGTGCCACATCCAGGCATTCCCTGAGCCCCTCCAAGAGGCATTTCCCATCTCCCTTCTGCTGCCAGGCATTGCACAGCCCTGGCAGGGGATCTGAGGACATTCCCTGTGTGCTGTCCCAGTGACAATGGAGATTTAGGATTTGCAGGTGCATTCGGGGTTTTGCATTCAGTCTGTTCAGAAATAGGAGGGGGGAAAGTAATTCCCATCCTCACTGCTGGGCTGCTGCGTGGAATATTGTGAAGAGCCGACCAACTTTGCTGTCCCTGCTCCCCGCACACTCCGTGATTGCTCTCCTGCTCCCATGGGAAGGTTCCCAGGCAGGTTGTGAAGGTGCCACTGTGCTGTGCTGGCAATCAGCTCATGGGAGAAAATTGCAGCAGCCAGATAAATTGGCAAAAGCATCTTCAATTACAACAATCAGCCATAAAGCCTCGCTCTGCAAACAAATGCTTGGTTGTTCCACCACACATCTGGGAAGGTTTGATGGGCAGTTGTGTGAGCTGAGTTTTCCAAGGAAATAGGGAGACATCGTTCCAATTCCTGTAACTATCCAGTGAAGGTAACTAGGAAAATGCAAACACTTGCCTCAGCAAAATACAGATAACTTACTGCTCTGCTGCATTTATTTAAATTAAATCCCAGGAATTTATTTACCTTTGTGGCAACTCAGGCTTCTCAGACATGGTCAGGAACCTTAGGAATGGTCCTGTGCAGGGCCAAGGGTTGGATTTGATGGTGCTCATGGGTCCCTTCTAACTCAGCACATCATGAGGTTCTGAGAATGAAGACTAGCAAATGATTTACACAAATAAACTCAAGACCCCCAGACCCAAACAACGCTCCCTTGGCTGTTGCTCTCCACGGGCACCTCGATTTCCCCTCATCCGTGATCCCCAGTGCTCTGCAGGTATTCCCACAATTCCCCCTCCCAAACACAGGGCAGCTCCACAGCCAGAGATCACAGGAAGGACGTTTCACTCCTCTGCTCTTCCTCATCCCAGTTTTTCCAGGTGCTTCCTCCATCCTCTCTGTGCCTCCAAGGTTAAACTCTCCTGACACAGAGCTGTCCTCTACAGCCAGGCCATGCCTGAAATCCCTTCCCCACGGCCCAGTGATGTCTCCAGGCAAACACATTCCCTGCAGTGTGCCCTGTCACTCCAGCCTCATTAGGGCTCCTCAAGGAACATCTCCCTGAGCTCATCTGGGCCAAGACAGGGACACAGAGGTCCTGCCCTAAGCACTGACGAGTGGTTTGATTTTGGTTTGGTTTGTTTAGTACCAGGCCTTTGGCCACTACAGCAGAGCTATTGAATAAAGTGAACAATCCTCCTGAAGCATTTTTAGAAAAAACTAATGTTTTTAAAGCTGTTACAAAGGGATAATACCAAATCATTCCAACCATGTAAACTCCACCCTCCTCCTTAATCTGAGAAGTTGCTGAAGTCTGAATAGATATTTTTTCATCCATGCCTGTTCCAACAGGAATGCTGAGCTCCTGGCCAGCACCAAACAGCTCAGACTCACCAGGACAAGCAGCTCCCGCTGCAGCGGAACCCTGGCAGTGCATTTCAGGATGTGCTGCTTTAAGCATCTCTTCCCCCCACGCTTTCCACCCCCAGGGCTGAGGAGCACTGAGGGATCTGGGGAGCTCAGAGAAGCCAGGGTGTTCCCAGTTGGCACTTACAAGGATGAAAGTTCTGATCCTGTGTTGTTTGTCCCTGTGATGATCAACTAACACAGACCACTCTCCTTCCTTCTCCAAAAACCTCCCTTTTCAGCTTCAGCTGAGGAACCTGAGGGAGATTTCAGCTGTGAGAGGCTCCTCCAGATCACAGTTAATGTGCTTCAGCTGCCAGATGCCAAGGGATAATCCCATGGGCTCTGTAATTCATCCCTCTTGCTTGGAAAGTCAATCACCAGGAAACATCCCAGTCCATAGGAAATGTCGATTTTCCCCAAAGGCAGGGATAGAATCTCAGTTCCCCTTGCTGTTTTGGAGCTGCTTTGTGTATGTGGCCAACAGTGGCTTGGGGAGGGAAAAAGAGGAAAGGGGGGAAAGGAGAAGGGAAAAAAAAGGAGAGGAAAAGTGGCAAAGTGTGAGCAGGTTGTGTCACACTGTCACCTCCTAGTGCCAGGTGAAGGCAACCAGCTCCTCCATCTCACTGTGAATTCTCTGTCAATGGCTGGGAGACACCCGAGACACTGTTGTTAAAGAGGATGTTTAGTTTTAAAGTTTGCCGGTTATTTATAAAACACATTTGCCAGTTATTTGTTAAACAAGTTCTCCAGTTATTTATAAAACACATTTTCGCGTTACGTATTTATAAAACAAGACATCCACTGCTATGCAGAGAGCAGTTAATGCTGTTTGTATCTAAAGCTGCAAATTCTCTGGTGTGTTCTGTGAGTCTCTGTCCTTCCAGTACCTGGTGAAATGTCCCCATCCCAAGGTGACATCAAGAAGGAAGAAGGGGCAAAGAGAAGAAGAAAACACTGAGATACTGGTGCCACTGCGAAGAGCTGGGGTAGCAGAAGCTCAGCCCTGTCCCCCTGGAAACCTTCCACAGTTTTTGAGCCAAAAATAGGAATAGAAACACATATTCAGGGCCTCTGGGATAAATGACAGTGAGTTCAGAGCTTGTTTGACTCCAAACCCCACGGGAGTGGTTTTTACACCAATATTTGGGGAAGGAGTGTACTCAGGCACCACCGGTGTTTGAAAACAAGCTGATTTTATGGGAGATGGATGGAAGCTCCAGACACACCTGGGCCCCACAAAGCCTCGAGAATTGGGCAATAACTGGAGCAAAGTGCCTCGTAAAGGGAGAGCTGAGCTTGGAGCTGGAGGCTGAAGGTACAGCAGTGGCAGCTCCTGGCAGATCTGGAAGGTTGGCAGTAGCCCAGGGAGCTGGGAGTCCTCATTAAGGAATCCTTTTGTCTTTCCTATTTGCAATTTCTATTTCAGGTTTGTGTGTCTTCCTCGTCGCCTTCATGTCCTGCTGCAGGCCTGTAACATTTTGTCTTTTGTAGCACTTCAAAACATCAAATGGGTCCCCATTTTAGAGTAGGATGCAGATTTCCAACAGAGGCTCTGCTTTCATGCTCACTTCTCCCCGAATCCCCTGCTTCAAACAGCAATGGCTTAGTGCTGCTGTAAATTCCCTTTAAAATCCATAAAAACATAAAAATGCAGGTTCAAGGAAGGCAACCGAACGCACTGTGCCACCCTTCAGAAATAAATCAGATATAAACCCACAACTAAGTGTATGAAATGGAGTCAAAAGGCTGCCAATGGTCATGAAATTGGCCTGAAGTCGTGGGATCTAAAAAACCCGCGGGACCTCCTGGGACCTTGTGTTTTCTTTCTGGAACCTAAATCTTTAGGATTTGTGTTTGCAAGTTTGATGCTGCAAGCACAGGGTTTGCTTTGGATTTAGAGCAACCCATAAAAACCAGTGATGGAGGGTTAAAAAGCTCCCCAGACCTTGAGAATGGGGAAACTGATGCTTTGGTAAAGAACTAAATCCTGCAAGGCTGCCCAGGGGAACGGGAGCAAGGGAAATCAACCTTTTATATAAAAAGGGGGTTGATTTATATTAGATATAAGGAAGGAGGTTTTATGGTGAGGCCCTGGGATGGATTTCCCAGAGAAGCTGTGGCTGCCCCTGGATCCCTGGGAGTGTCCAAGGGCAGGTTGGGATCCCTGGGACAGTGGCAGGTGTCCCTGCCCATGGCAGGGGTGGCACTGGGTGGGACTTGAGGCCCCTCCCAAGCCAAACCATTCCATGGTTCTCAATGGAATGGAATGGAATGGAATGGAGTATTTTTTCATTCCTGGTGTAAGTCGAGCCCCAGATTTCTTTTCTGGATGCCCACATACCCTCCATGCCCAGTACCCCCCCTTAATCCTCCCTCATTGACTCCAACCTTCCCTTCCCCTCCCTTGAGCCATTCCCTGCTCCCAGCCACACAGCCTTCCCAAAACCTCCATTAATAACCTCTTCCTTTTTTTCCTCCTAATTTCTTAATTACAACATTAATTCAGATCTAAAAATCCTTCAGCTCATTGCCCGGCTTGTTTGTTTTGCTCAGCTTATTGCAGCAGAGCCTCTGCTGAGGAGTGTTCCAGCAGAGTTGGCTTCTCCCAGCCTGCAGCTGAGAGGGAACTGTAATTCCTGAGCCAATACGGTGCCTTAACAATCTCCCCCTCTTATGTGCATAATTTAAAATAAAAATACTGTGAACCCCGTGGCTGCCTACAAAGATGTACATGAACTGTGAGCCTCGTTTGTGCTGTGTGTGTGCGCCCAAAAATCCCTTTTTAATTTGTTCTGTCACAGTTAAATATGATTGTTCGCATGGAACATCTTTTACAGCGGGGAGACAAAGAAATAATTTGGATAAAGGAAGCTCAGAAACAAATTCCCAGCCAGATCTCAGTGCAAACGAAATCCCACTCCTGGTTCATGGTACATAATCAAGGTTTTATTAGTTCTAAATCAGCACGTATGAATAGAGGGATAATGTAAGAGCTGGTTAAAAATAGATTTCGTAGTGAATTAACAACGTGAAAACAGAGTTACTGAAAAGAAAAATGCCCAAGGAAGGAAATGGAATCTTGGAGAGGTAAAACCTCCAGGCTACAGCAGTGGTGAGATGAACCAATATTAACTCAAGCTCTCCATAAGCCCCTCCTGGAACGCCAGGACACAGCCTGGGTTAGGAACTTGGAATCCCCAGGGCTCTCCCAGGAGCAGACACAGCACAATAAGGGATGTTCTACCCTCGGCCTTTCCGGGCAGCTGTGAAAAGGGGAGTGGTTTATTTTTCCAAGTTTTTATATTATAGGTGCAATTCCCTTTGGGTGTGCAGGAGGTCTTGATTTTTGCATTGTTAGGGACATGTCTTAGTGATGGGCTTGGCAGTGCTGGTACCCCAGGGAGGAGATAAATGGGAGAAAAAGGGGGGATGGAGAAGTACATGAGCCTGGAAAAGAAATGTTGTGGGAATGCGATGTGGCAGAGTAGGAAGAAAAGCTCTGGGGCTTGGAATACACAAAAAGTGAGAACGATTTTTCATTACACAGGTTATAGGTTATCCTGTGAAATTATTAGTCATTAAAGTGAAAATAAAGGGGGAGTTAATCACGCAGTCCATAATTAAGTTGTGGAATTCACTCCTCCACAGAGTACTGCAGGAACCAAATCATAAGTAGTTTCAAAAGGCCTGGACAAACTCAGGAAAAACGGGTGCACAGGTGGATATTAAGCAGCTGTGAGGAAATGCTAGAGAAAAATAATCTCCTTTTTTTTGTCCCCTATGAGGCCTGTGGGGCCTGTGGGGCCTATGGGGGTGATGGGGCCTCTGTAACCTCTGGGTTGCAATTTTCCCCAAGATTTTTTAACTGCTCCTTGTCTGAGGACATGGTCTTTGCAGGATCTCTGCCAGAAATATCCCTCAGAGGATATTTCCCCAGGCTGGCAGCAGGGGAAGTTCTCCCCAGGGATCCCACACAAATCAGAGCAATGGCTTCGTGTTTCCTGTGGAAAATATTGTTGTTGCTCATACAGATTTACCCTTCTGTCTTCAGAATTCAGGCTCTGTAAACTACAGTTGTCCATTAAAAAATTAAAATTAATTTTTTTCCTATAACTGATGCCTTAGTGTGACCTGTACATTTGCTTTCCAGTCTAGACTGAATTTTACCTTGGCCAACATGCACAATTGGCAGGTTTTTGAGTGAAAAATGCTTAAAAGCAAACAACATAAGGTTCAATTAATTCTTCCAGCATATAAACATAGAATCATGAAGGGTGGAAAAGACTTTTAAGGCCATGGAGTCCAGGCTGTGCCCCATCCCCATCTTGTCCCTGAGGGACACGGCCAGTCCTGCCTTGGGCACCTCCAGGGACGGGCACTCCAACCCTCCCTGGGCAGCTCGTTCCAATGCTTCCACTGCTAATCTGAAATTAAAGAAGCTTCTTTTTTTCCAGTCACATTCATATTTCCAATAGGAGTATGGAATTATGTGGGACCAAGGGCAAATTGCAACCAGTCCTTGGAGAGATTCATCAAGATATGTCACTTCTTCTCCTTGAAGGAACAGAGTGCCTGAACTTTTGGGAGCGGATGGAACACAAGGAACATTAAGAATATGGAATTTTTCTAACCCAAAGTGATTGTTCAGTACAAAAGGAAATTCTTTGACGAGCCTGTCCCTCCTCAAACGAGTGGAAACCAGGTAGAGATGCAAGACTTTGATTTCCACCTATATATTTGAATCTGCTAATTGTGCCCTCTGGGAGCTGAGCCTTTTGAAAGCAGCTTTTCTTTATACATACATGAAATAATTCTTGACTGCTTCAAACATAGCCTTTATGGATAAAGTAAACATATGTTGATCAGTTATTTCTAGAATAATACACCATCTGCTATTTGACAACACGTTCCTCTGAGTGTGGTGATTAGTGATGGGTGAAAGTGAAAAAAAAACATTTTCTGTGAAATGTTTCTCCCTTGCAGACATCTTATGCAAGTTAGAATCCAGAAACATAAATCTTCAAAAATGAACTAGAGGTTATTTAACCTGACCCATGGCACTGAGGAAAGAACTCCCTGACAGATGGGGTTTAACCTGCTTTTGCAGACGCTGGTGGGCACGCCAGTGTGTGTTTTTGGGACATGATCCTAGAATAAAATGGGGGTTTTTAGCCTGACATAATTTCATCAGGGACTATTAACCAGAGATGTGTCTGGTGTCTGCCCCTGGATCCCTGGGAGTGTCCCAGGGCAGGTTGGGATCCCTGGCACAGTGGGAGGTGTCCCTGCCCATGGCAGGGGGTGGGATGAGATGAGATTTAACATCCTTTGAGCCCAAACCATTCCATGATTCCATGATTTTATGCCTGGTTAAACCCTCCCTGCGAGAACCATAAAGGATTCCCCAGACCGTCCTTCCAGCTCTCTGCCAGTTGTGTGATGGAAGAGTCTGCCCCAGGAGGAAAATGAGACCTGTCAGTGTTACAAGTCAAGCTGTTTGAACATTATTTCAGATGAGTCTGACACCTGATTTAGGCAAAATGTACTAATTTTGGAATGCTGAAGGAAGGCATAATTGAATTATAACTGTAAGAAATGTTGAAAAGAAAATTCAATTAAAACTGAGAAACAAATCAGTGCTCTAATTTCACCATTAGCTATTAACTGTTAACTATGACAGGAGCCCAGGATCACCAGCACCCATCTGAAAAGAAAATGATTTTGAAAGATTTGGGCAGATAATCACTTCAGTTTTCACCAGAATATGTTGCAGAGAAGCCAATTTTTTCCGCAGCAAGAGGTGCCTGTGCCTTCAGAGCAGCCTGAGAAACATGGAGATGAAACAGCCTGAATCTCAACAAAGCTGCAGCCCAGCATGTTGGGAGCTCATGAAAACTGGGGTGAAAACTTCCATCGGGCCTTCTGTGGAACACTCTCCTCATTTTTCAAGTACAAAAAAGCTGGAGCAGCACCTGAAAAGCTCCTCTGATCCGGTTATCCCACGGCTGCTTCAGGAACAAAGCGGGAAGGGCCGTGAACCCGGAGCACACCACATAAAGCCCGGGATAAAAGAGCTTCTCTTGTGTCAGACTTGGGGCTTTCAGCGAGGAGAAGATGAAGGAAAACATCCCCGGAGCAGATCCCAGCCCTCACTGCACAGCTAATGATGGCATCGTGGGCATCTGCTCTTCGTTCCCGGCTGGGATGGCTGGGAATGGCCACAGCAGATGCCATCGCCCGTCCCCCTGGCTCCGGGCAGCAGATGAACCTCCTGTGACACAAATGGAGCTCCTGTCACACACAGGCTGTGCCAGAGCCCGTGGGAGAGGGGTGGCACAAGGGACAGACTGAGCAGACCGTATGTCTGAGCTCACCACTCGTGTTCTGCGTTGGGAAACTGGGCTCTTCCCACCTCCCAGTGCAGGGTGAGGAGAAGGGGCCTGGAGAACCTTCTGGCAGCGTGGCTGTGTCTGTGGAGTACAGATGTCTGTGGGGGAGATGGAGCTCAGGTTGCTGTCCCCCCTCAGCCCAGCCTCCTTTCCCAGCCCCTCGTGTTTCCCCACATCCCCTCTCCCAGCAGTGACCTTGGACCTGCTCCAGCACAACCTCCCTGTGCCTCAGCCCGAGCAGGGAATGTCCCCACTGCACAGGGACACTCTGACCACCTCTGAACACGTACAGGTGACAGCAGTAAAACGATTTTGTTGTTGTTGTTTTCAGATTTCTTTATCTCAATTGAACATTCATCTGTGGATTGGTTCATCCTTAAAACACTTTCCGACCTTATGTGTGCTGGGAACACTGGTCTCCATCATCCTGACTCCCTTTTCCCCAGGGAAGCGCCAGTATGGAACTATGGCAGTGCTCTGCAGCCTTACCCTCATCATTATTAGCCTTTACAGAAGGGATTATTCCTGTCCATGGTTTTCACTTTATCCCTCAGCTTTGTCCACACACCTCTAGCTGGCAGGTGCATAAATCACTGACCCAGTGATGGCAACTCCTCCCTGCCCTTTCTCCTTGTCATCAGTGGCAACATGTATATTATATTTATATTTATATTTCAAGCCCTGCAGCCTTCCCCTGGCTCATTTTCCTCCATATTAGCATATTTTGGAAAATACGCTCACAAATACCCCTGATCCGCAGTCATTAATGCTCAGCCAGGTTCATTAAACAGAATTAATTCATTTAAATAAGTAGAGCTTTTCCATGGGATGGTGTGGGATGGAAGGAATCTTAAAGCCCCCCCCAGTGCCACCCCCTGCCCTGGGCAGGGACACCTCCCACCATCCCAGGTCCCCTGGAGGGACCAGCCAGGAAACTGCAGGGAAAAGGTGACATTCCAGAAGTCAGGAGAAGGGAACCATGGCCCTTTCCCCCTCAGGTGTCTGGGAAGGTTTCCTGTATTCACTGCTCTCTCCTCAACCCCACAGCTCCTCTTTAGGTTAAAACAAGCAATATTTGGAGTTGTACAATATTGGATAAGTTGTACACAAACCCATTTTGTGTGGGTAAAATTAACATTAACCTGTGTTATCAAATGTGTGCTGTGACACACACCGGGTTGAGAAAGCAGAGAACTGTCCCAAGTGCATTTATATTTTTCTAAATAGAATATTTTAGTGGGAAGGGCCCTACAAGGGCCTGATAAGGCCAGGTTGGGATTGTCCTGTGCAGGACTCAATCCAGCTCGGGATGTTCCACGATTCTGCGACTGTCCAAAGGCCTCTTCAGCACTGACAGGTCTGAGGCATCAGCCGCCTCTCCAGAGAGGTTGTTCCAGTGTTTGACCACCTTCTCCAGCCCTAAAATTGAGCTGCCATGGGGAAACCAGCAGCCCCCAGAGTGTGGGAGCTGTAGGACTCTTGGGTAGTCTCCGAGTGAACCTGAGAACGAGAACAGCAGTGATTCAGCAGGTACACAGCCACCCGACGTGTATTTAGAGCTTGAAACATGAGTCATGTGGCCACAGAGTCATGGAGCCATTTAGGCTGGAGAAGACCATACATTGCACAGGAAAATAACAAAACTTGAACAGTGTGTCATGGCAAAATCAGGATGAAAGTGTATCAAGACTTATATATTCCAGGAGTGGGCAGAGCACACATTCATTATATTCCCCAAAGATTTCCTGTGAGTTACTAAGATGACTGTACGGAGTGCTAATAATTCCTTAGATATTATTTTGCAGGGTTCACTTGTTTCCATGACACGTAAATGTTCTGGTGGAACACTTAATGACAGGAATACCTGAGCAGCACTTTCTAACACTTCTCACACTCCTCATGGCCACCAGCCTCGCAGCTGAAGGAAGGCTGGAATAACCACATTATATATTACAGCCATTTAGCTGCAGAAATGAAGCATGAAATAAACACTTTAGTTCATTAGTGCTGGGGAAGGAGCACGGCGTGAGGCTGCTCGTCCTAATCACCGGTAATCCCGGTTTAACCTGCTGACACGCTTTGGTACCCGGTCTGTGGAGCAGCACAGGAGCTCAGCCTGGAAATGCTGCCTGTGCCTGGAGGAAATGGTTTGAGGGAGGAAAGAGGGTGAATTTTACTAAAGCTCTGTGGGCACTGCCTTGGTTCCCCTCTGCTGCTCTGCTCCCAGGGAACAAGGGCCAGGAGCAGAGGGCAGGGCCTCAGGCTGTGCCAGGGGAGGCTCAGGTTGGAGCTGAGGAGGAATTTCCTCCTGGAAAGGGTGGGGAGGCCTTGGCAGGGGCTGCCCAGGGAGGGTTGGAGTGCCCATCCCTGGAGGTGCCCAAGGCAGGAGTGGCCGTGTCCCTCAGGGACAGCCTGGGCTCCAGGGGCTGGGAGGGATTTTCCAGCCTTAATAAGTCTGTAATTCTGCTCCCTGTTTTTACTGGCACATTCCTACAGCACGGTCCTTCTCTGGGAGAAGGTGACTCCAGCACTGCCAGAGGAATTCAAACCACGGTGCAATGGGCATGAAACAGCCTCTGTTCTTAGAGCAAAAGGAGTCAAACCAACATGGACCAAAGCAGCTCCTTCCCCACAGCTCTCGTGGTGCATTGGGTGTCCCTGGCACGGAGCACGTCCCTGGGCAGCAGGAGGGACGTGTCCCACCTCCCAGCACCAGCACCAGCTGCAGGGATGGACCTGGCACACCACAAGTGCTGCTTCGTTTTCTTTCCACGTAACAAAGCCATTTATTTCATATCCTATTTCTCCTTTTCCCCTGTTTTTCCCATCTCTGCCCACACCACTGCTCGACTGTGAGGGTTGGCACAGGACCCCATGTCCCCCATGGGAGAGAAGGTGACAAAACACCTACAGGAGATCTGGGCAAAGAGCTAATCCCATCTGAAAGCTTTGTCATAGTCTTTTATCATCTCTTATCGACAATAATCTGGCGCAAACAAGAAAACTTTATTTTCCACAGAAGAAACAGGAGGCTGTTGCAGGCACTCCAGAACAAAGGAATGTTTCAAAATGTATTCAGTAAATTATATGTATATTAACTGCGGATAAAACTCTGTGGCTCAACTTGTTCTGTCTTCCTGGGGGGAAAATGTGCAGCTCCTTTGGTGATTTCTTGCCAAACCATGCAAAATGTAACTCCTGTCCCTGTGTTCATCCCAAACCTGCACCTGGCGGAGCAGCAAATGGCCAAGGAAAAAAAAAGGTGTTTAGAAGAACTCGTTCTCGTGCTCTGCAGGCTCCAACCTTGTCTCCAAAAGCCAAGGTTGATGTGCCCCACGCCAAATTAAATGGAGGATGCACGCAGTAATGGAAAGGGTAGCATTCCATGAAAAACTCACTTCTGAGTTGAAGACACCAGGGTTTATTAGCTATGCAAAAATGACAAGGTCAGGGGAACTCTGCGAGTGAAGCTGTTTTTCCTTAAATGCTCAGAGAGGACCCAGCTCGAGATTTACATAATTCATTACCTGGATACTCCATCTCAATTAAAAATAAGTGCAGCAAAAATAAACCCTTTTCTCTTAAGGGTTTATTTCCCTTTTCTCTTAGAAGTGAGGGAATCACCTCCCAGTGTGAGGGATGGGGCAGGGAGGGATCCCCCCAGCAGCGACCCCAGAGCAGAGAAAACCACGATTGGTGGTGAGGCAGCAGCAAAAATTTCCACAACCTGCACAGATTTTGCTTCCCAACACGGACTAAAGGATCTCCCAGATCTGTGTGTGGTATCTGACCTATTTACAGGAATTCCCTTCCAAAGGAGGACAGGAGCATCAGCAGATGAGCCCCCAGGGGAGGGCAGAGGAAGGAGATCCCCTGGCGAGGGGGAAGCAGGAATTCAGGGCAGTCACTGAGTTATTGGGGGTGAATCCCACAGGGATCAGCCCTGTGCAGACCCAGTCCCTCTCACTTCAGAGCTCAGGGCACGAGCAAATGGTATTTTACTGCATTTTTCAGTGAAACTGTGCGTGGGGGGACAGGAGAGAAAGGAGCAGATCCAAGCTCACTGCAAACCACAATGAGCTGCAGAGGACATTTAATCATGATTTCCCTTCCGAGGGGAAAACAATATTAGAACCCTGCGAGGCCTGAGATTTGCATCTGGGGCCAATGCGCTCTCCCTTCCTCATCTCCATCCCCCTAAATCCGTTGTAGGAGTCATTAAAAAATGTTGGTCACTATCGGAGTCATAACAAATAAACTTCTGCCCATTAACGAGTGCCTGGAGGGCAGCAGGGAGTCAGAGGGACACATCAGAACCTCGTGCAGAATAAATCTGCCCTGGGCAGGGCACTCAGGCCTCCCCCTCCACAATATGGTCCGTGTCACCCCATGGATCAGCACCCACAGCTCAACCCCATCAGCTCTTCCACTCCCCAATTAATGCATTAAGCAGCTAATTAGAGCACAGTGCCCAGAGCAAGGGAGAGGACTCACAGAATCCCAGGCTGGTTTGGGTGGAAAGGGACCCTCAAGCTCACCCAGTGCGGGGTGGGCACTAAGCCTAACCCTGGGCAGGGACATCGCCCACTGTCCCAGGCTGCTCCAAGCCCTGTCCAATGTGGCCTTGACCTCGTGGCTCCCCAGACCAAAGGTGGCGTTGGAGTGTGGGGCACTTCCCAGAGGAGCCCCTGAGTCAGGATTGGCTGCTCAGAACCCTGCTTGCCCTGCAGGATCCTGCCCAGGCCAGCCAGGGGTTCTGTGCCCTGTGCTGGTTTGATTGGTGCAGTGATTTATTCACATCCCAGAAAACAAGGCTTCGTTAACTACTAGAACTGGCCCATGGAAAAAGCATGTTCTGTCAAGTGCTGGGTGCTGGTTAATGAAGAACAACAAGGCAGCCACCCAAAGCGTGGCACAGCTGGGTCTCACTGGTCTCCTTCCCTGGGCAGTGGTTCCTGCAGCATCTCCCTCCCGCTCCTCATGGAATCAGAATATCCTGAGCTGGAAGGGCCTCACAAGCACCATCCAATCCAGTCCTGGCCCTGCACAGGCTTGTCCCCAAGAGTCCCTGAGGGGATCACCCCAACCCTCCTGGAGCTCTGGCAGCCTTGGGGCTGTGCCCATTCCCTGGGGAGCCTGGGCAGTGCCCAACCACCCTCTGGGGGAGGAGGAGCCTTTCCCTGATAAAAGATGCTCTCTGAGCTCTGCCCAGACCTGGTACAGGCCATGCCCATTAACCCCGGGGGCTCTGAGCTCTTCCCACACTTGCAGGGCCTCATCCTGCCCAGCCCCGGTGCTCGGAGCTGTCTGAACCTCTGGCTCAGCTCCTGAGGAGAGTTAAAGCCCAGGTTTTCAGCCAGCTTAGCAACCATCACCCAGAAGGAAGAAAAAAAAAACCCATGGCATTATCTCTGCCTTATTTTCTATGCAGTCGACAAGAGCTATTTCTGTGCTCCGGGCCAAGCAAATTACACATGATACAGGATTGCGGATAAAATATTGGGCTGCATTCAAAATTCACTTTCAATTTTAATGCATTGGAGACTGAGCTGGCTATTCATGGGGAAAGAAATAATAGAGCCAGGCAGCCTGGTTAGATGTGCTTAGTGCAAAGCAGGAGCCTGAAGGGCAAACAGCTTTGGTGGGAGGGTTCTCCTGCTCCCCCGTGGATTCTGTGCTGGAAGAGAAAGCTCCGAGGGCTGGAGCCAGGCTGGGAGAGCTGGGAATGTTCACCTGGAGAGGAGAAGGATCCAGGGAGAGCTTGGAGCCCCTTCCAGAGCCTAAAGGGGCTCCAGGAGAGCTGGAGAGGGACTGGGGACAAGGGATGGAGGGACAGGACCCAGGGAATGGGTTGGATGGGAGATTGGGCAGGAATTCCTGTCTGGGAGGGTGGGGAGGCCCTGGGATGGATTTCCCAGAGAAGCTGTGGCTGCCCCTGGATCCCTGGGAGTGTCCAAGGGCAGGTTGGGATCCCTGGGACAGTGGGAGGTGTCCCTGCCCGTGGCAGGGGTGGCACTGGATGGGCTGTGAGGTCCCTTCTCACTCCAACTATTCTGGGGTGTTGATTCCTTGATGATGGCCTTGTATGGACAGCAGGAATATGAGCACCCCATTCCAAGGGAGATGTACAAAGAAGTAGAATTTTATGTTTACAGTGTCGAGGCTGTAGGAGCCCAGAGCAGTTGGGGTGTTTCTTCATGGACAAAACGGTTCCTTCAGAGATTCCCAGCCTGGGTTGGGTTGGAAGGGACCTGCCCTGGGCAGGGACACCTCCCACTATCCCAGGGATCCCAACCTGGCCTGGGACACTTCCAGGGGTGGCACAATGTGGGAATGGCGGGACACCCATGACATCAGCACAGCTGGGAGGATTTTCCAGCCTGTCCCAGCCCCGGCACTGAGCTGGTTCTGAGCAGCCTCCCCTGCCTGCACACAGCCATCCCTGTGCCACCCCTTTGATTAAGCTTCCCATTTTTTTTAATTGAAATATTCCTCATGCCTGCTCACACACCTCTTCCAGAGCCCTGATATTTATCTAACATATTGAAAAATTATTTTAATTTTCAGGATTTTTTTTGCTTTTCCCTCCCTCCCTCTGTGGCAACCTGGCACAGATAACAAAGCCATGAACAATCCTCATTCATTTCATGCATTTCTGAACATCATGGCAACCACTGTCAGAAAATTTAATCATGTCGCTCTCGTAACATTTATTTTGCATATTTGTGCAGTGGCTCCGTGGAGCGTGGCCGTGGCAAACACGACTTGCCTCAAGTCAGATGCAAAGGCCAGGCCAGCACTTCATCAACATGGGAGCCTGAAAAGACCTGCAGAAATGAAAGCGGAGAGAACTGAAGTCCTTGCACCCTTCCAAAGCACTTTATTTAAGGTGGTGGATACATTGGGATCTGATTTCCTGGGTGGGGAAAGGGTGAGGGAATCTTAGAGGTATCACAGAGTCATGGAGTGGGTTGGGCTGGAAGGGACGTTAAAAAACATCTTGTTCCACCCCTGCCCTGGGCAGGGACACCTCCCACTGTCCCAGGGATCCCAACCTGCCCTTGGACACTCCCAGGGATCCAGGGGCAGCCACAGCTTCTCTGGGAAATCCATCCCAGGGCCTCCCCACCCTCCCAGCCAGGAATTCCTGCCCAATCTCCCATCCAACTCTCTGGCAGTGGGAAGCCATTCCCTTCATCCCTTACAAACAACCTCCCCCTGCATTTCGAGTGATAAAACTTGTCTTTGAAGTGACTCCCCCAATCTCAGACGGGAAACAGCCCCGGGGTTCACAATCAGCTCCTCTTACCTGGCTTTAGCAGATAATAATAATGGAAATATTATTGGTGGAAATATTATTAATGGAAATAATAAATGGCGCCTTCAGCACCATCTGTGCCCTTGCCCTGCTCAGCACCACTAATGAATTCCATCCCCAGGAGGTTCCTGGAGCCGCCGTGGGGACGTGCAGGTGCCCCTTGGAAGTCCCAGACCACTTCTCCTTCCAGGCAATTCATTTGCCTGTGACATTTCAGAGCTCTCCAGCTTCAGAAAATTTATTTCCGACTTGTTTCATGTAAATCAAATTGCAAGAGACTTCTGCCTTCAGATTGTAAATGATCACGCTGAAGCAGAAGATGCTCTTGGCCACGGCGAGAGGAAAAAACGTGATTTTGTACAGTTGCTGTTCTTTTTCTTTGGGAGCCCCTGGCAGAGCCTCAAGGGGCTCCAGGAGAGCTGGAGAGGGACTGGGGACAAGGGATGGAGGGACAGGACACAGGGAATGGTTGTGCTCCTTTCCTGCACCATATCCCCTCACTTCTAAATAGGATTCTTGCCCTGAAAACAAGTCACAGCAGCTGGATGAACAACAGACAAGTTTTTTTGCTCCTTCTGTTTTCCTTTTTCCCTCTCCCCAGGGTAGATCTGAGCAGAGTAAGGGGGGAAGGAAAGGTGCCCATCACACCTGGCCGTGGCAATGGGCACCTGGGCAGAGGCCAAGCCAGTCAGTGATGCCAGAACTCCACGTTTCTGGTGATATTTAGGTGCAAGATGGGCAGGATTAATGGGATTCATTATATTAATGGGATTCAAAAGCTGGCTGGTCCCAGACACCCCCAGCTGGGATAGGAAATACCCAAAGGAAATGCCAGCGCCCAGGAAGAGCTTTGGGAGTGCAGCTCAGTCCTTAGGCCACACCTGGGGGGGGGGCGGGAACTCAGCTGTAACCTGAGAAACATCTGTGTCCTTTCCCCCCATCCTGCAGGTGGGATAACCCCCGGAGAGGGACCCTCCAGCCCTGACCTGGGCTGTCCCAGCCCCTCTCCCGCTGCTCCAGGCCAGGGGCTGCCTCTGGCCGCTTTGTCCTTCTTCTTCCCTTTAATTACTCCGGGAAATCTCTCCCTGAGCCGGAGGTAATCGGCAGAGCAGCCTGGGCACTCAGGAGCTCAGGGAAGGGATAAATGCAGGAGGCTGAATTAGGCTCAGCATTTTTAAGTCACAGAAGTGCAAAGGCAAAAAAACCCCAACAAAACCCCCAACAGCAGCAACAACAAATATTCCCCCTGAGCCCTGTTTGCCCCGGGAGGAGGAGGAGGAGGAGGGAACCTGGAGCAGGACCTCGGGCTGGGTCCCACCGCTTTGTTCTGGGGAGATGCAAAGTGGGATGTGGCACTCAGGTCACACCCAACTCTCCCACGTCCTGCAGAACCCCCCGTTCAACCCCCCCCCACATCTTAAAGCATTTATTTAAAATTAAGTTTCGTGTGGAGCTTATTAAAAAAGTGTAGTTTATGGATTTAATTAAAGTTCTGCATATGAGACCCTGCTAATCCTGTTTGTGCCGCGACTGTATTAACGTGCTAAAAAATCAATATATTTGAGTTTAAATATTTTATTACAGCGAGCTGTTAAATATTAATGACGTAACGAGTAATCAGTGTCACTGCCTCTGTCTGTTCTGGGGGAAATCTGCAGGAAATCAGGAGAAAAACCCAATATGTCTGTTCTTTTTTTTTTTTTTTTCTTCCTCTGTTGTCCCCACCAGTGGCAGCTGGAGGAAGATCCTAGGACAGCAGGCACTCAAATAAAACATGACTTTTTTTGGAGATCAAAGGCTGGTTTTAGTGCCCTTCGCTTGCCCCTGGCAGGGATTTGTTACCCGGTGGCCCCGAAGGTCCAGGGGACTTTGCTGGGAAGTGACCCCCCCAGCCCTCGTCCCTGGTAACACCCGGTTCTCAGCAGCGCCTCTGCTCCGAGGAATTCAAATTATGCCGCACAAAGGGAGTCCCAGACGGGGGTTTGTGATCACATCGCGGAGAGACCCGAGTTCATTAATAAACATGATCCTGTCAGCGCGGCTCCGCTGCCGGAGCCAATTTGTTTGCCGTCAAACCCTGATCCTGCAGCAAATCCGTCTCGTTTCTGCCCTGCCGCAGCACATGCTGGGGGTGGTTCTGCCCAGGGCATTCCTGGATTCCTGCCCAGGGCATTCCTGGGGAAGGGGGAGCCGATGTTCCCACGGAAGGGACAGCCCAGCTCGGGGGTGGTGTGGTCTGGGAGCCCTTCCTGTGGCTGGCCACTGTTACCCCTGCGTTTAAAAAGTCCATCCTGAGCATCACTACAACTTTTGGGAGCTCCCTCCCAGGAGGGGGGACAGGAGGAGAGGGAAGGGCCTCAGGCTCAGGTTGGACACCGGGAAAATTCCTTCCTGGGAAGGGTTGTCCGTTCCATGGGTGGGGTGAGCACAACCCTCAGATGCCTCAGTTGCTGCCTCACTTCTCACTAGCAATATTCCAGGAATATTATTTCTCCACTCCCGCTTGGGTTTTCCGGGTTTATTTTTCTAAGAAAAGAAAAGAGTGTGGGGAAAAGGAGATTTTCAAGTTTTAGATGTTCTGGAAAGGGAAAAAGAACCCAAACCAAGTAAGTGATTCTGCTTTAAAAGTCATTAAAATGTTCCAATGGAGGGAAGTGGAGTATCCATAATTATTACCACTGGCAGGGGTTATTTCTCCTGCTCTCATTAGAACTTTCTTCCAATGCTAAAAACATCCTTCCTGCCAAATGAGCTCCCCTTCCATTACCTTAATTTCTTTGCTGTGAGGAGAATCACGGGCTCTGCAGCTGAAATGGGATTCGGTGGCCACAGAGACTCCTCCAGCTCCCGGGGGAGAAGGAGGGACCCACCCCTGGGACTCCCATCCCTCAGCCCCACCCCAGAGGGAGCTTCCATGGATTTTCCCATAGTTTTCTCCTGGTTTGGCGCCTGTTTTCCTCTGGGACACCCACATGTCCTTGTCCCCCACTGGGGTCATGATCAGGACACCCAGGACTGGCTGAGCTCGCTGAGGGTTTTGTCTGTACCCCCTCTGCAGATCCCACTCCTCACTGCAGCCATCCATCCATCCATCCCTCCATCCATCCATGCCTCCATCCATCCCTCCATCCATCCCTCCATCCATCCATCATCCATCCATCCATCCATCCATCCCTCCATCCATCCCTCCATCATCCATGGTGCAGGTCAGGAGCTCCTTCCTCCATCCCCCCTGGAAGTGCAGCATGGCAGAGCAGACGCTCCTGGGATTGCAGCGAGCCGAGGCGCCTGTTCCCTTCAGGAGAGCCGTGCCAGAGGCACATTCCGGAGCAGTTGGATCGCGGGCGGTGGAGCTCTGCTACCACCTGCAGGGCTCCTGCCGGGCTGCTCCGCATCCCCAGCGCCCGGGAGCTTCACTCATCCCGGGATGAATTCCCAAATTCCACCGAGACACGAGCACCGAGAATCCAAGGAAATGCTTCATTCCTGCCCAGCAAAACAAACCCCAGTCCCACAACGGGCTTGAAATAAATTCTGCCCCTGGCAGGAGACACCTCCCAGCTCCAGGACTCTCCACTTCAGCACCCTCAGCCTGCAGGAGCCTCCAGATCCAGAACCGGGATCTTCCACGCCCTGAGCACTCAGTGCCACGCAGGTCCCCGAGCTCTCTGTGTCCCCTGATTTCCTGGGAGCGCCAGCACGCCCCAGTTGTTCGGTGTCACATCTCAGGGGACTGACACCCACAGGACCAGGCGCCACCTGCAGCAGCTGTCCCGGGGCCGGGAGGTTTTGGGGAGCCCCAGGCGGCCTTCACGGGGAGCTGCCCTGCCAGAACTCCCACCGCTGTTCCCTGGGGCTCAGGACACACTCACCCTCCCGCTCCCATGGAGCCCCCAGTTCCACACCAGCACAGGGACGGACACTGGTGCCGCGCTGGCACCTCCTGCAGCTCCCGCATCTCCAGAGAAATCTGGGGTGATGCCAGGGACGGATGCAAACACCCCAGGCCGCTGCTCCCAAGGGGAAGTTTTCCTGGGGCAGAGCCGGAGCAGCACCACGAGTGTCCTGGAGGGTCCCCGGGCTGTCCCCGTGTCCCCCCGTGTCCCGGGCACCGTCGGGGCTTTCCCCGTGTCCCTCACCCACGTGCCTGTCCCTGTCCCCTGCCCACACGCGGCAATTCCCATGGAAACGGCACAAACGCCGGATAAACCGGGATGGGAACGACTCAGAGCGAATTCCGCCGTCTGCTCCGGCGGCAGAGCCAACACCGGAGCCCATCTGCCGGCAGGGCACGGAGTGGGACACAGCGGCACCGAACGGGAACGGCCTTGGATCCGGCTGGAAACCGCTGCTCCCTTCGCCCACCTCCTGCCGTTCCCCTGCATCCCGCATCCCGCATCCCCCATCCC
>WEKX01013996.1:123282-136808 GCA_013390025.1 Pitta sordida | reverse complement strand
ATCCCCCATCCCGCATCCCCCATCCCGCACCGAGGGCACTGACTGCGGGGGAAAGGAGGATCCCAGCGCCCGGTGCTCCTCAGGATGAGCCCCCTGACCCATCTCCCCCTCTCTCCCTCCCCTCCTGGGGCAGGTTCGGGTGTTCCCCGGGATCCCCCGGATCCTTCCCCGTGCTGATCCCGCACTCCTGGGTGCTGGAGCCGCTCCAGGAGCCCCGCAGCCCCGGAGTCGGGATTCCCTGCCTCACTCTCCTCATCCCTGCCCCGCGCCCCATCACTTCGCTGCCGGATCGCTGGAGAAATCCCGCGGTTCCATTATTATTCAGCACAATCCCGTCAGCTTTTATCCCTCGGCAATGACCTTACGGTAGGAAGTTAAGCCTACAGAAATAGCATTTGTAATTAATCTATTTCCATAAGATTAGCATGGCAAATGTCACAGGGAGACATGTAAGATCCCTTCGGAGCTCCAAATCCTTTTTGTCCGAGCGGCTTTAAAGCCGTGACAGTCTCATCAGGAGCAGACAGGGGCAGGGGGGCTCCAAGGACCCCTCCCTGCCACGGAAATCATCGGGCTGGGGCTGCCAAAGTCCTGGTGCTGCTCCATCCACCCAGTGTGGGCGATGCCAAGGAGCTGCTGGGGAATGAGGGGACAGTCCCTGCACGGCTGAGGGTGGGGGTTGGCCCCTCACCCCCTCTCCTGACCCCATCTCCCACCGTCCCAGCTCCCATCTCCCACCATCCCAGTTCCCCACCTCCCATCTCCCACCATCCCAGTTCCCCAGTCCCCATCTCCCACCATCCCAGTTCCCCAATCCTCATCTCCCACCGTCCCAGCTCCCATCTCCCACCGTCCCAGTTCCCCAGTTCTCATCTCCCACCATCCCAGTCCCCCATCTCGCACCATCCCAGTTCCCCAGTCCCCATCTCCCACCATCCCAGTTCCCATCTCCCACCATCCCAGTTTCCATCTCCCACCATCCCAGTTCCCATCTCCCACCATCCCAGCCCCTCTCTGTGGGATGAGTCGGTGCCATCTCTGACCTCTCCCAAATCACCACTGATGCCCCATTTAAAAACCAGCAGCAAAATAATTCCAGGAGCTGTGGAGAGATTTATTTTATCCCCCTCTCACTCGAAAGCCTCGTGCACAAAGTCCCTCCTACCTGTGAGGAAAATCCCACTTTTGTTGCAGCACGAGACCATTTTCAAGTTTAATGCCATGAATTCTCCTGGAGGTTGTTGGAAAATACCCCAAATCCCCACAGGGCTCTGCTGTCGCTCCTTGCCCAGCTCTGGAACTCTCTGCTCCTCCCAACATCTGCAGGTCACAGCCACAGCTTCTCTGGGAAATCCATCCCAGGGCCTCCCCACCCTCCCAGCCAGGAATTCCTTCCCAATCTCCCACCCAACCCTCTGGCAGTGGGAAGCCATTCCCTGTGTCCTGTCCCTCCTTTCCCTGTCCTCAGTTCCTCTCCAGCTCTCCTGGAGCCCCTTTAGGCTCTGGAAGGGGCTCCAAGCTCTCCCTGGATCCTTCCCTTCCCCAGGGATTTAAAAGGATACCCCTCAGACAAGAATAGCTATTTCTTTCCTTCCTGCAGAATAAAATCAGTTTTCTGCCATCAGGTCCCCGTCGAAGGGGATCCACTGGAGGAAACTCTCCCCCCTCGTGCCGGAGGGGGGTGATCAATAAACCTGGGGTTTGTGGCCTATTCCCCATCCCAAATCCCCCCTCTCCACCCCTGTGGTTCCTCCCTGAACATCCCAGTCCCACATCCCATCCCATCCCAAAGCTGCTCCAGGGGCTCAGACCCCCCCTGCTCTGCTCCCAGGCTCTTCCTTCCCAGTGCCCCCCAGTGCCACTGCCACCACCCCCAGTGCTCCCACATCCCTCTGGGCTCTCCCAGCCTCAATTCCCACCGAGCTGCTGACACGTGCCCCAAATTGTCCCCTGTCACAGCCCATCTCCCACCATCCCCAGGGACTATTCAAATGCCTTTTTTATTTTTTTCCCTTCCCCATTTCTCGCTGTTTCTCTGGAAATGGAGGATGACACCGTGTGACAGGGCCTGTCACTTGGCATTAAAGCAGCTGGCGTGGGTGTTATCAGCAGTATTGGGAGTGCAGATGGAGGGGGATACCCTGGGGAGGGGGGCAGGTCACACACTGCCTGGGCTTGGTTCACTGGGGGCTCCTGGGCTCGGCACCTCTCGGCTTTTGGGGAACAACCCACGGGTCAGACGTGGCTGGTTTCACATCCTCTCACCCGTGGGGTCACAATTTGGGGTCTCTGTAGAGGAGATTGATGGAGTTGGGGGTTGTGGGGCAGGTCTGGGGGTCCTGCCAGCCCCAATCCCAGCTGGCAGAGCCAGGGTGGGCAGCAGCACTTCCCATCCCCTTCGGGAGGCACTGCCAGCCCTCCTGAGGATTGGGATGGGCACAGGAATGGGAATGGGGCACCTGAACCTTCCCCACGCTCCTGAGGAGCTGCTCACCCAGAGTTCTGGGTGGATTTGGAAGAACTCAGCTCTGAGCCACGGATGAAACCTCCCCCCAGTGCAGGCTGCTCCCGCTGGGCCTCCAGCACTTCCAGGGGGGATTCATCCCATCAAAGGCAGGAGGAGGGAACACTGCAGTGATTCCTGGGAATTACAGAAACTCTTGGAAACAACATTAATTGTCTTCTCCGATGTCTCCATCCTCCCCAGGCTGATGGGGAAATGCAAAGCCCAGGAGGGAACGGGGCTGGGGATCCTCCAAAGGCTCCAAGGTGCCCAGCAGGATCCCACTGTGGAGCCACCCCAGCCCTTCCCAACACACGAGGGTCACCTCTGCCCTGGCACCAGCAAACTGGTGCCCTCCCAGTCCCCACACTGGGAGCCCCCAGCCCCTCCTGTTTGCCCTTCCCTGCACCCTCAGGCACGGGATGGCCATGGGAGTGTTTTTTTGGAGGAAAAGGAGGTTTTGTCCCGTCCCCGAAGCCAAGATGAGGCACCACAGGGACCAGCCCCCTCAGGGACCATCCTGCTCCCTTTGCACCCCTCCTGACCTTCCCATTCCCACCCTGCCAGTGAGGAAGCCCCAAATCCAGTGCCCTGGGCGTGGGCACATCCATCCTGCAGAGCCTCCCTCCCCTGGGATTTCACCACCCTTCACTTGATTCATTATTTCCACAGCTTTCTCCTCGCACTGGCTGAGGACTTGGGAGAGGAAGAAAAATAAAAGCCGTGTGTTTGTTTCTAGTGGGGCATCAGCCTGAGCTGAATTAGTTTAATCTGAATCACCACAAACCCTCTGGGAAATTCAGGGGAAATTTATAAAGTATTATTATCTCCAGCTCTCCAAATTAATCTGCACAAGTAAGTAAAGCACTTTTCCATTTAGGGTTTAAAATAAACAGGAAGGCAGTGAGGACTCAGCACACACAAATGTTCCCTTGGATTCCCACTGGGAATGGAGCAGGAGTTAAATGGAAGGAGAGGCAACTGGCACGGGGTGCCCGGAGGAGCTGAGGCTGCCCCTGGATCCCTGGGAGTGTCCCAGGCCAGGCTGGAGCAGCCTGGGACAGTGGGAGGTGTCTGGGTGAAAGTTGTGCCTGAAACTGTGGTGACACCTCGTGTCCCAGGGAACAAGGGCCAGGAGGAGAGGGCAGGGCCTCAGGCTGTGCCAGGGGAGGCTCAGGTTGGAGCTGAGGAGGAATTTCCTCCTGGAAAGGGTGGGGAGGCCTTGGCAGGGGCTGCCCAGGGAGGGTTGGAGTGCCCATCCCTGGAGGTGCCCAAGGCAGGACTGGCCGTGTCCCTCAGGGACTCCAGGGGCTGGGAGGGATTGTCCAGCCTCAGGGATCCCGGGATTCAGTGCTCTCCTCCCCGGACAGGGGGGCTCGGGGGGTCCCCTCGTTATCCAGCAGTGACATCCAGCCCCCCCCGCGCTGCCAGTGACAAGGGACAGCGGCTGGTCCTGAGCCCGGAGCGGCCTCTGCCCCCTCAGGGAACCCCCGCTGGAGCCGCAAATCCCAAACGAGGGAGTGAGGGGGGAGCAGGGAAGGGACAGGAGCCCTGGGGACACCGCCCGCAGCCCCGGCAGGGACAGGGACAGGGACAGGGACAGGGACAGCGGCCGGTCCTGCGGCCGAGGTGGCCCTGCAGCAGCACCTGGGTACGGGGACAGCTCCGGGCTCTGCCCATGTCCTTCCCCTGGGGATGGAGCAGCCGAATTCCCCTTTGCCAGGGAGAGCCGGGAGAGCTGGGAATGTTCACCTGGAGCAGGGAAGGATCCAGGGAGAGCTCGGAGCCCCTTCCAGAGCCTAAAGGGGCTCCATCTGTGGGTGCGTTTGTGGAACCCAGCTGCCCCCAGGCACAGGTGCCCTGAGGGGAGAGGTGGAGGGAGAATGTTTTATTCTCCTTCCTGTTTGTATTTCTTTCCACCCTCACTTTCTCAGACAGGCACCCAAACCCCCCCCTGAACTTCAGGCTCTGATTTGCAGGATGCCGAGAGTCCTGGAATCACGGAATGCTGTGGGTGGGGAGGGTGAAGGTCCCATCCTGTTCCATCCCCCGCCACACCAGGGTGCTGGGACTTGCTCAGCATCCTCAGGCTGGTTTAGGTGAGGGGCTGAGGGGTGCTGAGCCCAGTTCCACAGCACAAAACACACCTGCAGCCTCAGACACCCCTCCTCGCCTGTCTCGGGGATGAACAGATGGACTTATTTCCCTAAATATCCTAAATAAAAACTTAATGCCTCCCAATTACTAATCTGTACATTGCCAGGAAGTGTGTAACGAGCTGAAGTGTTGGCTTTGGAGTCACGTCTGAGCCCCCAGAACGTGGGGATTCCCAAACACCCCTCCCCCAGCCAGGGAGGATTTTATGCTCATTCATACCCATTTTATACTCGTTTTGTACTCTTTACACTGCGAGCTGCCCCTGAGCTCTGGGTGGGAAGGGACCTTGGAGCCAGTTCAGGATAAATCCAGTGCACTCAACACCCCCCGCCCCTGCTCAGCAGAATTATAAAGAAATGGCTTTTAAAGCAACTATTTCCAATATTATTGCACCTTCGAAGACAATACTTTGTGGGCTTGAAAAACAAGGGGAAGGAAACATTTATTTGACATATTGAAACCGAGGGAAAGGAATTCTGGAGGCAGGAAAGTTCCTCAGCACCAGGCCTGGCCACAGACCACGACACAAATCCAAGGTAACTGTGGTCAGAGGAGAACCCAGAATGTTCTAAATTAGCTAAAATTCTATTTTAAATAAAGGTTTAACTCTCAGTGTTGGTTTCTACTTCTGTGCCACAGTTTTCCCTGGTTTAGGGCGGTCTCACACTGAGGTGGTGGCTGGTCCCAGGAATTCCATCCCAGGGTTGGGATGAACCCCCTGCTCTGAACTCACCGTACTGAGTTCTGCCTGAAGAACCTGAGCTGGGATCTCCCTGTGTGAGGGAACAAACCCTAAATCTGACCCAGCCAGAGCCTCCAATCCCCCCAAGCTCATTCCATGCTCTGTGTGACCCCAGGCAGTGCCAGGGGCAAAGAAACAACCGAACCACTGCAACAGTCCAAACACGCTTTATGCACTGAAGTCAGGCCCAGCCTCCTCCCGGACCCTCCAGGCAGCACCCCCGTGAGATGGGAACACTCTGAGACAGCAAATCACACATTCCTTTAGAGCGAGAGCTCAGGGAAGGGGGGGGTGGTCTGAGGAGTTGCTGGGATTGCTCCTGGCATCCCAACTGCAAACACCCAGCAGAGTCACTCAGTCCGTCCAGCACTCACTGCTCCGCAACAGCAAAACACAAGGGCAAGTAAAAAACATGATTTCTCTTCGTCAGACCCAAAAAAACGTCCTGAAGAGGCAAGAAATGGTCCTCCCAGGAATCAGGGAACAAAGGAGAGTGTACAGGCAACATCCTATGGCATTTATTATTTACAAACCTTGAGAGACAGGAACAAGGCAGCCCTTGAGTTACTGGTCATAAAAAACCCGTGGAGCACCGGTGCTCCCTGGTGTGCACTCACACCACACACTCACACACCTCTCACCCCACGCACACCACACGTCCCAGTCCAGGAGAGAAAAGCTCTACAGAGTGACAGGGCGAGGTGGGGCCAGTCCTCCCCAGAGCCCCCAGGCCCCAGCAGGGGCCAGCTGCACCCAGCCCGGGGCCAGCCAGCCCTTCCTCTGCCGCTGAGAGAGCAAAGGCCAGTCATGGGGAGAGCCCAAATCCTCCCCGGCTTTAACCCCGAGCCCGGCAGGCCCCGCAGCTCCCGTGCCAGCAGCACGGCTCGTCCCGCAGCAGCTCCAGCTCCACCTCGGCCTCAGCCAGGTGCGGGAGGGGGGCCTGCCATCAGAGGGCCGTGAGGCCGAAGTTGCAGCGGCAGTACATCATCCCCGCCGAGTCCAGCCAGGTGTCCGAGATGGGGTCGTACCTCTGCACCGTGTTCAGGTAGGAGGAGCCCGAGTGTCCCCCCACCACGTACAGGTAGTTGTCCACCACGGCTGCCCCGACTCCTGAGGAGGGAAACACGCTGTGAGCACCAGGGATGTGGGGAAGGGGCTGAACAGAGCTCCCTCCAGCCCCCTGTGCTCAGGGCTGGCACTCCTTTGTCACTGCTCTTGTGCCCCTTCCCAGGACAAAACAATGTTCTCCTGTGCCAGTGCTCCTTGGCAGGGCAGCAGAAAAGACATAGGAACAGGAGCATGGAAGCGACCCACAGGGACCATCCACCCAGACACCCCAACAATCCCAGCCTGTCCCTGAGAGGATCATCCCAACCCTCCTGGAGCTCTGGCAGCCTTGGGAATGTGCCCATTCCCTGGGGAGCCTGGGCAGTGCCCAACCACCCTCTGGGGGAAGAGCCTTTCCCTGAGATCCCCCCTGACCCTGCCCTGGCACAGCTCCAGGTGTCCCCTGACTCCTGTCCCCGGCACAGGGAGCAGAGATGGGAGCTGCCCCAGGGAGGAGCTGCCCTGCACCAGTGACCACAGAACTGCTGGAACTCCTTCAAAACCAATGCAAAAGCAGCAGGGAGAATGATTCCTTCCCATTACCTTTGCTGCAGCTCGGTATGACCACACTGGAGCACAGAGGTGAGAGCCCCAGCAGTGACACAGCTGAGCTCAGTGTCCCCACAGCAGTGACACACAGCCGAGCTCAGTGTCCCCCCAGCAGTGACACACAGCTCAGTGTCCCCCCAGCAGTGACACACAGCTCAGTGTCCCCCCAGCAGTGACACAGCTGGGCTCAGTGTCCCCCCAGCAGTGACACACAGCCGAGCTCAGTGTCCCCCCAGCAGTGACACACAGCTCAGTGTCCCCCCAGCAGTGACACAGCTGAGCTCAGTGTCCCCCCAGCAGTGACACAGCTGAGCTCAGTGTCCCCCCAGCAGTGACACAGCTGAGCTCAGTGTCCCCCCAGCAGTGACACAGCTGAGCTCAGTGTCCCCCCAGCAGTGACACAGCTGAGCTCAGTGTCCCCCCAGCAGCGACACACGGCCGGGTTCAGTGTCCCACCTGTCCTGGGCTCCCTCATGGGCCGGCACACCGTCCACTGGTTCTGGTGGGGGTCGTATCTCTCGATGCTGGCCAGGTGGGACACGCCGTTGTGTCCCCCCACCACGAAGATGAAGCCCAGCATCACCCCCACGCCGAAGTTGATCCGTTTGTCGGCCATGGAGGCCACGGGCTCCCAGGAGTTCTTGCTGGGATCGTAGCGTTCCATGCTGCGGAGACAAACACAGCCTGTCCTTTAACTTATCTTTGTGACATCCTCAGTCAGAGGTTGGACTGGAATTGATTCTGTGACACATCGCCCTGACACAGGGTGAGCCTCTCCAGTGTCCTCCAGGTCACACCTGGCTTTGAACTGGTGCAGAGCCTGGGATATGGTTTTACCCCAGCACTTCTCACTCCTTACCCTGTCCCAGTCCTGCTAATGAAGACAAAAGTCACTCTCGGCTGTTCCTGGGAGTCCTCCAGGGTGGTGCAGGGACACAGGTGAGGTTGTGTGGGTGACCCTGACCCAGGAACCGCTTGGAGGGTGCCCTTGGTGGGATGGGACCCCTCAGGAACGAGGGTCTCAGCCTTCCTGGGGCACTGACAGGGCACTCAGTGCCAAAGCGGGACTCAGTGTCCCTCCCAGCAGCCAGCCTGCTCCCAGTGCCTGAACTGGGGATCCCAGAGGGCTGAGGGGTGCCAGGGGGCTGGGGGCTGTCAGTCCCTGAGCCATGGCTCACAGGGGTGTGGGGGCTGTCAGTGCCTGAGCCAGGGGTCCCAGAGGGGTGGGGGGGCTGTCAGTGCCCAGCTGGAGGGACCCAGGGGGCTGGGGGCTGTCAGTCCCTGAGCCATGGCTCACAGGGGGCTGGGGGCTGTCAGTGCCTGAGCCAGGGCTCCCAGGGGGCTGGGGGATCTCAGTGCCCAGCTGGGGGATCCCAGAGGGCTGGGGGCTGCCAGTGCCCCAGCCAGGGCTCCCAGGGTTCTGTGGTCCATCTCTGCCCACCGTACCTGTTCATGTGGGCAGGCCCGTAGCCCCCGATGGCGTAGATCATCCCGTCCAGCACGGCGGCGGCGAAGCAGCTCCGCGTCTTGTTCATGGGGGCCACCAGCTGCCACTCCTTGACCTTGGGCAGGTACTTCTCCACCGAGCGCAGGTAGGACTGGCCGTCGTAGCCCCCCAGGGCGTAGAGCTCGCCGGCCAGCACGGCCACGGCCAGCGTGCTTCGGCTCTCAAACATGCCCTCCAGGGACGCCCAGGTGTTGGTGTCGGGGTCCCAGCACTCCAGGGAGCTCTCGTGCTTGCGGTAGCTGATGCCCTGGCACACGTGGGTGGCGATGCCCCCCACCACGTACACCTTCTGCTCCAGGGAGCAGATGCCAAACTCGTAGCGGGGGATGCTGAGGGGGGCCAGGCCTATCCAGGAGTCGTTCTGGGGGAAATACATCTCCATGCTGGAAGGGGAACACAGGGACAGCGTCAAAGGACATCCCACAGACAAACGGGACACACAGCCGGCAGATTTCTGAGAATGGGGTTTATGTGAGCAGTGGAATTTAAATGAAGTGTCTGTGCAGAACAAACCAACCTGAAAAACCTGAGTTTAAAGTGCTTTTCTTTGTGTCAGCTTTTAATTAAGAACATGGTGCCTGCCCCATGTGAAGTCTTACGTAGTATTTGGGTAGAAGTCTTTGGGCAGAAGTCCATCTACCCAAATAGGTTAATTAGTGAATTACTTAGGTAATTAAGGGGAAATCTGCATGGGAAATAGGAGCTGTGGAAAACCCACACAAGAGCAGGATGCCCCTGGAGGGCTGAAAGCCACTGAAAAGCAGCACCAGGAAAAGCCCAGTTAGAAAATATAGAGCAAATATATTCTAAGCGATTTTCTTAGGATGGAGAAATAAAAAAAAGAAGAAAATAGCCCAAATTACACTGGCATGTAGCACTGCTTTCATCATTGAAGAGGCTGTGAAAAAGCAGGGCTGAAAAACACCACAGGATGACTCTACTCACTCAAACAGATTTTTATGAAGCACAAAAACCCCTTTATTTTTTTAAATCTCTAAACCCAACAATGCCCAGGCACAAAGTATAGTTTAACATCAGTCACTATAACTGGAAAAACTAACTTTAAACTTAATTTCGACGACTTCTCTGAGCACAGGGGAAAAGGACAAACAGCTCTTCCCAGGTTTCTAAGTGTATGTTCCTGCCTGCAAACATGGAACTGCCACGGAAAAGAATATTCCAGAGTCAAAACCCACCCCATGATCCAGCTGTGGAACCAGTTCAGGCAGCCCCTGGGCACAGGGAACATGGCTGGCGCTGATCACTCCACATCAAAGCCCTTTCTGTGTATATATATGTGTATAAACAGAGGTTAATTGCCAGCTCTGTAAATGGTACTTCCACATCAAAGCAAACCCAGCCACACCAGTCTGGGGACACAAAGTTATTTTTCTGTTCCATTCCCTGTGCTCACACCACGAGCCCCAGGGATGTGCCCCAGCCATGGACCAGCAGGTTCATCCTGGAATCCAGGCAAAGACAGGGGGGCACCCACCTGCTCCTGCCAGCACAGACATGGGCACCACCACATTAAATCAGGGTTACAACAGGATCAGGGACTCCTTCACTGAATCCCGGGATCCCTGAGGCTGGACAATCCCTCCCAGCCCCTGGAGTCCAGGCTGTGCCCCATCCCCACCTTGTCCCTGAGGGACACGGCCAGTCCTGCCTTGGGCACCTCCAGGGATGGGCACTCCAACCCTCCCTGGGCAGCCCCTGCCAAGGCCTCCCCACCCTTTCCAGGAGGAAATTCCTCCTCAGCTCCAACCTGAGCCTCCCCTGGCACAGCCTGAGGCCCTTCCCTCTCCTCCTGGCCCTTGTTCCCCGTCCCGGCTCCCCCCTCCTGTCAGGGAATGGAGAGAATTCCAGGTGCCCCCTGAGCCTCCTTTTCTTCTCCTTCACTCTACTTTAAGTCTGGTTTAATTCCAAAATCCCAACTTTGAGTTGTCAGAAAGCCACTTTTTGGCATCTTCTTTGAACCGCAATAAACCAGGGGAAAACGACGTAAAATGAGAACACCAATTAAACTCCAATTAACCACATCATCAGCTCAAGGCACAGCATACAAACGCTGCCTGTCCTGGATCCCCCCGGGGCTCCCCTTACCTTTCCAGGCAGGCGAAGAGCCCGGCCTTGCCCCCCACGGCACAGAGCACCTTGGGGGCGCAGCGGGGCCGCGTCACCAGCATGGTCTGGTGGGACAGTCTGTGCTCGGGCATGAAGTGGTACTTGAGGGCCTCGTTGAGCAGGTGCTTGCAGGTGTGGTCGTCCCTGATGAGGTGGTTGGCCTCGTAGAGGCGCGTGAGGAACTTGACGCTGAGCAGGGGCAGGCGCACGCGGTGCAGCAGCTGGGCCAGGTGCTTCTGGCGCTCCCGCACGTCGTACTTGACCCAGGCCTCCAGCGCGTAGAACACCGTCTCCTCCGTCACCACGTTCAGGCAGTCGTTGGACACGATCTCGTCCAGCTCGGCGCGCGTCAGCTCCAGGAACTCCTCGGTCTGGCACACCTCCTCGAAGTTCTGGCAGATGTACTTGCCGGCGGCCAGGCACAGGTCGTGGCAGCCGTAGGTCTCGGCGAAGCGCCAGATGCCGATGCAGTTGCCGGGGTCGAGCTGGCTCTCCAGGAAGGCGCAGCACTCCTTCACCACCAGCTTCACCTGCAGCAGGTTGGCGGCGGGCAGCAGCGACTCCACGGTGTCCTGGGAGATGAGGACGGTGCCGGTGTAGGCGTACTCCACGATGGCCTGCAGCGCCGCCTCGTCCACGCACCGGAACTCCACCTCGGCGTTCTCCTTCTCCGACAGGTTGCCGGTGAACATGGCCTTGAAGTAGGGGCTGATGCTGGCCAGCACCACCCTGTGCGCATGGATCTTGGCCTCGCCCACCCGCAGCACGATGTCGCAGAGCTCGCGGTGCTGCCGCAGCACGTTGAGGCCCTGCAGCAGCTGCTCCGAGTGCAGCGGGGTCAGCTTGGCCAGCAGGTACGGCGGGGACGACGGGTCCATCTGCCAACAGAGCCACGGGGTGAGCGGGGCTGGGACACACCGGGGAGACCAGCAGCTCCAACCCCACACCCTGCACCAGCTCACAACCAAACCCTAGCACTCACAGCCGAACCCCGGCACTCACAGCCGAACCCCGGCACTCACAGCCTAGCTCCGGCACTCACAGCCTAGCCCCGGCACTCACAGCCAAACCCCGGCACTCACAGCCAAACCCCGGCACTCACAGCCGAACCCCGGCACTCACAGCCGAGCCCCGGCACTCACAGCCGAGCCCCGGCACTCACAGCCGAACCCTGGCATTCACAACTGAACCTCGGCACTCACAGCCGAACCCCGGCACTCACAGCCAAACCCTGGCACTCACAGCCAGGCTCTCCTTAAACACCTGCAGGGACGGTGACTCCAGCACCTCCCCGGGCAGCCCATTCCGATGGCCACTCACTCCTTCTGGGGACACAGGGCACACGTCACTCGGGGCTCCCTCCCAACACACACAGCTCTCCTGCTTCCATCCCAGCCAGGTTAACTACTCCCTGAGTTACTGTCTCAGTCCTCATGTCCCGGTGCTTTTCCGTGCCTTAGATTCACCTCTGGATTAAAAACCCCCAACCCAACCATCCCTTTGTTTGTGTTGTGCAGTTCAACTGCCCGTTCCCTGCTGCACTGCCCCAGTGACAGGGCCCTGCCTCACTCCAGCCCTGGGTGTCACAGTGTAACAAAGAGCTGAAGCTGTCAGAGAGTGTCCAAAGGAGGGAGAAGAGGATGGGGAAGGGCCTGGACAGGCCACGGGAGGAGCAGCTGAGGGCACTTGGTTTGTCCTGCCTGGAGGAGGCCGAGGGGAGGATCATCGGGGTCTGCAGCTCCCATCTCTGCTCCCTGTGCCGGGGACAGGAGCCAGGGGACACCTGGAGCTGTGCCAGGGCAGGGTCAGGGGGGATCTCAGGGAAAGGCTCTTCCCCCAGAGGGTGGTTGGGCACTGCCCAGGCTCCCCAGGGAATGGGCACATTCCCAAGGCTGCCGGAGCTCCAGGAGGGTTGGGATGATCCCTCAGGGACAGGGGGGGATTGTTGGGGTGTGTGTGAGCATGGCCAGGACCAGCTCCCCCTTCCCATTCCACACCTTCTGGCAGCACTGAAATCCCGAGGTGCTGCCCACCTGGAGCAGGGGAGGGATGTGCCAGGACCCCGAGCAGCAATCCCACCGCTCCACCAGCCCCAGCTCCGTGGCTGCTCCCTGAACAATGAGTTCATCATTTCAGAGCTTGTGGGGAGCCCACTGAGTGCCTCCTCTGAGAGAACAGAGCTGCCAGCGATCAAACGCAGATTGTAAAGCCCTGGGAGGGGAGGGAAGGAGCTCAGGTCGGGATGGAAAACTTCCCACCCACGGGAAGAAAGGCAGCCTCTCCTGTCACAGCCCCGCGCCAGGGAAAGTAACTGAGAGGAGGTGTTTTAAGCACACCTGGAAAAGGCAACATAACACACACATAGATACAATATATATAATATATTATATAGAATATTTCCCAGCAGCTGGAACAGGAGCCATGGGTGTTATCCCCATGAATCCCCAGTGTTTATCTCACAGAGTCCCCGCTGTTCACCCCATGAATCCCGGGTGTTTATCCCCATCAATCCCCGCTATTAACCCCACAGCATTCCCGGTGTTCACCCCACACAACTCCCGCTGCTTACCCCCATGAATCCCCGGTGTTTATCCCCACAGAATCCCGGCTGCTCACCCCACAGATCCCCGCTGGTCACCCCACAGATCCCCGCTGTTATCCCCACAGATCCCCGCTGATTCACCCCACAGAATCCCGGCTGCTCACCCCACAGATCCCCGCTGGTCACCCCACAGATCCCCGCTGTTATCCCCACAGATCCCCGCTGATTCACCCCACAGAATCCCGGCTGCTCACCCCACAAATCCCCGCTGTTATCCCCACAGATCCCCGCT
>WEKX01013996.1:104590-121858 GCA_013390025.1 Pitta sordida | reverse complement strand
CCCGGGATCCAGGGATGGGTGTGGGAGGGAGCGGAGCAGGTACGGGACAGCCCGGGATCCAGGGATGGGTGTGGGAGGCGCGTTAAGGGATGGGTGTGTGGCAGGCATGCCTGGTGGTCTGGCGGGTTGTACGCCCGCATCGGTCCTGGGAAGGCAAGTTTGGGAATTCCGTAATCAAGTGACTTGCCAGACAATTTATCGCTTAGTGGCAAAATCCAGCATCGTTTTTGAAGTCCTCTGGACCCCCTGGCCTGGCCCTGGTGAGGTGTCTGACACGGCAACAGGGAAGGGGAAGCCCTGGGTTTGAGGGGTGACATTTCTCATAACTCCATCTCCTGCGAGTGGGTGGAAGCCCCCAGATCTCCTTGCACCATGAAGGGCTGTGCAGAGGAGATTCCTCCCTGCCACCCTTGGGTCCTGGGAATTTAATTCCTGGTTGCTTGGTAACTTGTTGCTGTGCTGGGTGAGGTCATGGACAGTGAGGGCTCCTCTGGGGAACACACCTGAGTTAATGTTTCCGTTGAAGTTCGTGTCTGGCTCTGGGTGCAGATGTGCTCATCCCCTTTAACTCCTAAAGAAACCTGTGTCTCCTTCAGCTGGATCCCTTGGGATGTCAACCAGCAGAGTCTGGACAATGAGCAAGTTAATGCAGGCACCAAAACCTGGCTGGGGCTTGCCATGGGGGAAGGTTCTCCTGGAAACGGTTCCTTTTTTTGGAAGAAATGCACCTTTTTGTAGGCGTGGGTGTGTTTATCCCTGTGAAGAGGGAGGAGCGCCCAAGGTTTCCAGCCTGGGAGAGAGGGAAGGGAAGCGATTAACTTGTGGGTTCTGTTTTGTTGATGTGTGAGGAGTGTTTAGGGGTGGTGTAAATCACGGAATCGTGGAAGGGTTTGGGTTGGAAGGGGCCTCAAAGCCCATCCAGGTAAATGCCTTTATCCTGCACAGAACCCTGCTAGTTGACTTGTTTCCGTACATGCCACATGTTAATTATTAATTCAAGGCATTCCTCTGAAATGAATTTGCTTAAAAATTAACTTTCTGAGTCGTTCTGTGGCTGAAGGGATGCGTGGAAGTGGCTTAATGTTTAAAGCTGGTTCCCTGCCAGTGATTTGGGGTCGGGTTACACAGCGATTGTCCGGGCCCTGTCTAGACTTTCCTCATCAGATAAGACGGGAAGTGAAACCTGTGTAAGTTAATGTGGGCTAAAAATAAAAGGGAGATAAGGCACCACGGTGACCTCCGGGGCTCGTGTGGCAGCTGCTCTGGAGGGCTGTGGATGTCCTGGGAGTGTCCCAGGCCAGGCTGGGATCCCTGGGACAGCGGGAGGTGTCACTGGATGGGCTCTGAGGTCCCTTCCAACCCAAACCATCCTGGAATTCCACCATGGGTGGCTCCCAGGGGCTGTGGGTTGGTAACCAGGTTAACACCATCTCCTTGGGTGGATGGATTCAAACATTTTACATCAGGGGAGCTGGGATAGAAAGGAACCTGAACCACCCCTCTGCTGGGATCTGTCACCTCTGGCAGCTCTGGGTTCAGCTGATGTGTAATGTGTGACTCCAGCTGGTGTTGGGGGAGGCAGAGTTTGTGTTCCTGGGGCTGGAACAGCAGAGCCAAAGCTGTACAATCGTGGCACTGTTTCACTTGGCTCCTGCTCTGGCCATGTGGAAAAACGGGGCCTGAATCTGTCCTGTAGCAGCTCCTGAGCAGAAAATGCCCTCCATCCCAGCTGGAACCAGGCCACTGCCATTGGCACAAGGAGCACTGAACTGTGGGTTGGCAGAGCCTTGGGTGGCAAGTGATGTTTGCTGATCACAGGGGCAGGGAAGTGTTTCCTCCCAGAACTGGTGTCCACAGAGCTGTGGGACGTGGGGCTCAGCTCCCTCTGGGAACTGCTTGGATTTCAAAGCCCTGAATGGGAGCCCAGGCCAGTTCCTGCTCCACTCATTTATGTACTGCCAGCAGGTACCTCGTGTACCCCATTTCCACAGGGAAATTTTACATTTTACAGAGGGAGGAGAATTAGCAATATGTGATTGAAAAGTCTGAGTTAGGAAGTTTATTGTAATCCTTGTTGGCAGGGCGTGGAGATGGAATTTCTCTTGGCTTGGATGTGTATCTCGTGTCTCCTCTTTGCTTGGAAAGGACCTGAAGGTTTTGTTGAAGCCCTCAGAGATTTTTTTTATCCTTACTCCATAACCAGTTCTGTCGTTCTCTGTGGCAGAGTAGATGTCACAGAGATTTGAAAACACATCGTTGTGGTCCTCATCCCAAATTTGAAGTTCTGTGCTTCATTTTGTGATATTTTTGCGATACCCCGTTCCAATATTAATTAAACCCCTTGGAGATACTGAACCAGAGCATTTGGCTGCTGTTTGCTCAGCCCAGACACTGAACTTTGGGGACAATCTGTTAAATCACCCCGAGGTTAATTTTTAAAATTTAATTTTTAAAATAGAGCAATTCCCCACCAGTTAATTTATTGGGGTTTTTTCCCATGTGGATGGTGTTAAGCTGTAAGAGCTGGAAAGCAGCTCCGGTGCTTTGTGGTGCTTTCGTTGTTGTAAAACAAAGGTTTTACGAGGCGCTGTGCACTTTGCAGTGCCGTTTGTGCCCCTGCTCTTTGCCGTGCTCTCATTTCACACACGGTTTGTTTTCCTTTCCCCCCAGTTCTCTGCATCCAGCGATTCCCTCCCCTCCCCACGGCTCCCGGCCACCGAGGAGTCACCTTTCTTTAGGAAAAGAGCTTCCAGGGCTTCCTTGCAGCCGGGTGGGGATGTGAGCTGCGGGAATTCCGTGTGTGCCGGTGAGTGCGGGCACAGGGAGGGGCTGAGCTGCCCTTCCCCACCACAGACCCGGGGGCTTTTGTAGCTCCTGAAAGGCCTGGGCAAGACCAGACCTGACCTGTTCCCTCCCGAGGCCTGGCCAGCTCTGCTCCCTTGCTGTGGGGCGGCTTTTAAGGGGTTCTCTGCCCTTTCTTGTCACACACTCCCAGGGGGGGATTGTTCTGGGGGGTTCCTTTTGCCCCCCCCCACAATTGCCAGCTGGAGCAGTGCCCCGGGAGAAGGGCCAGTGCTCTTCCCCTCTTCCCTCTGAGCCGTGTGAGGAGGTTGCTTAGAGACTGTGGGATTACAGACTGGCTGTGTTTGGGTTGTACCCTCTGAGCACCACGTGTCGGTGCTGACCCAGGAACTCGTGTTTGCTTCTGGAAGGTGCTATGGGCTCTCAGCAGCCCCAGACTCCAGGGAGACGAGGATCCCTTGGATGCCCACGGGCACGTGGCAGGAGTGGCAGCGTGGACTCTGAGCTGCAGCTTTTGGGACTGAGGAACTGTCAGCAGGACAAAGGTAAGGGATGTCACGGTGTCCCCAATCAGGGACTGTCACTCTGGGGGTGTCTCCTTGTTTCTTTGCTGCCTTGAGGAATAAAAGCTGTTGCTAAAAGGTTTTTGTGTCCCTGCTCAGGGGTGTTTTCATTTGTGTGGTTAATTCCCAGCTCCCACTTTGATGCTTGGCTGGATCAGGTGGTGCTGTCAGGGATCAGAGCTGGGTTTGATCCCTTTGACTTGAGATGCAGTGCTCCAAAACAGGGCCTGAGAAATAGTTCAAGGCTTAAACTCCCCTCTGGAGGGACAGTGCAATGTGCAAAGTGAAGGTGCCTGGTTTGTCTCCTCCAGGCTTTCAGTCTCTGGGTGGTGCATTATTGCATTACAAACCAGTATTCTGGTATATTATTTAATTTTTGAATTATTTTCCTGGTGTATTATTTCATTACAAATTATTTTTCTGGTGTATTATTTCGTTGTAGATTATTGTGGTGCTTTATTTCACCCTAAATCATTGTGGTGCTTTCTTTCATTGTATATTATTTTTATGGTGCATAATTTCATCATAAGTTGTTATTACAAGACCCAATTACCCCCCAAACATGTTCTTTTTCTTTCCCCAGTTTCTTCCAGCCTGGATTTTTGCAGCAAGGCCCAGAGAGGATTTGGCCCTCAGGCAGAGCCCAGCATGCCCTTGCCAGCCCCCGGTGCCAGCCAGGGCACCCTCATCCTGCCATCCTACCCCCTGGCCTCCCCCAGGCTCCTCTCCTCCCCTGCTGCGTCCCCAAGGAGGTGCCAGGAGGGGCCCAGGAGCTTCTCCAACTCGTGGCCCCTCAAGAGCTTCGAGGGGCTGNGCCCAAGCCTGGCTCTCCAAGGCAGCTCCCCAGCCCCAAGGACAGCACAGGTAGGCAGGGATCTGGGGGTGGGTTCTGGGGGATTCCAGCAGGTGAGAGGGAACTGGGCAGGACTGGGGGGGGATCAGGAATGGACATGTGGAATTCCCTCCCCCCAGAATAGCTCCTTAAATCGCGGTTACAAACAGCCCCATCCCTGGTGTGGCCAATTGGTGCTGATGTCACCCCAATTCACACTGACTCGGCACAAACTGCTGCCTGGGGTCTGATTCCTCTCTGAAGCCCTCATGCGCACATTGGTGAGCCTGAATAACGAGCTTAAATAGTTTTAAGTTCATTTAATTACAGTTGCTTCAACGAATAAGCTGCTTCCTTTCAAACACTCCCTCAGGGCAATCTTATTTCAGGTTAAAAACGCCCCTGGTCTTTGTTTAGCTTAAATTGACTCCTGATCACTCCCGAGGCTCCTGTAACCAAAGGAACATTTCCCACATCACACGAAATAAATCCCTTTGAAGTTCCAGCTTCACTGACACCCTTATTCTTGTGCATATGCAGAACATTTCCAACGGGAGGCTTTGGAAGTGCCCTGTCCCTGAGTGTGCCTGTAGATGTGTTCATCTGGTTTTCTGTGTGTTTTCCACATGATTTCAATTTTCTTTTTGTTTGTTTGGAGTAACTGTGCTGTTACAGCAGCTCAGGGGGGTGGTTTAGGGCACGAGTGGGTTTTGCTTAAGGAAGGAAGTTCATTGTTTCAGAGGCACTGAGGATGTGCGGGTTGAGGAGTTGGACCCGTGTGTCCCTCCCAGCTGAGGCTGCTGTGTCATTCCGTGGGTTCCCACACGGATGGGACGCTGTTCTCCCAGGAAATGGGATAATTCGGGGAGTGAGCCTGTCTGTGGTGCCACACAGGTGACCATGAGGTTTGTTGTCCCCAGCCCTGACCCCTCTGTTCCCGTGTGTCCCCAGGGCAGAAGGTGAGCGTGGGGAGGGTCCCCCCTGCCCGGCTGCCCGTGCCCCCCATCCCACGCCTGCCCCGTGAGCCCTGGCCTGGCACGGAGCTGGCAGCGGGGCTGGCACAGCTGCACCTGGATGCTGAGGACGTGGATCAGGAGGAGGTGGGTTTAAATGTGATAAAAAACACTCCTGGGGGTGTCCAAGGGCAGTGCGGGATCCCTGGGACAGTGGGAGGTGTCCCTGCCCATGGCACGGGTGGCACTGGATGGATTTAAAGTCCCTCCATCCCAAGCCATCCCATGGTTGTGTGATGTGCACTGTGCAGACCAAAGGCCTCGTTGCTGTGCTGAAGCCTGTCCCGTGTGTCCCATCCAGATGCAGAATTCCCTCCGGTCCCTGCGGAACAGCGCGGCCAAGAAAAGGGCCAGGCTGAGCTGCAGCTTCGCTGACCGGGACAGCCCCGACTCTGCTGCTCCTCCCGACGGTCCCGGGGACTCCTCCCCCGCCGAGAGCCGCGGATCCAGCCGGGAATCTCTGCCCTCGCCCGTGCCCGCCCTGCCCCGCAGGAGGAGAGTGATGTGAGTGCAGCCCTGCTGCTTCCCCTCAGCAGCAATAACACCTTAGATATTTATGCATGAGATTGGATTTTCTGTGTGAATTATTTTCTTATCTCAAAATGCACCAGCTGTTTGTCTTATCCCAGTTTCTCCTGGCTTTTGAGGTGCAGGAGTTCCCACAGGACACGGGGCAGGGTAATGAATATTTGATGGAGACTTTACCTGGGACAATGAGCTCAGAGGAGGGATGAGCTTGGCTTATTATGGGCTGGAAACTGAAGAGGGAGTGGGTTGGGCTCTGTGAGAGAGGAGGACAGTGTGGATGATTCTTATTGTGGACCAAGAGCTGTTTCCATTTTATTCCTGGGAGATAATTGTTAATTTAAAATGCCGTCAGAGAGCTCTCCTCAGTAGGAATTGTGTGGTGACACGTTGTAAAGAGCAATAATCCTGGTGATTATGGGCAGGATAAACTTCTTTTTTGTAATGAAATAAAGAAGGTTTTGAGGAAATTTGCTCATTTCCCAGTCTCTGAGCCCTGGGCAGAGCTGCGCCTGTAAAATGCGTTTGTTTGCACAGGTCAGACACCTTCCCACTCCTGGGCAGCAAATGCCATCCTGCAGGAGCATCCCAGGCACGGGGCAGAGCCCCAGAGGTGGCACAGCCTCTCTCCAGCACAGGTATTTCCTTGTCAGCACACACCTCCAGTCCCTCAGGTGACACACGGGCCACTTGTCCCTGGGAAAGCTCATTTCCAGGTGCTCTGGGGTCAGATGGGGGGTTCAGTGGAGCTCCAGGATTGCAAACAGTTAAATTCCTCCCAACCTGCCCTTGGACACTCCCAGGGATCCAGGGGCAGCCTCA
This sequence comes from Pitta sordida, assembly GCA_013390025.1. Lineage (NCBI taxonomy): Eukaryota > Metazoa > Chordata > Aves > Passeriformes > Pittidae > Pitta > Pitta sordida. Next base: position 115,301 of record WEKX01013996.1, on the reverse strand, counting down.
GCTTCCCTGGGAAATCCATCCCAGGGCCTCCCCACCCTCCCAGCCAGGAATTCCTTCCCAAGCTCCCTCCCAACCCATTCCCTGTGTCCTGTCCCTCCAGCCCTTGTCCCCACTCCCTCTCCAGCTCTCCTGGAGCCCCTTTAGGCTCTGGAAGGGGCTCCAAGCTCTCCCTGGATCCTTCTCCTCTCCAGGAGAGGAACATTCCCAGCTCTCCCAGAGGGGTGATGTCAGTAGGATATGAAGGAGTATTTAATAAATCCTGTTGTTTCCAGAAACTTGGCAGTCCTTCAGGAAAGTGATCAGCTGTATTTTGACATTGTAGAAGAATCAAACACGGAGCACAAAGAGGATTTTCATGGTGGGGTGTCTCTCTTTGCAGGCCCTGCAGAGTCAGTGCCTGGGGCTGCCCCAAGGGATGGCTCCGTGTCTGGGGACACCGTTGTGGTCGTTGGTAAAGGTATCACAGCACCAAAATTCATCTCCTGCAGCTCACTGGGCTCTTAAACCGAGCCAAAATGTGCCTTTGTAGTCTGTGATGCCCTAATCTGCCTTCCAGGTGTTTTGGGGAGCCCTGGTGGCCGAGCTCACAGCCAGTCCCTGCCGTGTGTGGCCAATGGAGAGCAGGGAGTCCCTGAGGAGACCGAGCCACCCCCAGGGGTTGGGGGGAGAAGCTTCCAGCAGAGCAGTGCTTCCCATTGCCATGGGGAAAGGGAGAGAGAGGTAAGGGCTGCTGGGCTCAGGGACCATCCAGCTGGGTTTGTGATGCCAATTGAAATGAAACTCAAGTCATTCTGGAAGCCTGATAACATTTTAAGATGACTAAAACCTGAAGTTCACAATATAAACTCTTAATTCTCTGTTTTCCACTGAGGATGTGAATCCCTGGATGGGTCAGATTGAAAGGACTAACTGGAGAAATGTATTAAATGTTGCTGAGGAACAAAAAATGCCAGACCTGTGAGAGGATGGGGTCAGAGGAAATAGGTTTTTTTCCATGCTGACCTTTCCAGCAGCAGGAGCTGGGGAAGGAGGTTTGGGTAACTTGTGCATCATTTCCTTGCAGGTCAAAGTGACCATGTCAAAATCTGCCCAGGATAAGCTGAGGAGGAGGAGGAGAGAAGACAGAGAACTCAACCACAAAGAGCAGCAGGAGGGGAAGGAGGAATTCCCTTGGGAAAGGCTCAGACTGAGCGTGAGCGAGCCAGAGAAGCTGACAGCAGAAAGTGAGGGGCAGGCTTTGTTTGAGATGAATATTCCCTGTTCAGTGCTGCTGAAATGGACATCAGCACTGAGAATATTGGTTTTTAACTTTGTCCTGGTTCATTTTTAGTGCAGTTTGGACATTTCCTTCTGTTTTCCAGGGTTAAATCTCTGTGGGGATTTTTTAACATCGCCAAGAAACGGATCTTTGTCCCTAGAAAACGTGTCCTTGAATCCTTCTCTGAGGAGAACGTCAAGTTTGAAGAGGTCCAAGTGCTCCCCTCTGCTGGATTCTGGTGAGCTGGGACAGGGGAGTTACAATGGGTGGGTGGGGTGGGACAGCCCCAAAGTACAATAACTTTGTCTCAGGTGCTCTGGAACATCAGTGTGGTGGAAGTGGGGCTGGAGGGCATTTAATTCATCCCTGGGGATTCAGGTCCTCATTTTTCACACATTGTGCATCTTTCAACAACCCACTACATCTGTGTTTGACTCTTTGAAGTGGTGCCTGTGTGTGGAAGAATTAGTTGATAGGAGTGAAACTGAGTGATTGTGGTGCTGGAATGATCCCTGCAAGTGTCCAAGGCCACGTGGAAGGCGCTTGGACTGACCTGGGCCGTGGGAGGTGTCGGGGTTGGAACTGGATGGGCTCTGAGGTTGCTCCAACCCAAAGCATTCCATGAGTCCATGGCTTTGGTGAAGCTGCTCCCTGGAGCGCCAGGGTGTGCCCAGGGCTCTCCTGTGCGGTCCTGTGCCCCAGGGAGCCCAGGGATGGTGCTGGTGAGGGCTGGGAATGGTTGTACTGGGGTGGGAATGGTGCTGACGTTGTGGGTGCTGTGCCCTGGTGCTGGGCTGACATCGATGGTGCTGTGCCCTGGTGCTGTGGGTGTTGTGCCCTGGTGCTGCTGATGATGGTGTGGGTGCTGTGCCCTGGTGCTGAGCTGACACCGCTGGTGCTGTGCCCTGACACTCATGGTGCTGTACCCTGACACCGATGGTGCTGTGCCCTGGTGCTGGGCTGACACCGCTGGTGCTGTGCCCTGACACCGCTGGTGCTGTGCCCTGACACTCATGGTGCTGTACCCTGACACCGCTGGTGCTGTGCCCTGGTGCTGTGGGTGTTGTGCCCTGGTGCTGATGATGATGGTGTGGGTGCTGTGCCCTGGTGCTGAGCTGACACCGCTGGTGCTGTGCCCTGACACCGATGGTGCTGTGCCCTGGTGCTGGGCTGACACCGCTGGTGCTGTGCCCTGACCCGCTGGTGCTGTGCCCGCAGAGGATCCGTGCCCGTGCCCGCGGGCGGCACTGGTGACGCACAGCCCCGAGGTGCTGGACCCCGCGGAGCTGCAGCCCTTCCCCAGAGCGGAGGCGGCGCTGGCAGAGGCCCTGGCACTGCTGGCTGACCACGACTGGTGGGTGCTCAGCAACAACCCCGGGGAGGGACTGGGGGACAGAGATGCCAGTGGGGACAAAGCTGGGGGACACTGGGAGGGACTGGGGTGTGCCAATAGTCCTGCACTGAGAGACTCCCCTGGAGAGAGTTCCCTATGTTATCCCTGTCTGGGAGGGTGGGGAGGCCCTGGGATGGATTTCCCAGAGAAGCTGTGGCTGCCCCTGGATCCCTGGGAGTGTCCAAGGGCAGGTTGGGATCCCTGGGACAGTGGGAGGTGTCCCTGCCCAGGGCAGCGGTGAAACTGGATCATCTTTAAGGTCCCTCCCACCCAACCCATCCTGGGATTCTCTGATTACTTGTCATTGCCCTGTTCCACAATCCGTTTGACATTTCATTTCTCAGAATTCCACATTTTAATATTTTAATGAGGGTTTTCAAACACTGGACTTTAAATGTTATTATTTTTCGCACACAGGGAGAAGAAAATTGAGGGTCTGAACTTCATCAGGTGCTTGTCTGCCTACCATGGCCCTGTCCTGACTGCAAAGCTGCACGAAACGAGTCTGGCTGTGGCTCAAGAGGTTAAATTTCCCTATCAGAACATTCCCCTGCCTCTCTCTGTGCGTGTTTATCTGCATTTTGTATCTCTCTCAAGTGAATTGTTACGCTCACCTCTGGTGAGTTTTCCTGGACAACCTGAAAACAATCTGAAAAAACCAGCAGGTTGTAACTTTATAACCATTTTAGGGGCGTCTATTTTAACTCTCACCCCTTGTGAGTCAAGTTAAAAATCTGAATTTCTCACTTGCTGTTAACGTTATTTAACAAGTGCCAAGGGGGAAGGTGAAGCTTGCTGTGTTTTGCAGTCCCTTTTGTCACCCTCATTCACTGTTTTTTGGGTTTTTCCTGTGTGCAGGTCAAGAATTTACGCTCAGGTGTTTCTCGAGCTGCTGTGGTGTGTTTAGGGGATTTGTTCACCCACCTGAAAAAGAGCATGGACCAAGAACTAGATAATGCAGTAAAAGTCCTTTTGCACAAAGCTGGGGAATCCAACACTTTTATCAGGGAAGAGGTAGACAAGGCACTGAAGGCCATGGTTAATAACGTGACTCCAGCACGTGCACTTTGTTCTCTTATAAGTGGAGGGCAAAGGTAATTCCTGCAATGACTTTGTAAAGCACTAACTTGTCAATAGAGTCGGTTGATCAAATATGGGCTTTGTTTTAAAACTTGGGGTACCACAGGCAGGGAATGGAAGATGCAGTAGGTCAGCTCTGCTGAGCCTCTACCCAGGGCATAAATTAAATTGTTCCCCCGTTCCTTCCTGTGCACCGTGTGGGAAGTTAATGTTGGAGCTTTTCTGGCTGTTTTGCGCCCCTTTGGTGACTTTATTTGTTTCCTGGAAGCTGCTGTTGTGCTGTGCCTGGTGAAGCTCACACAACGTCTGTAGTTCTCATTTGCTCTGTGATCAAGTGCTGCTTTGTCCAGCTCTCAGCACCCCTCTTGATTTCCAGAGCTGATGTGTGACTTTGAAATCCTCTCAGTGTGGCTCTCCTGCTTCATTTCCTGCTCCTCTCCAGACTGGGCTGGTTGGATGGGCTTTGCTTGCGCGTTTTCATTTCCCTGTCAGTGCTTTTCCTTCATGGAGTCCCTCAGGCACGAGGCTCCTGGTTTGATGTGAGCTCCAGCTCCCCTCGGGCTGGGGCAGGAGTTAATTCCTCTGTGTTCCCTTTGTGTCCCCACTCCCTGCTCAGCAATGCTTGATCCCTGCACTGCTGCTGAGTCTGTCACCCCTTGGTGACGTTTCCCAGGCTGCTTTTCTCCTCCTCCTCCTCCCATCCCCAGTGCTCAGCCTGCCCTGGTTCCTTCCCTGGTGGGTGTGGGATGTTTGGGTTCTCTCTCCTGCTGCAGTTCCCTGCCTTCACCCTGGAAAGTCTCAGTTCTTTAGGAAAAGTGAGAGGCAGAAATCAGCCCTGGGGTTGGATGTTCCATCCCTGGGAGTGTCCAAGGCCTGGTTGGAGCAGCCTGGGACAGTGGGAGGTGTCTCTGCCATGTCAGGGGATGGGACAAAATGGCCTTTAGGGTCCCTGCCAACCCAAACTGTTCTGGGATTCTGTAGTTTTTGTAATAATTTTTAGTTATTCTGTGAATAATGAAACCCATTTTTGTTTGCTTTGGGGGGGCTGCTGCTCTAAAGACACTTCACAGCTGTGAGCTCACCTCTGGGAGCAGATCCAAGAGCATCACGATTGCAGGGGCAGAGCTGAAAGTGATTTTCCCTCAGGAATTCACAATCCTCACCTGTATGAGCTGTGTTTAAGTGTTGTGTGCACACAGCTGGTGTCCTAGAGCAGGGCTTTCCTGGGAGTGGGGCCTCCTTGGCTTCATGCAGTGAGGTCCCAGCCCTTGGGATGTGCAGCAGGAGTTACAAACAGCCCCCCAAGTAGGATTTTTAACCTCAGTCTAAAACTGGGGAGGTCTGAATCTTGAGGCTTGTGTCGTTGAACACCAGTGGGATCAGCAGGGACAGCAGGATTTACATACAAGGGCCGTTTGCTGCCCGAGTTTTTAAGCTGATTGTGTCTGTTCTCTCATTTTCACGAGCATGGGGATGTTTATTTCTTACCAAATAGGGGCCGTTAGACTGGTGCAGAGAGAGCAATGCTTTATTCCATTGATGTGAAGTGCACAGGGGTTGTTTTGGTTAGAGATGATGGGGAGTACAGGTAGTCATGAGCTTTCTAAAATGTTGTACAACTGTTTAAAGGAAAACGAGCAATTGCATTCCAAAGCTTCCCTGCCCATGGCGGGGGCTGGAGCGAGATGGGCTTTAAAAGGTCCCTTCCAAGCCAAGCCATGCCGGGATGCTGCAATTCCCTGCCGGGAACAGAGCAGGGAGCTGCTGTGCTGTCCCTGAGCAGCTGTTTGTCCCCTCAGCCACCTGCACTCGGCCGTGAGGAGATGCACAGCCCAGCACCTGGCCGAGCTGGTGGAGCTCATGGGCCCCGAGCGCGTCCTGGCGGGACCCAGACCCGTGGCCGACAGGATCCTGCCGGCCATCGCCAGGTTTGCCCAGGACAGCTCCCAGCAGACACGGTGAGTTATCCAGCCCCAGGAACCCTGGCAGGGCTGAGTCACGGGATCCATCAGGGTGGAGAAGATCCTGGAGATCATGAAGGGGTGGGTCAGGCTCCGAGCAACCTGGTGTCCCTTCCTTGGTGGGACTGGATGGTCCTTAAGGTCTTTGCAACCCTGCTGTTAGCAGCTGGGATAGTGTGTGAGGCAGGGATGGCTGCAGGACAAGAGGGGCTCAAAGGACAGAGGGAATGCTGCCCCTGGGATCCATGCTGGGATCTGATCCACGCTGGGATTGATGAGGCTGGAGTGGAAGGCTCCCCTCATTCACTTGTTCAGTGTTGGTTTAGTTGTGATTCTTGAGCACAGTGTGCTTGTGGGAGGATGAAGAGGGATCAGTGGCAATCTTGGAATCATGGAATCCCTGAGGCTGGAAAATCCCTCCCAGCCCCTGGAGCCCAGGCTGTCCCTGAGGGACACGGCCAGTCCTGCCTTGGGCACTTCCAGGGATGGACACTCCAACCCTCCCTGGGCAGCCCCTGCCAAGGCCTCCCCACCCTTTCCAGGAGGAAATTCCTCCTCAGCTCCAACCTGAGCCTCTCCTGGCACAGCCTGAGGCCCTGCCCTCTCCTCCTGGCCCTTGTTCCCCCCTCCTGTCAGGGAATGGAGAGAATTCCAGGTGCCCCCTGAGCCTCCTTTTCTCCAGGATGAGCCCCCCCAGCTCTCTCAGCCCCTTCCCTGGACAGGATCTCCCTGCAGCTTTGTTCAGGAGTTGCACTCCATGACCAAGGGACAGGGCCCATCCCTGTTGCTGGAGGTGGGTGTCCTGCTCCGCTCCCTGCAGGTACTATGGTCGCAGGATGCTCTTCAGTATGATGGCTCACCCCGAGCTGGATAAAGCCCTGGAGAGGCACATCCCAGCCAAGGACCTGCCTTACCTGAAGGAGTGTGTTGGCAGCCTGCGTGAGAAGGTGTGTGGGGAAGCTCTCCTTTGACAGCTGGGGCAGGGGAAGGTGCTGGGGGCTGTTGGCTGTAGACAGACACCTGAATTCCCGGTGGTTCTGTGACTCCCTGAGTTACTGTGGTACCTCTGTGCAGGGCCTGGGGGAGATGCCGGTGGACACACCCTCGGCCAAAGGCAGGCGTTCCCAGACGGGCAGTGTGGGACATTTGAGGTCGTCCTCCACTTCCAGGGATGCTCTCAACACCTCAGACAGGTAATGACCTCCATGGCTCATCCTGGGGGGAACTCGGCCAGGGAGAGGGCACAGAAACATCCACACAGGGCTGGGGGAGTGAAACGTTCCTGCAGGACAAGGGAGACCTGGACATGTCCCAGATAAACCCGTAAACAGGGTGACTGGGGATCCTGAAATGGCTTTGTGCATTTTGAGGTTAATTTGTCCATTAATGCCTGTGAAATACACAGGACAGAAACCCCCTGGAATTCACCGTGTGGAATCACAGGGTCATGGAATAATCTGGGTGCCAAGGGATCTTAAGGCTCATCTCTTCCCACCCCCCTGCCATGGCAGGGACACCTTCCACTATCCCTGTCCAGCCCGGCCTTGGACACTGGGATCAGTCTTTGAAGTACTTGGAGCATAAAACCCTAAAATACAGTAAATTTTAGGGTTTTTTTTTACCCATTGATGTGAGGGAAGGTCCCAACCCGTGCTGGTCACAGAGCCAGCTGCAACTGGAGCAGAATGGACATGGGGAAGAGTTACTGTTGGGTGATTTGATGGGAAGAGAATATCTGGGATGAGACTCCTGGTCCTCTGTGCTCCCTGAATAATGTGTTCCTGTCCCACAGGGACTCCACAGAAACCAGGGAAGTGCCAAGGAAAGCAGCTCCCCGGAGTGCCCTGGAAAATGAGGAATATGTGAAAGACTTGATAGGTTTGTTGAATGCCAAGGACTTCCGTGAGAGGATCAACGGGATCAGGCAGCTGCGGTCGGACACGGAGAGCAACCCAGCCCTGGTGGCTGCAAACATTGTCAAGGTAAACCTGGCAGAGGGAGGGTGTCCAAGGCCTTTGGTAAAAACCCTGATAAAAATCTTGGCTCCTGCTTGGAGTAAGAATGATTTAGAGGGAGCTTTGAGCTTAAAGACCCATAAAAAGCAGAGCCACCTTTTGCCGAGGTGACCATGAAAATAGAACAACAACCCAGGAGATGAGCTGCCCACAGAGCTCAGCCATGACTTCCCAGTTCTCTCTGGGTGCTCTTGCAGATCTTTGACGCCTTCAAGTGTCGCTTGCACGACTCCAACAGCAAAGTGACCCAGGTGGCTCTGGAGGCCATGCACAAGATGGTGCCACTGCTCAAGGACAGCCTGGCACCCGTGATCAACATGTTGGTTCCTGCCATCGTGGACAACAACCTCAACTCCAAAAACCCAGGGATTTATGCAGCTGCCACAAACGTTATCCAGGCTCTGTGTCAGCACTTAGGTGAGGAGTTTCCTCTCTCGTAATCTGAAAGAGCTCTCATGGTAGGAATTAAATTCTGAATTGTTTTGCTGTTTTGGTTTTCAGACAACTCTCTGCTGCTGCAGCCCCTCTGCACAAAAGCCCAGTTCCTGAACGGGAAAGCAAAGCAAGACCTGACAGAGAAACTGGCTGGTAAAGGACTGCTTGCCTTGGCATGTTGGGGAAATTAATTGGGGAGATTAATTGCAGGAGGGGGGTGGCTCTGTGTCGTCCCTCCTGTCACGGGAGGTTGTGGGCGTTAATGGTGCAGCAGCTGTCACGTGTCACGCCTCCAATGTAAATTGAAGCTATTGCTGGAAAAAGAAATTGTAAAAATATAACAATTACAGTAATAAAAATAATTTTGTTATGTATTCTCAAATATTTAATATGTATTTTATATATTAAATACATTTACTTTTGATATATTTAATATGTATTCTATCATACTATAAATTAATTTACAATATAAATATAAATATAAATGCATATTATGTATTAAATAGTGTATTATATATTGTATATAAATATATGTATTATCTATAATGTGTGTATTATATATGTATATAATATTATGTATTACCTATACATACATACATATCATTATATGTATTATATATAATATATAGCACATATAAATATGCAATAAACAGTACATAAAGAAATAATAATTATTATTATTACTGCTGTTATATTTCATTATCCTCCTCCTTTGCTTTGCCAGCAATAGCTTCAATTGTTACTATTTTCCATGGAGTATCTTTAAATACCTGGAATGCATACACGTGTGTAAATACCTTAAGGCTTTAATTTAAATACCTCATGTATTTAAATATCTTAAGCTATTTATGCATCTTAATCCTTCAGTGTATGATACCTTTAATATGGAAATGGATTCCCTCCCCCAGTGCACAGTGCCAGGAATCCCGGGATGGTTTGGGTGGGAAGGGACATTAAACCCACCCAGTGAGAAAAAAATGGTCTTCGTGAGAATCTGAATTTAAAAAAACCCCACAAAACAAAGCAACCCTTTATTTCTATTAGTTATTTTCATTTAATGGAAAACTGTAACTGGCAGCAGCAGTGGTGCTACAGTGTGAACTCCTGGGAGAGGGTGACGGGGTGTGTGGAGAGAAGTGTGGTGTTGTTCTGGGAGCACTGGTGAAGCTGTGACACCTCCAGTGCAGGGCACCGGGTGATTGAAGTGAGTGGCATCGGAATTGTCCTTTAACGCGTGCTGCAGTTCTCAGGCCCCTCTGGTGCCCACGGTGTGTTGCAGGGGTGGTGACAGAGCTGTACCCACGCAAGCCCTACGCCGTGGAGCAGAAGGTCCTGGTCCTCCTCTGGCACCTCCTGGGACACTCGGCCAGCAGCAGCTCCGGGAGCCTGCGGACAGCCACGGCCACGCTGGCCAGAGCCCTGCTGGCACAGATGGGGCCCGGGCTGCTGGCCCACGCCGCCACACAGCCCCCACACATCGGCAAGGGGCTGGAGGAGCTGCTGGACACGGCAGCAGAGCCACAACAGCTCTGAGGGGACACGGGGCTGGGAACAGCCTGCTGGGGATGGGCTGGAGTGCCACAGGGAGCTGGGCTGGGCTGTACTGGGGAGCTGAACTGGGCTGGCCTGGGGAGCTGAGCTGGGCTGTGCTGGGCCGGCCTGGGGAGCTGAACTGGGCTGTGCTGGGCCAGCCTGGAGAGGTGAACTGGGCTGCCCTGGGGAGTTGAGCTGGGCTGTGCTGGGCCGGCCTGGGGAGCTGAACTGGGCAGTGCAGGGCTGGTTCCCCTCACCACACCAGCACAGCCGTGGAGGAGCTGCTCCAGCCCATCCCTGCTCCCCGTGAGGATCCAGCCCAGGATCCAGCTCTGTGTCCCTGGGGGATCCCCTCACCCAGCCCCATGCCCTGAGCCCTGTGCTCTGCAGGGAGGAGTGAGGCTGCGGCAGCGCAGGGTCCCGGTGCTCTGTGTCACAAACATGTATTTTTGTACCCTCCCATCCCAACCCTCCCACCCTGCTCTCTTGGATCAATAAATAAAGGGATTTATTTCTGTAACGGGATGAATTCCTGTGCATGTGTGACCGTGGGTGAAGGGCAGTGCCTGTGCCCTGTGCTGTGTCCCGCAGTTCGGGGGGGGCTGAGGGAGCTGGGGGGGCTCATCCTGGAGAAAAGGAGGCTCAGGGGGCACCTGGAATTCTCTCCATTCCCTGACAGGGGAACAGGAGCAGAGGGAAGGGCCTCAGGCTGTGCCAGGGGAGGCTCAGGTTGGAGCTGAGGAGGAATTTCCTGCTGGAAAGGGTGGGGAGGCCTTGGCAGGGGCTGCCCAGGGAGGGTTGGAGTGCCCATCGCTGGAGGCGTGTGAGGCGGCGGGATGCGGCGCTGGGTGGTGGTTTCATGGTCAGCGGACGCTCGTGTCCCGCGTTCCCCCCGTGTGTATTTCCTCATTAATGAATTAATTAATTAACTAATCCCATGTCGGTGCCGCGCTCTCTGAGGCGGGGGCGGGGCGGGCGCTGCGCACGCGCGGTGTGGGTGTGTGTGGGGGTGGTGTCGGTGTGCGCGTGCGCGGAG
>WEKX01013996.1:54195-102659 GCA_013390025.1 Pitta sordida | reverse complement strand
CAGCCAGCCGTGTGTCAGGGGACGGCCAGGCGTGTGCCAGGGGACAGCCAGCCGTGTGTCAGGGGACAGCCAGCCGTGTGTCAGGGGACAGCCAGCCGTGTGTCAGGGGACAGCCAGCCGTGTGTCAGGGGACAGCCAGCTGTCCTTAGCCCGCGCTGTGGTGGGTCCATCAGCCAGGAAGGACACGGGCAGGGCTTGGCTGGGCACTCCCTGCTCCCACTGCACTTGGGAAGGCCGGGATCAGGCAGGCAGGTGGCACACAGCCAGGGCAGGCACAGGCTGCTGGCAGGGACATCAGAGGAGTGTCCCGAGGGACGGGCACTGGGTGTGGGTGGGAGTGGGGTCAGCCTCGGGGTGTTTGTGTGGCGCTCCTCTGCTCCTTGGTTTGTTTGGGCCTCACCCATGGGGCTGAGGGTGGTGCTGAGTAATTGCTGTCTTTGCAAAGTCATGGCTTCAGCCGAGCACTCGGGGCGTGTCTGGACACCAGGGGGGTTTGAGGAGGAGTTACTCGCTTGTACCGAGTGGAATGGGGTGAATTTGGGGAGCTGGGTTGGAGGTGACCTGGCCTGAGTGGTAGCAGAGGGCTTTGCCAACCTGAATGCTTCCGTGAAATTCCAACACAAGTATTCAGAGCAAACATCTCCTGGCTCCTGTAGGAAAGCCATGATGATTCACTTTTACAGCTCAGTATCTCTCTGTGACAGTTTGTTAGAAAACACACAGTGATTTTTATGTTTATATACAAGTCCATATGTGCTGTTAATGTTTTCTCAGTGGTGATTAAGGTGGTGTAATTAGTGCTGTGGTGTAACCCAGGGGTGCCTGGGAGGCTCTGAGCCGTGTGTGGGTGCTGAGCCCTCGTGTCTGCACAGGATCCAGCCCCACATCCCACACCATGGAGAACGCAGAGAGCACGGAGGAGGAGCAGCCCACTGTGAGCAGCGCCAGCGCCGACCCCGGCGCCGAGAGCGCGGCACAGGAGCAGCACATGGACTTCAGCACTGAGATCATGAGTGTCACCGAGATGGAGCAGTCCCCGGACAGCTCCCCCGAGCTGCACGAGGAGAGCACACAGGAGACTGAGATCCCAAACATTGAGAGTCTCCAGACCACGGACATGGAGGCTGGCTTCCCTCCAGATTTCGACAAGTTCTGGAAAGTGGTAGAGGACAATCCCCAGGATTTCACAGGATGGGTGTATCTGCTGCAGTACGTAGAGCAGGAGGTTAGTACCTGGATTAGGGTCACAGGTGACTCTGAGCTGGGAGGGACCCACAGGATCATCGAGTCCAACTCCCAGACCCACAACCCTGGAACCACGGGCACCACGCTCCGTCCATCCAAGCCTCCCACCATCCAGACTATGGCACTGAGCTCCTCATCCAGTCTGACCTTAAACACCTGCCCCTTTCTCCTCAGCCTTCCAGAAACACCCGAACAAAACTAAACATCTCAGGGAATTGCAGTAGCCAGTGCAGAGCTGCCCGTCAGGGTGGTGTCTTAAGGCAGCTGCCCTTGCCAGGGTTGTCACAGAGTCCTGAAATCCCAGGCTGGGGCGGGTGGGGAGGGACCTTAAGCTCCATGTCTCAGGGATCCCTGAGTGTGTCCCAGCGAGGCTCTGGCTCTCCCAGCATCCCTGACCGCCCCTCCTCTCCCACAGAACCACCTGCCTGCAGCCAGGAAGGCCTTTGACAGGTTCTTCACACACTACCCCTACTGCTACGGCTACTGGAAGAAGTACGCGGACCTGGAGAAGAGACACGAGAACGTCAAGCAGTCGGACGAGGTGCGTGGGCCGGGCGTGCTCTGGGCACAGGGGGTGTGTGTGTGTGCACGGCACACTCAGGGCTGGAGCTAATGTTCTCTCTCTTTGTTGGCAGGTGCGTTAAACCTCTTCAGTTTGTCAAGCTTTGCAGTGCAAGCCTCTGTATTACACTGCAGCTTAACAAGTAGGGCAGGGCTTTTCTGTCACTTCCGTTTTGTTGCTCATTTTCAAAGCAGTTATGTAGAGTTGGTTTGCTGGTCACAATCGCTCCGTCTTATTGCATTTTTGGTCAGACGCTGTCAGTGATGCTCTAATGGGTCTGTGCCCTATGGTCTGTACCCCAAAGCCTGCCCACACAGCCTGGTCAGAATGCAGGGACCGCTGCGCTTTGAGGATCAAGACTCTGCACGTGGAGCTCAGAACATTGCCATGTTCTATCCAACCTCCACCCGAATGGTAATGGTAGATTATTTAAACAAAATTCCAGTAATTAGTATTTCTAAGGTTCACCGGATAACACAGTGTTGCCTCTCTCTTAGGACACCCCTAAGGATTTGAAGTACAGTTCATGTTCTCTTCATAGGTGTATCGCCGGGGCCTTCAGGCAATCCCTCTTAGCGTTGATCTTTGGATACATTATATAAATTTCCTCAAGGAGACCTTGGACCCTGCTGATCCAGAGACCAACAGCACCATCCGGGGGTGAGTTGGCAGCAGCTGCACGGCAGGGTGGACACACAGGGGGAAATAACAACCAAACAGACTGATAAACAGACTGAGAACCAGGCACTGGAGAGATGATGAGGCTGAATCCCATAAGGAGAGGGAGACAGAGGCAGAAGCTGTGGCTTGAGAGCTTCAGCCCAGACCTTGGGAAGCTTGGAACCCCTGGGGAGTTTGGAATTCGATTCCCTGGAGGTTTTAAATGGCTGGAAAGTGTCTGAGTGCTGGGTCCAGTGCGAGTTGGGACTGGAGGTTGATCAGGAATCTTAATTGAGCTGTCACTAATACCTTGCCTTCCTGCAAGTGGCTTTTGCTGTCGCCTTTATTTGTTCTGTTGTGGAAGTGCTGGAGGGGAGAAAATGAGTGTGAGCCTTCTGACTCTCTGCACACCTTGCTACAGATATCTGGGGGACTTAAATAATTAATACAAGTGCAGTTTCAAGTAAATGAGGGTGCTTAGAGTCTTTAATAAGAGCCAAGACCTCCCTTCCTTGTCCTGTCGCTGCATCCAGAAACAGCTGATGTCCTTTTTGCAGTGCCTATGAACATGCAGTGCTGGCTGCTGGGACAGATTTCCGTTCTGACAGACTCTGGGAAATGTACATAAACTGGGAAAATGATCAGGGGAACCTGCGGGAGGTGACCTCCATCTATGACCGCATCCTGGGCATCCCCACCCAGCTCTACAGCCACCACTTCCAGAGGTAAAGGGAGCACAGAGGGGTTCCTGGGGCACCTTAACCTGCTTCTGACAGGTGCAAATGCTCACTCAGCACAAGGACCTGGAGCTGTGAGCAGTTCATGTGCTCAGACAGGTGGAGTTGATGGTTTAAAGGACTGATGCACGTTTCAGGAGTTTGGTTTTAGGTAAATTCACAGGTTCTGCTGTGGAGTAAAGACAGGCCTTGGAATGGTGAGGAAGAAGAGAGGATGTCTTTGGGAAATCAGGATGAGGAGTTTTGAACTGTAATTCCTCCTGCAGTGCCCATGTGTGGTGAAACACTGATTTACTTGACCAAAGAGAACTCCTGGTGAAGCTTTAGGTAGTGGAATTCTGCTGAGGGGGGAACCAGCAACCTCAGGTTACAGTGTCATTGTCATTTCTACAGAGCTTTTGGGTTGGGAAATACAACTGCTCCTGTCCCTTGCCATCTGTTTGACATGGCAGGGGCTCTGAGAGTCCATTTCTCTGAGGGGTGTCAGAGGGGTGGCAGCTGCAGTGCCAGGGCACAGCAGAGCCCCACTGGGATTCATGGGTGTCCCCAGACTGGGCACAGGGTGACACGGTGGCCGTGGAGTTGGTGCTGACCTGTTTGTGACTGTTTAGGTTCAAAGAGCACATCCAGAACAACCTTCCCCGAGACTTCCTGACCACGGAGCAGTTTGTGCAGCTGCGCCGGGAGCTGGCGGCGGCCAACGGGCACAGCGGGGACGAGGGACAGCCCGGGGACAGCATGCCCTGTGGCACTGAGGACATCACCGACCCTGCCAAGGTACTGCCCTGCTCACAGACCCTGCAGGGACATCAGTGACAGTGACATCAGTGACAGCTCCCCCAGGCAGTGTCCCTTCCCTGGCTGTGCAGGGCAGCATTTCATGGAGCCGGGAGAATTCCTGTGCCTTGTGTCACCCACTGCAGTCACTGCCACCCACTGCAGTCACTGTCACACATTGTCACACTGTGCAGTTACTGTCACACTGTGCAGTTACTGTCACCCACTGCAGTCACTGTCACACACTGCAGTCGCTGTCACCGCAGTTACTGTCACCCCCTGCCCTTGCTGTCCCAGCCGGGTGACATTTTCCTCCTTGTGTTGTAGCTGGTCACTGAGGTGGAGAACATGAGGCACAGGATCATTGAGATCCACCAGGAGATCTTTAACCACAATGAGCACGAAGTCAGTAAGAGGTGGACGTTCGAGGAGGCGGTGAGTGGGGTTTGAGTGGGATCCTGCGGGACAGCCAGGCCTTCATCCAAGCTGGGGGGGGGTTGATTCAGAGCTTGGCAGAGTTTCACTTCTCTGCTGTCACCCTTGTGAGCAGGCAGCTGCCATGGGCTGGTGGCAGTGTCGGTGTCACCTGGAGAGAGCAGGGTTGGGCACTGAGCTGCTGGTGCCAGGAGCTGCCCCGTGCCCTGGGTGTGTCACACTCAGGAGGGGTGTGGAAGGAGGATGGAAGTGGTGTGGTTTGTGTTTTAGCATTGCACACACGCACCTGAAACCAGGGGACTCCAGTTTCCCATCTCAGCACATTGGAAGGGATTAGTGAAGCCAGTCATTTGATCACTGCAAATACCCAACTTGTTCTCTCTAGAATTAAATCATATTACATTTGAAAAGGCACCCTGAGGGTTTCATTCTGTCTGTACGTTCTCCTGGCAGACACGAGTCACGGTGTAAGTTTACTCTTTCTTCTGAAGGGTGTGTGGTGTTCCAGGTGGGAGGATTTCCAGGGGCTCCAGGGCTCAGGAGGTGTCAGGAGGGGAAGGCAGGGGGTCCCCAGGGCCTGCTGGGGCACAGGCACAGCACAGCCTGGGCAGCTGCAAAGCTGCAGAACGTGTGGGAAAGGTGAATCTGTGGGGCAGGAGGTGTGTGAGGATGGGGGTCCTTCTGCTCCTGGCCAGAAGGTGCTTTTGGTGCCAGGAGAGAGGCTCTGCTCTGAGCTGGGGCTGGCAGGGGCTGGAAGTGCAAAGGACAGAGGTGAGGTGGGTGGGCACAGGTGTCACCAGAGCCCTGGGGACACTGAGACCTGTTCTCCTGTTTGGCAGGAGGGAGGTGCCCGTGAGCTGGCAAAGGCAGGGCAGTGCTGGGTTCTGTGAGGACTGGGAGGGATTTTTAACAATGGGCTTTAAATTTCACATGGCCTTGAAGCACGGGGTGTTCCTCCTTAATTCCTTCAAGTTCCTGAGCCCTTTGTGTGGGTCTGTGTGTGAGAGGGAATTGCAGTCCCGGAGAGACACAATCAAGTAAAATTAAAGGTGATGAGGAGAAACAGAGGGTCTCTGGCAGGACAACAGACAAAGCCATTCAAATTCAAACAGAGCAATGTTTAAATTGTGCTGAGCTCTGTCCCACCCTTGCAGCCATCAATGATCTCCCTAAATCCATGGTCTTGGCAGAGCCAGCTGGATGTGAATATTCAACAGGAGTTCAGTTCAGGGCTCTCTCCTCTTCCCTTGCCATGACCCTCAGCCGCACTGCCAGTGTGATTTGTGGGCTGGGTGTGCCACAGGGCTGTACCTGTCACTGTCACAGCTTGGCAGGGGATTTACCCACCCACACCTGCACTCCAAGAGCTTTCTGGAAAAGCAAGTCCCCATCCTGGGGTGCCCCTGTCAGTGAGTGCCTGGGTGCAGTTTGGGTGGAGGGTGAGGGGTCCCCGGGTGCTGTGTCTCTCGGTCACCAGTTGTGTCCTGTGACTCTTGCAGATCAAGAGGCCTTACTTTCACGTAAAACCCCTGGAGAAAATTCAGCTGAAAAACTGGAAAGAGTACTTAGAGTTTGAGATAGAGAATGGCACTCACGAGCGAGTGGTGGTCCTCTTTGAGAGATGTGTCATTTCATGTGCCCTCTATGAGGACTTCTGGATCAAGGTAAGGGAGGCAGCTCGCAGCTCTCCTGAGTGCACACCTGACCTGGTGACTAACCCTCGTACCCTGTGGAACGTTGTTCATCTATAACTATATCTGTTGCATTAGGAGATGGTCTGCTTGCAACCAGATTTGACTGCTGCATATGCCAACTGCGTTGCCTCTCTACGTCCTTCCTTACAGAAACTAGTCTAGTGGTTCCATAAAGGTGCTGAATGGGTTTAAACAAACAAAAAAGAATTTTATCGTTCTGGCCTGTTCTCACAGACGAGCTTTCAGCCGGGCTGTCTCTGCTCTGTTTCCAACTCTAGTACGCCAAGTACATGGAGAACCACAGCACTGAGGGCGTGAGGCACGTGTACAGCAGGGCCTGCACCATCCACCTGCCCAAGAAGCCCATGGTGCACATGCTGTGGGCAGCCTTCGAGGAGCAGCAGGGTAAGGGCAGCCTGGGCCCTGGGGGGAGAGGGGTGGGGTTTGCTTTGGGGAGGCTCCTGGGGTGTGACAGCAGCTGCCCCTGGGGTGTGACAGCAGCTGCCTCTGGGGTCTGACAGCAGCTGCCCCTGGGGTGTGACAGCAGCTGCCTCTGGGGTCTGACAGCAGCTGCCCCTGGGGTGTGACAGAGCTCCTCCTGTTGCAGGTAACATCGAGGAGGCGCGGAGGATCCTGAAGACGTTTGAGGAGTGTATCCTGGGGCTGGCCATGATCCGCCTGCGCAGGGTGAGCCTGGAGCGCAGGCATGGCAACATGGAGGAGGCTGAGCAGCTGCTGGAAGAGGCCGTCAGGAACGCCAAGTCCATCAGTGAGGCCTCCTTTTATGCCATCAAACTGGCCAGGCACCTCTTCAAAGTGCAGAAGAACCTCCCAAAGGCAAGAAAAGTGCTGTCAGAAGCCATAGAACTCGACAAAGTATGTGTTCCCTCTTCTCGTGTCTCCCCAAAAACCCAGCCCCTGCTCTCTCTCTCTCTCTCCCTCTGAGCTGTGCTTTGCAAAGTGGCAACAGTGATGACATGAGCTGTAACTGTCTGGAGTGTCCCAGTACTGCATGGAGACAACAGTCCCTCTAAGCTGACGTTGCCATGTCCCCAGATCTCTCTGCTCCCCACCTGCCTGTCCCTGGGGGGGGATCTGAAATGTCCCTGGGGTGTTGGTGCACACGGGAGGGGTGTGCCAGTCAGTGTCCGTGGGGTGTTGGTGCACACGGGCGGGGTGTGCCAGTCAGTGTCCCTGGGGTGTTGGTGAACACAGGGGGGGTGTGCCATTCAATGTCCCTGGGGTGTTGGTGAACACGGGGGGGGTGTGCCAGTCTCTCACTGGCACTGCAGGGCCCATGAGCCCAGTGCAGCACTGGGGCTGTGCTGGGGGAAACCACCCAGCCCAGGGGGGCAAGACAACCCTGCTACTGCCTGTTGTCGTGTGTGTGTGTCTGGTGTGAACGTGTGACACGGAGTGCTGAGCCCCTCCTGACGCCTGTTGTGCACAGGAAAACACCAAACTGTACCTGAACCTGCTGGAGATGGAGTACAGCGGGGACCTGAAGCAGAACGAGGAGAACATCCTGAGCTGCTTTGACAAGGCTGTCCACGGAGCCTTGTCCATCAAAATGAGGATCACCTTCTCCCAGAGAAAAGTGGAGTTCCTGGAAGATTTTGGGTCTGACGTCAACAAGTAAGATGGGATGTGAGGGGGGTCACAGCAGAGGGCTGGGGTAGGGAGGGGGTTGGCAGCATCAGTTCAGCTGTTCCCTTTGTGCTGAGGAACTGCTGCTCTTCTAAACCATGTTCTGGGCTTTAAGTAGGAACTGATCTTTAAACAGTGATGGATTTTTGAACAGGAGTCTCCTTTCAGAACGTTAACCCTTTTTATCTGAAATGCCTGACACCTCACAGAGCAAACACTGGCTGCCTGTAGTTTCCCCTCGCTCACCCTGTCAAAGGCAGGTGTCCCCAGAGCGAAGGTGTCACGTCAGTGGCACAGGTGTGACCTGGGAGCTGCTGCTGGAGGTTTCCACAAGTGCCCTGGTGGGGTTTTCCTGTGCTGGGCACTGTTCACAGCTGCACCTCCCCGAGATTGTTTGAGGGTTTAACTCAGACCTGCACCTCGTTTCTCCTCTTCCTTCTGTGCTGTGAAACAAGCTCCTGTTTTTATTGACACTGCAGCTCAGGACTAACCAGGAGTTAGATTTTCTGCTCTGGGTGGTTTTAACAATGGCCATCCTTCAATCCTGCTGCCTCTGCACGGGGCCAGTCCCAGCACAATGAGCTCTGCAGCTCCCAAGTAATCCCAGAGCACACAGTGACCACCACAAACTGCTGTCACCCAGACTCTGTGTGAAATGCCCAGAAAGGTATTTCAGGATGTGTGGGAACGGCAGCCAGGATCCTCTGTGCTGCATTAAACGTGTTCTCCCCGTGCTGGGTGGCACAAGGCTGCAGGTGATGCTTTGGGATTGGAATCATTCTGAATAATCCTCATTTCTGATACTGAAATGTTGATTCCCACATCTCAGTCCTCCTGTGGATCATCAGGATCACAGGTAACCTCGAGGAAACCCCTGTATAGAGGAGCTTTGTATCAAAGCTGCATCGAGAGCACGTTGGGAATTTGAGCTGCTGTGGAATCAAACTAAATGTTTTGGCTGTCCCAGCCTGTGGTGGGTCACTCATTAGCCCTCGCTGGGGGGGTGTTGTGGAGGGGAGTTTCTAGTGGAGACTTTAATCTGATGGCTCAGGTGTGTAAGGTGCTGACAGAAGGGTGGGCAGGGCTTGATTCCTTCCCCCTGTCCCCCCAGGCTCCTGGACGCCTACGATGAGCACCAGGCTCTGCTCAAGGAGCAGGAGACGCTGAAGAGGAGAGCGGAGAACGGGTATGGCTGGGGGACACTGCCCTGGGGACAGGGACACTGCCCTGGGGACAGGGACACACACCTGGGGACAGGGACACTGCCCTGGGACACTCCCAGAGCAGGCTGCAGCTGGGACACACTGTGGAAATGCTCTGAAAGAGTTGAGGAACAGCCTGAGAGGCTGGGGGGGGTTGTTTAGTCTGTGAATATTTATTCAGGTAATTGGAGAACAAACCCCCTTCTCTTGAGTCATTTAAAGTGTGTGCTAATTAGAGCTGCAGTCTGGGGTCATGGAATGGTTTGGCCTGGAGGGACCATCTCATTCCATCCAGGCACCTTCCACTAGACCAGCCCCATCCAGACCAGCCTTGGACACTTCCAGGGATGGACACATTTATTGGGAAATGACTTCTGGGGTTCTATTCCACAACAGAGAAACAGGGCTGGTGCAATAACTTGGCCTGGGAGCAGAAACATGAGACCAAATGACTTAAACCCATCCTGTGGTGTCCTTCCCCATCCCAAATTCCATCTGCCTGCTAGGAGAGGACACCCAGCTGGCCATTGTTCTGTAGGGGGGTGTAGTGTTTCCCCCAGGGTTCCCAGGTGCCACTGACAGGCTCTTTGTCCCCGGCAGCTCGGAGGAGCCCGACGAGAAGAAGCTGCTGACGGAGGAGGCGGCGCTGGCGTCGGCACAGCTGCTGGACGGGGACATGCAGGTCAACCAGGCGGCCTACAACTACAACGCCTGGTACCAGGTACAGCCCCGGGGAACACCCGGGCACAGCTGGGCAGGGGGGATCTCAGGGAAAGGCTCTGCCCCCAGAGGGTGGTTGGGCACTGCCCAGGCTCCCCAGGGAATGGGCAAGAGCTCCAGGAGGGTTGGGATGGTTGGTCCCTGCGGGTCCCTTCCCTGACCCCATCCCCGCTGTGTTTTGCAGTACAACTACCAGAACGCCTGGAATTACGGACAGTATTACCACACGACTTGATGCCAGCAAGGAGAGTGAGTTCACCGCGCTGCGGTTTCAACAAAGATGGAATTAAAGAGAAAAAAAAAAGAATCTATTTTTCTACCTTTGGGCTGTGAAGGAACTGTCGTGCCAGCTGCTCTTGTCCCCTGCATGTGCCGCCAGGTTTGTGTGCTGCTCTGTACCACCCCTTCACCATTAACTCCCTGGGGAGGAGCAGGGGGGCCAGGAATGAACCCCCCCTGCTGCAAAACCACCCCCGGTGTTTTTTAAGAAGCACAAGCTGTGTTTGGGATGATTTTTGTATTTGGAGTTTTTCATGTACACGGTGTGAGCAGAACTTTTCTCATGTTGATCAAAGTGATCATTCCCATTTTTGTAATAAAAGCCAGGAATTGAGCAGCACTCCGAGCGTTCTTGGACTGCCTGGCTGGAGCCCAGGGCAGCTCTGGGGGTGTCCCAGAGGGGCTGGGGACACCGGGGATGTCCCCGGCCATCCCGGACAAGGCCACGGCTGGCACTGGATCCCGGGGGATCCGCAGAGGGTTCCCAGCAGCACAGGGACCTCGCCCCTCACTCGATGTCCACCAGCTCCACCTCAAACAGCAGTTTGGCGTTCGGGGGGATCCTGGGGGTGCACGTTAAGGAAGCCTCTGGAAAATCCACCCCAGGCAGGGACCTCAGGTGCATTCCACTGACCCTCTGGACACCCTGGATGCAGCAGTGAGTGTGAGCCACTTCCTTGGATCCAGGTGTGGGACAGGTAATCCTCTGGATGACAGGATTCCGACCCCTTCCCTTTCCCAGAGCACTGGGAACACACTGCAGGATCCCTCCTCCCTCCCCTCTCCCAGGACCACATTTCCCTCTGTCCCTGCAGCAGGTAACCCTCCCGCTGCTCCCCAGTCAGGAACAAGGGTTTGGCAGCAGCTGGAGTGGAAGTGGAGGTGGAGCAGAGCGAGTTGTCCCTGCCCATGCAGTCCCAGTGCCGCAGCAGTGGGATCCCGTGGAAGGATACTTGGCCTCAGGCTGCCCCTTCTTGCCGTAGGCCCACTCGGGTTCGATCTCCAGCTGGGCCTTCTCTCCTTTGCTCATGGTCAGCAGGGCTTCGTCCCACTGCAACGACAACACTCCTGCGTTCCAGCTCTTCCCCAGGAGCTGGAATTCCCTCCACCTCCCCGACAGGAGCCCCAGAGACGAGGGACAGGGCGAGAGGAACCCAAGGCACAGTCCCTCTCCACACACACAGTTAACCAGGGGAAGGGCATGGAGTGCAACTGTTACATCCTGCCCATGTAAATCTGCATCTTCACCTCCCCAAGGAACAGAACAGCAGCTCAGAAATGTTATCCCTGTCCTAAGTGACCCCGAGTGAACCCCTGGAATGCTGAGGGAGTGGGTGATGCTGTACTTACACCTCGGATCACTTTTCCTACGCCAACTTTGAAACTCAGAGGCTTGGCTGCTTTTTTCTTCTTTGCACCTGGAAGAGAGTTTTATGTTCATCTGCTTTGCCATCACACACGCACTTGCACAGCTGTTACAGAAATACACGTAGTACAATTTTATTATAACGCTATTTTTCATCTTTAGTGCTGTGCACTGCAGCCATCACTCAATGCCCAAGCTACACCAAGAGCTAAAGCTCAGGAGCATCTTGCAAACCCCCAAAGCCTCATTTTTGAGTTACTGAAGTTGACAGTCGCAGGCAGCATTCCAGTGGAATTACTGTTCCTCTGGGTGTGGGGCACCAAAGCCTCTCTGGTACTGCCAAACCTCACCCCCCTAAACCCTCTGATGTGTCCCAGAAACACCAACCCACTCCTTTGTGGGGATATTGTACACCAGAGAACTCAACCCCTCGCATTCCAGAGCCTCCGTGCCGGGGGATTTACTGCACAAGGACACCGAGATGTTTATTTAGAGAAACCAAGGACACTGCTGGTGCCGTCCCAGAGGAATTCTTGCCCTGATCCCGCATTCCCAGGCCTGGGGAGGGCTGGCAGGACGCAGCAGTGTCACTTGACACCAGCCCAGCCCTAAAATACTGCCCTGCCTTACCTCATGGAAAACCGGCAACAGGATGAGAAAGCAGTTTGTCGGGAATCCCACTCTGCCCGAATTTGCTTAATGAGCCCCGTTAATTCCCCCTACGAGCATTTGCAACCAAGCCCAGAGAGTTTCCCCATGTATCCACCCATCTGTAGCCTTACTTGACTGAACATTGGTATCAAAGACTGTCCCATCCTGCAGCTTTCCCGTGTACCAGCAATGCACCGTGTCTCCTTTCTTCGGGAAGTTGGTTTTATCGCCCTTCTTCAGGATGGATTTTGTGTACTTTGGAGGCCCCTGAGGGTATAAAGAGAGTTATGACTGGTGGGTTAAAGAGGTCCAGACTCGGGGTGGCACGGGCACTGGGCTGAAGGCGCCAAGGAAGGGTTCGTGAATGTTGTGTCCATGGATCAGTGCAGGGTCGCAATATTTGGGGGAAATGATGCAGCAGATTAAGGCAGGGTGAAAACCATAGCCGGGTTTTGGAAGACTCAGAATCCCAGAACATCCTGAGCTGGAAGAGACCCACAGGGCACACACATCCCAGCCATGTCCCTGAGGGGATCATCCCAACCCTCCCGGAGCTCTGGCAGCCTCGGGCATGTGCCCATTGCCTGGGGAGCCTGGGCAGTGCCCAACCACCCTCTGGGGGACGATCCCACCTCAGCCTCACCCCGACGCTCGCCCAGCTCGGCTCAGCGTTTGTGGGAGTGTCACACAAACCTCCTCCGCAGCCTCCTCAGCCTTCACCGCCTTCCCCTTGGCCTCCTCCGCCCGCGCCGGCTTCGCCTTCTCCGCCGCCTTCTCCGCGCCGTCCGTGCCCTTGAAGCGCTGAGGGGAGAGGATGGAGACCCAACATCCATCCACCTCAAACTCCCCTCACGCCTGCCGGGCTCCATCCCCTCCGCCCCACCCGCTCACCTGCGTGTGGAAAAGCTGCGTGTAAGCCGCGATCAGCTGCTCCTTGTTCGCCGTCTTCGCCACGTTCTTCACCTGCCCCAGCAGCTTGTGCTCCGCCAGGAACTGCGAGACACGCGTGTCAGCCGGGAAATAACCTTCCCCATATTCTTAAGGTTTTTTTTGTGGGGGACTCACCGCCTGCGCCGCGTTCTCCTGGAGGAATTTGATGATCTCCTTCTTGGCCAGCGCATCGCTCCGCAGCTCCTCAGCGCTCCAAGGCTGCGCCGGACCCGCCGCCGCCGCCGCCATTTTCCCCACCCGCCTCCTATAACCGCTCCCCCCCCCTCCCTTCCCACGAAGAGGAGGGTTTGTGGAAGCCGCCCCGGGGAAGGGAAGGGAAGGGAAGGGGAGGAAAGAGGAGCCGCCTCCCGGCCCTCCCCTGGAACCCTCGGGGCGGAGGAGCCTCGGCGGGATTCGGGGCGGCGGCGCTGAGGGAGGGACAAAATGGCGGCGCTTGAGGGAGGGCGGGAAACGCCCTGAGGGAGAAGGGCGGCGGGGAAGCAACGGGATTGAACCGAGAGAAAAGGGCGGGCCAGGCAACCGCCGAGGGAGAAGGGGAGGGCCGGGAGGCGGCCAAGCCGCCTCCCGTCCCTCCCCTTCACCCTCGGCGTTGCTTCCCCAGCGCGGTTTTCAAGCGACAAAATGGCGCCGCACCGGCAGCGCCCTGAGGGAGGATGAGCGGCGGGCGGCAGCGCACTCTGCCTCAGGTTTGGCGGGCGCCCGAGGCTCGGAAACAGCAAAGCGGCGACACCGACGATGACCTGCTGCTGCTGGCAGCCGCGGCGGCGGCCGACCCTGCGCCCGTGGAAGGCTTCAGCGAGGCGGCGGGCTCCATCTGGGTGTACCCCACCAACTACCCGGTGCGGCCGTACCAGGAGCGGATGGCTGGCGCCGCGCTGCTGGCCAACACCCTCGTCTGCTTGCCCACGGGGCTGGGAAAGACTTTCGTGGCCGCGGTGGTCATGTATAACTTCTACCGGTGGTTCCCCTCCGGCAAGGTGCTGTTCCTCGCCCCGACCAAGCCGCTGGTGGCTCAGCAGATGGAGGCGTGTGCCCGTGTCATGGGCATCCCCGCGCGGGACATGGCGGAGGTGACCGGTGAGGGGACGAGGAAAAAAGGAGGGGGGGTGGCTTTTGATGAGGTTTGCGGTGGGTAAAGTCCCCCCGGGGTTTGAGTTTACGAAGGGCGGAGTGATGGGGCTTACGGGTCCCTGCACACGCTGTGCTCGGTGTGAGGGTTAAGTGGAAGAATAATGGTTATTTTTCCCCTTTTTTATATTTTTTTATTTTATTTTCCCTCCCTCCTTCGCTTTCCCCTCCCCTTTTCCTTTCCTACCCTCCATTTCCCTTTCCCTTTCCTACCCTCTCTTTCCCTTGCCCTCTTCCACCTCCATTTCCACTTTTTCCTTTCCCCCATTGCCCTCCCCTTTTTTCCTCTTTTTCCTTTCCCCCCCCCCTTTTTATAAGTTTTTTTTTGCTGCAGTTTGTAGCTCAGTGGAGCAATGGCCTTAATAACTGAATCCATGACCTGTTTGGGGGCACAAATGTGCTGGGCAGCTCTTGAGCTTCTCACGGTTCTGGATTCAGGGTTTTAATGCAAAAAAAACCCTAAACCCAACCCAAACCCTCCTAATAATTGTATTCCATGAGAGTGGTGGGACACTGGAATGGGTTTCCCAGAGGATGTCCCGTCCCTGGGAGCGTCCAAGGGCAGGCTGGGATCCCTGGGACAGTGGGAGGTGTCCCTGCCCAGGGCAGGGATTTAATGACCTTTCCAACCCAACCCATTCCAGGATTTTATTGTGCCTGTATTTGCCTTCTCCCGGTGGTCTCAGACCACGGGCTGTGCCTTATTTTCAGGGCAGCTCCCTAATGTTATTTATCTTTAATTTCCAGGAGAAATCCAAGCTCTGGGCAGGCGGGAACTGTGGAACACCAAGAGAGTCCTTTTCCTCACGCCTCAGATAATGGTCAATGACCTTTCTCGTGGCACCTGCCCCGCTGTGGAGATCAAATGTTTGGTGATTGATGAAGCCCACAAAGCCCTTGGGAATCATGCCTACTGCCAGGTACTGCAGGACTCGCCCCTCTCTTCTCTCATAATTACAAACATGGCAATTTTTGTTCCAAAAAAATCCTTTTGGACTGGGAAGATTTGGTTTTCCAACCTAAGCCACTCGATCATTCTCTGACTGAGTATTTCTGAGTGCTTTGTTAAGCCTTTCCTACTCAGTGGGTGTTTTCACAGTACAGTTTGTGTAAGGCAGTAATCTGCTTTAAGGATATTAACAGAAACACTGCCGTTCTCAGGTGGTGAGGGAACTGAGCAAATACACCAGCCAGTTTCGGGTCCTGGCCCTGAGTGCCACGCCAGGCAGCGACACAAAGGTGAGTCACGGCTCTGAATAATCAAAGTGGATTGAAAACCGTGTTTAATACCAGTCTGGACACCCTGGGGGGCACTGAACTGCATCAGGATTCCACACCAAAGCTGTGTATTATTTGTTAGCCATTCTTTGTTAAGGGTTTGTCACTTTAATGCTGTAGACTCGTGTTATTTATATGGGAGGGTGGGGATGCCCTGGGATGGATTTCCCAGAGAAGCTGTGGCTGCCCCTGGATCCCTGGGAGTGTCCCAGGGCAGGTTGGGATCCCTGGGACAGTGGGAGGTGTCCCTGCCCACAGCAGGGGTGGCACTGGATGATCCTTAACATCCCTTCCCACCCAAACCATTCCAGGATTCAGTGTTGTGGCTGGAGGCCTCCTAGAGGAGAGCGTTCCATCTCTCATCCTGGGCACCGAGTACCTTTCCCTTGCAGTTTTGTTTTAAAACATGGCAATAACCACTGCTCGTTTCTGTGTCCCCTCCACCAGGCTGTGCAGCAGGTGATCTCCAACTTGCTGATCTCTCAGATTGAGATGTGTGCCGAGGATTCCCCCGAAATCCAGCCCTACTCTCACGAGAGACAAGTGGAGAAAATCGTGGTGCCCCTCGGGGAGGAGCTGGTGGAGATTCAGAACTCTTACCTGCAGGTGAGTGCTGCATTTCATCACCCTCCTGTCCCGACTGGGGAAGGCAACACTTGCCTGTGTGGTGAACCTGGGCATGAGGCAGCACCTTGAAGAGCTCAGGTGGAAAGCCCAGAGTGGAATTGGTTTTCTCCTCCTCTTTTCCTTGGCAAAGCTAACACCATACCTGAGCTGAGGGTTTCTGCATTTGGCTGAACTTTGTGGGACATGCCTTAGGAAATCTGTGTGTGGACTGGAACACGTTCTCTGACTAAGAACCTTCTTTAGGGCTTTGTCACCTGCAAGTGGGATTAGTTGTCCTTGATTTTTTTGTTGGGCTCAGAGTGTGGCTGAGGTTCAAGCTCAGTGCAGGTATGTGAAGATCACTGGAAGGCAGATCCAGAGCAGTGACCCCTGAGCCTGTTGAAATGAGGAAGTTCAAAGCTGAGCTTTAAAGGGCCTCAGTGCAGGTGCCTGCCAGTGCAGGGATCCATTTCGTGGTTACTGTTTCCTTCCTGGGGCTGGGATTTGCATTTGAATTGTTGCTGTGCCTAGAAAATACAACTTGTAACAATGTGTGTTGTGGGGACAAGCCCAGCCTGAGTCTCGGAGGGCTCTTTGGAAAGAGGATTTATTTTGTACCTCAGGTCAGGGGTCCTAAAGTGACCATTTCAAACCAGGGACTGCAGAGGGACCCAGAGGAAGGAGAGCCAGGGCACTGTGCACAACAACTCCTTCTCTTTAATTGTGACAACCGACAGTGTACAACAGCCAGACAAACTCTGTTGATGTGGTACATACAGTAAGCAAGGCCCTGAGAGTCACAACAGCTGGGATGAGCTTGAGAGGCACTAAATGCTTGTCTGGAGAACACACAGTATGCAGGACAACACCTATCTTAAGGCTACATCATTTAACCTTCCAGAAATGGGGGTGAATGCTGTTCCAGAACCTCCCTGGAGCACTGGAAATCTAACTCAAAATGCAAATCCATGAATGGCTTCCAAAGCTGAGCCACGGATGGATAACAAACAATTCCTGATGGCTTTCACTGGTGTAACAGCAAAGCAAACCTGGTGACGACAGAACCTTTTATTTGATGCCTGCCTGGACCCTCTGTCCAACTGGACTTTTAGAAGCTTTTTATTGTTTTCCATTAACTGAGAACTTTTATTTTAATCCTGGCTGGCATTTCTCAGTTCTGCTTTTCCCAGGCTGTGATCCTTTATCACAATCTGCAGCCCATCAATGACGCTGGTGAGGGACTTGATGAATTTTATACAAAAAGACACCTGATTCTACTCAGTATAAACTCTACCATCCTGTCAGTGAGGGGAGACATTCCAAGGGGGATTTTGAGAGCGGAGTTCTGGAGAGCAGCAGGTGCTCGTGCACTGTGGGAATGCTGCTCTCAGAGCTCCTGAGGGACTGTCGTGGGGATCAAGGGCAAAAGAAACCAGGAATGGGACTCTGGGAAGAAAAACTCACAGTGAGGGTGGTCAGACACAGGCCTAGGGGGGTGTGGGCTCCTCAGAATCCTGGAGCAGCCAGTCCTGCCTGGCCCTTCTCTCACAGGTCACTCCTGGCTGGGATCTTCTCTGGGAATATTTGTGTCGTCTGTAGCATTAGTGGTGTGTCCAAAGGACTGGACAAATTACTGCAGCTGCAGTTTTAACAGCCAGAAAAGCTGTGAGAATAAAGTGTTGGGAAAACTGCAGCGAAAAATAACTCGTGTCTGTTCTGGAATGCCAGAGGCAGTCCTGGGGTTAAGGTAACCTGTAACTTTTGCTATCCAGACTTCAGTGAGCAGTGACTGTTGTGCCTTTTTTTGGTCTCTTCTCCTGCCCTGAAGTCCTTTGGTTGGGTGCTGTCTGAGGTAAGCTTTGGGAATGTCTGTGTGCTGGATGGAGACATCCACAGCCAGCACTGGGTCAATCCCTCGGGAACTAACACCTGGACATTCTTCTTCTGCCTGTGTGAGGTGAGTTTGGGCTGTGTCCCAGAGCAGGGGCTCCCCAGGGACCATCCCAAGCCACAGGGAGTCTGGGGATGAGGGGAGAGGGCTCTGCCTCCCTCCTCTGGGAAAAGGAAAAGATAAGGTGAACTGACTCAGAAAGGGCTGAGAGCCTCCACTGGAACTGTGGAGGGGCCCAAGGGGGTGCAGGGAACTGTGTGCCTGGGGAGGGACAGCTGGGGGGACACATTCACCTGTGTGTGTGGGGGACAGCTGGGGTGACACATTCACCTGTGTGTGTGGGGGACAGCTGGGGTGACACATTCACCTGGACATGGAGGGGACAGCTGGGGTGACACATTCACCTGTGCATGGGGGGGGGACAGCCAGGGTGCCACATTCACCTGTGCATGGGGTGCCACATTCACCTGTACATGGAGGGGACAGCCGGGGTGTCACGTTCCCCTGCAGGTGGGGTGTGAGGGGCTCATGGCCGCTGCAGGAACCAGATCTCGTTGTGGCGGTTGGCGGCCGCGGGGTTGGTGTAGCCCGCGATGATGAAGGTGTCCTGCAGGCACAGCTCGGGGCTCTCCAGGATGGCCGCCAGCACGTTGATCTCCCTCATGATGGAGTCCTCGTTGGTGATCCCCCTGAAGCTCCTGCAAGCAGCGGCAGTGGGTCAGGCTCTTTCCAAACCCCCCTCTCTCTAGAGCCCAGTGGATTATTTGGCTGTGTCCCTTTGCCCAGCCGTGCTGACCTGCTGTAGACGATGGTGGAGGGCCACTCCTCGATGACGATGTCGCTGTCGAAGGGGTGCGGGGGCTCGTCCTGCAGCACCTCGGGCAGGTAATAGGCCACTGTCACCGAGGGTGTCATGGCCGACTGCGCCTCGTTGGTGTGCACGATGGTCACAATGGGGACGGTGATGCCCAGGTACAGCCCTGCAGACACAAAATGTGCAGATATCCCGTATCTGGTGAGCTCTGCTGCTCTGTGTAGGGCCGGCAGTTTGCCTTGAGTCCTCTCCTCTTAAAAGGGTTGTGTTTGTCTTTGAGCTGACCTTGTGTGATGGTTTGAACGTTGGAGGGGAAAAGCCCTGGGCAAGGGAAGGGTTCCTGGGTGGCTGTCATGACAAATGTTGTGCTGTTTTGTGCAACAGAAGTTGGCTGTTTGATGTGCCTGAGGCAAAGGTGGCTGACAGGGGGAACTTCACACAGTTTGGGAACAAAACGGCAGTTCTGGAGCTAAAATTGCTTTCAAACCATGGCAATGGTTTAACACACAGGAAATGGCTTCCCACTGCCAGAGGGTTGGGTGGGATATTGGGAAGGAATTCCTGTCTGGGAGGGTGGGGAGGCCCTGGGATGGATTTCCCAGAGAAGCTGTGGCTGCCCCTGGATCCCTGGGAGTGTCCCAGGGCAGGTTGGGATCCCTGGGACAGTGGGAGGTGTCCCTGCCCATGGCAGGGGGTGGGATGGGATGATATTTAAGGTCCCTCCAACCCAACCCATTTGATCTGGTCGCAGCCCAGAGGAGCATTTTGTGTGTGTGTGCACAGCAGGGAGGTGCCCTTACCTGAGGAGTTCTGCTCACAGATGTACCTCATGAGCTTCATGAAGCCCAGGCAGATGCTCTGCTCGTACTGTTTCTCTGCCATCTTGATGCAGGCCCACTTGGCTTTGCCGTACTGGCGCTTCTCATACAGCAGGTCCCCCAGCTGCAACACACGGGGGGACTGATTCCACCACCCAAACACCCTCACAAAAGGTTTCTAGGTGGCTCTCCTTTGATATAAGGAGCTCAGTTGCACTTAGCACTGATTATCCTTATTTTTTAGCTGCACTTGTCACAACAGTACAACAGAGAAATAGATTTGAATCATTGAATTACAACATAAACAGTCGTGAGCCCCAAACTGTTCAGGTGAAGTACACTCAAAGTATGATATTTCTAAATGTGAATGATACAGATCTATTTAAAAGAAGAGTGTCTAAAAAAGTCTTCATGGAAGGTCAGTAAGGGTTTGTGCATCTCCTGAGCTGGGAGCAATTTGCTTCCATCAATTTCAGGTTTTTATCAGATGATAGGATGGGTTTGCAAATCGCTGCTTTGTTTGGTGATGATCCCTGATACAAGAGTGTGTTTGGTTTTAAATTCAGATCCCTTTCAAGCACCCTTTGCTGAGGTTTTATTAACAAGGCCGTGTAAAGAAGCAAATGCACTGATTTAGATGAATAAAAGGGGGCATTTTATTTTAAATGTCACAATATAAGAGGCCTCTTTGTTAAGTGACTTATAAAATGCCAGGAAGGCTGTAATTCCTGCCTTACCAAAAAGGAACCTGCCCCTTGTTGAAGGGGTGAGGTGTTGAGTGCCAGGGTCACAGCAGCTCCAGTGCTGTGCCCTGGGGGTGCTGTAAACCCCAGAGCCCTGTCCCCCAGCTCCCACCTTCTCCTTGCGCTGGATCAGGGTGAAGGGGATGGTCTGTCTCTCCTGGGGGTTGTTGTTCCTGGTCAGCTGCTGGATCGGCTCTGCCATGTCTGCAACACAAGGGCAGCCCAAAGTGACTCTGAAATGTTCCGTTCCTTTCCTCACTTAAACTCTCAGGACTCCTTCAGTTTGCTTTTCCCTGGGACACCTTCCCTGCCTTCTCCCTCTGCCCTTAGAGCAGGTTTCCCTCTCCCAGTGCTCGTGTTTGCAGTTCCCCAGGTGTCCATGGAAAGCTGCTGGGGGTGCCCAGTTTTCTGGCTCTGGGACATTCCTGATTTTGCTGTTGGATTCATGTGGAGTGAACTGGGCTGGCTGCTGTGGAAGCTCATTTCCAAAAGGTGTTCAGTTCCCAGAGGTGTCTTTGGAACTGATTGCTCTGGCTGAAGTTCAGGAATACATCCCTGACACACTGTGGGGATAAAGCTGATCTCAGGGATGGGAAACTCCTCTTCCAGGAGAGTCGGTCCCTTGCCTTCCAGAGGTGAAGTGATAAAGGTATTTGTGGGCTTTGCTAGAGAATTAGAAACTCATGTTGATGTGCTTTGAGGGGCTGGGTGGGAATTGCTGTGCTGGACACGCCAGGGAAGGACAGCTCCCCACAGGAACACCTCCTTTCCCAGGAGTTTGAAACACCTCAGGCCCTTAAGTGGCCAAGGCAGGATGATGTGGGCAGGGAGCATTATCCATGTTTGAGAGGAGAGCAGAATTAACTCAGCCCAGGTCACCGAGTAAATCTGCAGCTGAGCTGGGAATCAGAGCTCCATGTCCTGGCAGCCAGTGCAGGGCTTGAGCTGTAAGGCTGCTTGGAACAGGAAAGATCCTTAAACAGAGGGGGGGAAGCTACCCTACAGGTCACTGTACACATTTTTCATGTCACTGGGAAACACCTTAAAGTGTAACCAATAGCTGACATGGAAAATTGGTCTCTCTTGAGGCTGAGGGAAAAGTGACAGTAGATTATCCTTCAGCACTGGATTTTCATAGAATTAGGAAATGTTTTAGGACTACAGAAAAGTTAACTCTAGCTTTAGATTATTGATAAGTGGGGGGCAGGAGGTTTAGATTGTTTTATGCTGTATTAATTGACAGGATAGGGATTACAGTTAATTAAAGTCCCTTTGGGAGTTTAATCCCTCTCTTTGTGAATCCCTGCCTTCTGTTGTCCGGGTGGCACAGGAGCGGGCTGGCACTGCACTGGGACAAGGGGAGGGCTATTTTCATGAGTCCTGGCTTCAGGGACCCTCAGGGACCATCCCAACCCTCCTGGAGCTCTGGCAGCCTTGGGAATGTGCCCAACCACCCTCTGGGGGAAGAGCCTTTCCCTGAGATCCCCCCTGACCCTGCCCTGGCACAGCTCCAGGTGTCCCCTGCTCCTGTCCCCGTCACAGGGAGCCAGGAGAGGTGGCCTTTCCTGGTGACAAGGACATTTCTCTTCCCAGGAAATCTCCTTCAGTACCTCCCCAGGGTCCCGGGCAGGATACAAAGGAAGGTCTTCTATTGTTCTCTATTATTTTTTGTACCATTAGCTTTGTGTCACGGGGTAAACCTTCTCTAATACAGTACCTAAGCCATGTCCAAACACTGCTTTTGAGGTGTTCCCCAGATTTGTCTCCTGCCTGAATCCTTCGGAATTCCAGTGCGGGATTTCACTGTCTATCAGAACACCCGGTGACTAGGTGGGAAGGAATTTATTTTTCTGCTGCTCAGAGCTGCTCTTAAGGAAGCCCTTGGTATCCAGGGGTTCCCTCCCGTGGCATTAAACAGGGAGCACCCTCCTCTCCCCCTGCCTGCCTGCCCTGTGGAGCCCCAGCTGTCGGATTTGTCAGGATGGCACTGAGAGCAAGGCAGGGCACAGGACCCTTACCCTCCTCACACCACCTTAATTTTCATGGTTAAAGCACTACAAAGTTAAAATGAGACTTCAAGGCATGGCTTGTAAAGGAGCTTGGACCCTATTTGCAGTGCTGGAATATAAAAGGGTTTTTTTTAGATAATTGAAGTGAGTAATTTAATTTTGGTAGTGTCTAGTCCCTGGGTAGCAGAGATCTCTGAGTTTATCTGACTCTCTAGTCCTTCAGATACTTCCTTAAAACGGAGAGTAACCAATTTCTGACTGGGATAAGCCTGGAAGGCTGTCAAAGCAGCGAAATCAGCCCTTGTTTACCCTGTGCCGTCTTTCAATACCTACAGCCGTCTGTCTTTCAAGAGCTGACCTGGGCGGTACAGGCGATGNCCACCCCGCTCCATCATCCCCTCCTTACCGCGGGGCACATCCACCTGGTGCCCCCTGCCCACGCTCTGCCAGTAGCTGAGCAGCCGCTCCTGCTCCTCGTCCTCGGTGCGCTCGGCCGCCTCCTCCTCCAGGGAGCTGCCGTGGCTGTGGTACGCCGAGTCGGGGCTCTCCTCCTCCTCCAGCCCGCCCAGCTCCTCCAGAGTGATGGCAGCGGGGCCGGGCGCCGCGCCGCCCATGCGACACCCGCCCGTCTCCATGGCCAGAGACAACGGGAGCCGCTGCGGGACGGGCTGGCCTTTATCGGGGCTGCGGGACCCGCCTCTGCCCGCCCAGGGGCAGGGACACGGGCAGGGACACCGGGGTGGCTGCGGGGCTCTCAGCAGTGCCGGGTGTCTGTGGTGTTCCCCGTCATTGGCTTCCCCCGTTTGTCCCGTGTTACTGTGACACATCCGTGGTGTTATTCGGGAGGTCCCCCGCGCTGAATAAATTCATCCCAGACTGGTCACAGTCAGCACGGGAAGAGCCGTGGGACACTTTGTCCCCAAAGTCCAGCTGTAAGTTTGGGACTGGTTACAGTCAGCAGGGGAAGAGCCGTGGGACACTTTGTCCCCAAAGTCCAGCTGTAAGTTTGGGACTGGTCACAGTCAGCAGGGGAAGAGCCGTGGGACACTTTGTCCCCAAAGTCCAGCTGTAAGTTTGGGACTGGTTACAATCAGCCGGGGAAGAGCCGTGGGATACTTTGTCCCCAGGTCCAGCTGTAAGTTTGGAGCTGATCAGTATGGCCCGTGCTGGGAGAAACTTTTGTGAAGCCAGGGATAAGCAGCCAGAAATAGACTGAGAAATATTATATTTCTGTAGACTTAGAAATATTTCTTAGTAGACATTTCTCTCTCTGTGAACAAGACTCCTCTTGGCCTCTAAGATCCATCTAATTGCTGTGTGTGTTTGATTTGTGATGAGCTTGGTAATGGCTGCATTTGCTGGAGTGGTCTGTGTCTGGGCACTGCTCAGATAACAGAGGGGAACAAAGCTGAGCCGTTGTTCAATGGTTAATTTTGTGACTGCTGGCTAATAAATTGTCCCTCCTGAGGGAACATGGGTTTGGTGGTGCTCTGTCCTTGGTGCTTCCCCGGCAGGTTCTACCTCTGCCTATAGAGATCAACCCTGGAATACATACAAATATTGAACCTTGGAAATCTGTGTGTGTTCAGTCCCACGTCCCTGGGAGACTGGGGAGGCTGTGAAGGGGTTAATGTGACTCACAACAAAACCGTGGCAGTGCCGAGATGGTTCTGGGCTGATGGGTATTGGCTCTGCAGAGTGACAAGTGTCCCGCTGTGTCCCTGTTCCTTCCTGTGTTACCGGCGAGGTGAGAAATGTCGGGGGGAGGTTTGCACAAAACACACTTTCCTCCCTCCTTCAGAGCCGGGCTGTGAGGTGTTACAGGGAGGGTCAGAGCCTTCAGTTCTTACTGTGCCAACAGAAAAGAGATTAAAAGCGGTTTTTAGCGAGGAGTTGAGGGCGGGATGGGATAACTCTGCTGTCGGCTCTGAACTCCGGGGGGAGCTGCGGAGAGCCAGGAGCCCTGCGGAGCAATTAGCTGTAATTAATTGTGCAGCTGTTTGTGAGGCGGGTAACACGACACTGAGGTGTTTTGGAAAGATGGAGGGGACTTTTTCTAGAAGTATTATCTTTTTTAATTAAGAATAAAGCTATGGAGGCAAGATAAGTGATGGGTGAGCAGAGGCTTTAGGTCTCTCCTAAGTAGGTTATGTTTACTGTTCCCTGGGAGTTGGGAAGCTCCAGGTGCCTGGATCCCGCTGCCTTTCATAACAGCTGTCCTGGGTTTGTTTGGCAGGAGGTGATTAAATCAGACAGGGCTGTACACTGAGCAAACAGGGACAATATCACTTTCTTATGTCTTCTGAACTGGGTCAAGGGATGAAACAGAAAAGCACATGTAATGAAAATTTCTCTTTGGAAAACAGCTCTGCAACAAGTGCAGGAAATGATAAACCAGGGCTGGAATATTGTGCTTAGTGGGCATTACTCTGTGATGGAAACGTTAATTCCTTTTCCAGTTCAGCCCGACTCCATTTCCACTGCCTGAGACACAGTTCAAGCTTCACCTTCAGCATTTCGAGTGTTTAGGGTCTGATGGTTCTGGTACCCAGTCAGATAAAGAGCATCCCACCATCCCAGGGATCCCAGCCTGCCCTTGGACACTCCCAGGGATCCAGGGACAGCCGCAGCTTCTCTGGGAAATCCATCCCAGGGGAGAGGAGCAGCATCAGGTGGAGGCTGGCACAAATCTGATCGCTGCCATTATTGCCCAGGGGGTGCTCCTGCAAAACTTAAAGTGTGTGGAAAAATCCTGGCCAGCTGGGGCTGGCAAACCCAGAGGGAAAACAGGATTAAGGTGCATTAGTGCAGGTTATTGTCCTGGCTGCAGCCATGTGGAAAGCAGGTCCTTGTGCTGTGGTTTGGGGGGGGATTCCAAGGGAAACGGGACCTGCTGCTGTGCTGCCCTGTCTGCTGGAGCTCTGTCCTCTCCAGAGCCTGGAGTGTGTTCCCCCTTCCCAGTTATGGGATGGACACAGGGTTGTCTTGGAGGCAGGGAGGTGTTTGCCTGGAGAAGGGAGGCACAAATCCTTAGGGAACCATATTCACTGAGTGCCCTGAGAGCCACAAGGGTCTTTGATCCAACTCCTGGCCCTGCACAGACACCCCAACAATCCCATCCTGCCCCTCAGAGTGTTGTCCAATCATTCCTTGATCTCTGGCAGGAATTTTGGGAGTTAACCCCCCCTCCCCTTCCCCTGGGCTGTGCTTTGGTTGCAGGTGCTGGAGGCGTTCACCGGCCGCCTGATCCACATGGGCGTTCTGTCCAGGAGGGACATTCCCAGCCTCACCAAGTACCAGATCATCCTGGCCAGGGATCAGTACAGGAAAAACCCCTCTTCACAGCACGGGGTAAGGGCCTTCATCTAGTCCGTGTCATTGAAGGGGGGGTCAAATAGTAATTATCCATAAGTACAACATTTCTAGAGACATTTTTTAAGTAGATTTCTGGTTTTAGCCCCAGAATAAAATATCAGAATCACGTGATTTGGGTTGCAAGGAACCTAAAAGATCATCTGTGAAGCCTGTAAAATATCCCTAATTGTTCCATTTTTCTTGATGCCAGTATAGAAGAGTTAAAGAAAAGATGATGAATTCATTTCCAAAGTGAAATTGTTTGGAGAACAAGCTCCCACTTTCTCCTCAAAGCTACATTTCTGCTCCTGTTGTTCTGTAACTTGTCATGGAGTGGTCAGATTTTGCAATCTTAAAGAATATTGCCTAAAGAAGAAAAGAACTGTTTAAAGAAGAACCTCACTTTGGTACAGCCCCTTTGCAGTGAGCCAAGCACCTTCCCTGGGCTCAGTTCTGTGCCAGGAGTGCCTTGTTGTGGCAGGGCCCTGTGGGTGAGTGGCTCAGCCCTCGGGGTTGATGTTGGAGGATAACACAGATGTTTTGGAGAGCATTTGGCAGTGGCCAAGCCTTGCCTTCAGTGGCCCTCGAGGAATCTCCTCCCTGAGGGCTGTGGTGCTCCCTGGGCATCAGTTTGGCTTTGGCTCTGCTTCCCAGAGGGCAGTGTGGTGTTTGTCAGGGATTGCAGCGTGATTCCTGCTCCTGAAGCCTTTCCCAACTCACTGCTGGATGTTTCCTTGCTCAGGGCATCCCCCCTGGGGTCATTGAGGGAGACTTTGCTCTGTGCATCAGTCTGTACCACGGTTACGAGCTGCTGCTGCAGATGGGCGTGCGCTCCCTGTTCCTGTACCTCTGGGGCATCATGGACGGATCCAAAGGTGATCCTAACCCCCCTTCCACCCCGCCAACCTCGGGGAGCAGGTGGGGCCGTGTTCCCCTTCCTGCCAGCACTGTTAGAGAGCAGAGCAGATCCTCAGCTCTCCCATCTCTCCCCAAAGGGCTGGCCCGGACCAAGAGCGAGCTGGGGCGGAACGAGGAGTTCCTGAAGCTCTACCAGCACCTCAGAGACACCTTCTCACACACCCTGCTGGCTCCAGGGGAGCAAACAGGTCTGCCTTGCCCTCTCGGAAACTTCCAGATTGGCCTCCCAAACTCTTGCTGCCTTTAGCTGCTCTCAAACCACTTTTCTATGTCTAAAGTTTTTAATTTGATTTAAGTTAACATTGAAGTATCACTGCTTGACTAAATGTCTTCCCAGTGTAACAGAAGTAGCAGACTGTCCTCCCACCAGCAGTTCTTTAATTTGTGGGGGTTAATTAAGTTAGAATTGGTGGCAGCAATTCGTGTGCCTGACTTGGGAGGAATTGGAGTTCACTAAAGGTTTACTCATGTCTGTCATTGCTTCATTTCCTTCTCAGGGCTGGAAAAGGAAAAGGAATTTATCTACAGCCATCCAAAGTTAAGGAAATTGGAGGAGATTGTAACAGAGCACTTCAAATCCTGGAAGAGCAGGTGTTCTGGTGAGTACCAGCAGCTCATGAAGGAAACAAATGAGATCCTACTGATTGATCCCCTCATTTGTGTGTTCATGTACCTGCTGTGGGAAGAAAACCCTCTGCAGAGGAACTGCACTGTCAGATTTCCATGAGATCAAACATTCCATTAAATTCTCCTCATTATTAATTTGATATAACCTGCTCTGAGAGCTGAGTGAAGCAGGGGTCACAGACTCACTCCTGGCTCTTGTCCCAGTGACAGAGTTTGTCCTGGAGTCCTTCCCTCGGGGAATGAGCACATTTCAGGAGCTGGAGGATAAAAATTGTTTGGGGTTTTTTTTTCTATGTAGGTGCTTTGTTCTCAACAAACCCCTTAAATCACTGCTGCTTCCCACAGGCAGCTTTGCAGTTGCCCAGTTGTGGTGTTGTCGCCCTTTTTGATGGTTTAGTGTTTGGGCATTTCCTTTCACACAGCCCCAGAGCAGTTTGGGACCCAAATGAAGAACAAACCCCTGCTTGTTCTGTCGGTGCCGCAGGTGGGGACAGCAGTGGCAGCCCAGCAGGGGACACCAGGGTGATGATCTTCTCCTCCTTCCGGGACAGCGTGCAGGAGATCGCAGAGATGCTGTCCCGCCTGCGCCCCGCCGTGCGCGCCATGACCTTCGTGGGACACGCCTCGGGGAAGGGCACCAGGGGGTTCACCCAGAGGGAGCAGCTGGAGGTAGGGAAGGGGAGAAATCACTCCAGGAGGGGCCTCAGGAAATCCCCAGGGGGGTCAGTGGTACCCAAAATTACATTGTTATATTAACAACTGCTGAATTCTGCGTGTTAAAAATCTTGGGGAGTGTTGACATGCACGCTTAGGGGATTTGTTTCTTTCCTTATAGGCAGGAAAGATAAGATCTATCCTTAAAATCTGACCTAGCAAAGTTTAGGAAAAACAAAAAGGGACAACCCAGAGATTTTAATTGGAAAGTTGGGAAGATCAGTGTTAGCAGGACACCCTGGTTGGAGTCAGAGCAAGGTGTGCTTTGTTTCCCTTACTTTAGAATCCCAGGGTTGCTGTGCTGGTGTGAGTGAGGAGGGTTGGGTTTGTCATGTTAATTTCCCAGTGAGTTTGTGTGTGAGGGGGTGACCAGCTGTCCCCAAGGGGTGTGTGTGTGAGGGGGTGACCAGCTGTCCCCCGTCCCCGCAGGTGGTGCGGCGCTTCCGGCAGGGCGGCTACAACACGCTGGTGTCCACGTGTGTGGGGGAGGAGGGCCTGGACATCGGGGAGGTGGATCTCATCGTGTGCTTCGACGCCCAGCGCAGCCCCGTGCGCCTGGTGCAGCGGATGGGCCGCACGGGCCGGCGGCGCCACGGCCGCATCGTCGTCATCCTGGCCCAGGGACGAGAGGAGAGGGTGAGTGGGGACAGCCTGGCCATGCTCACACACACCAACCATCCCAGCCTGGCCCTGAGGGGATCATCCCAACCCTCCTGGAGCTCTGGCAGCCTTGGGAGTGTGCCCATTCCCTGGGAAGCCTGGGCAGTGCCCAGCCACCCTCTGGGGGAAGAGCCTTTCCCTGAGATCCAACCTCATCCTGCCCTGGCACAGCTCCAGGTGTCCCCTGGCTCCTGTCCCCGTCACAGGGAGCAGAGATCAGAGCTGCAGATCCCAATGAGCTCTGAGCTCAGTCTCCTTGTTCAGCTCTATCACAGAATCATGGGATGGTTTGGGTTGGAGGGACATTAAAGCCTATCCTGTCCAACCCCTGCCGTGGGCAGGGACACCTCCCACTGTCCCAGGGATCCCAACCTGCCCTTGGACACTCCCAGGGATCCAGGGGCAGCCACAGCTTCTCTGGGAAATCCATCCCAGGGCC
Organism: Pitta sordida; assembly: GCA_013390025.1. Classification (NCBI taxonomy): domain Eukaryota; kingdom Metazoa; phylum Chordata; class Aves; order Passeriformes; family Pittidae; genus Pitta; species Pitta sordida. The sequence goes on along the minus strand of WEKX01013996.1, from coordinate 73,734 downwards.
TCCCCACCCTCCCAACCAGGAATTCCTTCCCAATCTCCCTCCCAACCCATTCCCTGTGTCCTGTCCCTCCAGCCCTTGTCCCCAGTCCCTCTCCAGCTCTTCTGGAGCCCCTTTAGGCTCTGGAAGGGTCTCCAAGCTCTCCCTGGATCCTTCTCCTCTCCAGGTGAACATTCCCAGCTCTCCCAGCCTGTCAAATGCTCAACTGGAACATCCAGGGGTTTTTCCCAGTGTGGAGGGGCCGGAGCTGCAGATGCCCCTGTGCTCAGAGGCCACTCATGTGCGTGTGAGGTCTGAGCAGATCAGCTTAGGGAAATCCACTTTGGCTGAATTCCTGACCCTCAGCCCTGCGCTGGAGCGGAGTTAATCATCCCTGAGTACAGCCTGTCCCTTGGGAAGCCCACGGCCCCCGGGAATGGGAGCATCCAGCAGCTGTGCCAGCTGTGTCCTGTCACCCAGGGAGTGACAAAGGGCAGGATTGGGGCGGGACAGGGCAGGCAGTCCCTGCTGCCATCCCTCCAGTGGGGCAGGATACAAACTGACCCATCCAGGATCTGTGTCAGCCACTCGTGACCCCCACATTTCCCAGTCTTGCTCTAATTTCATTTACTCCAGTCCCTGTTGTAGCTCTGGTTTGAATTTGTAGGTGGAAGGGATTTAATTCTAAATAAGTCTATAAAGGGTGCTGCCTGAGGAGAAAAAAACCTGCTTTTGGGGGCACCAGAGTTGAAAATGATAAACCTGAATAGTGTTTGTAAATAGATATTTTCCAGTGCTGCTTATGGAGGCTGGTTACTCCTGAGAGCTCTGCTCCCTCATGGGGTATAAAACAGTCCCTGAAATTCCTGGGAGCTTCACTAAAGTACTTGGATTACTGTGTTCTCCACATTTTCTCAGAAATCTCTGCAGCAGAACCTTTCCTGGGTAGAACAGTAATCGTATAGACGTATATGTTTGGGGGTTGGGGTTTTTTTCATTTTGACATCAGGAAATAAATTGCCGAACAAGATTGGCTTAGTTTGGTTTTGCCTGGGGTGTGGTTGTTTGTTTGAGTCTGGTTTCGGATTCCCTGTGTGCTGGGATGTGCTGGGATGTGCTTTGGGGCTCTGTTTTGGGATTCCCTGTGGGATGTGCTGGGCTGTGTGTTGGGTGAGCTCCCAGCCCCTCTGGCACTGGGAACAGAGGGATGTGAAGCAGCAGCAGAGTAACATTGTGTTAATCTGTTCCTGTGGTAACGCCAGGGGGGTTTGACATAAAAGTGTGTATTTTTGGTGCGTGTTCTGGGATTAAGCAGCTGTTTCTTGGAATGCCCGAGGGGCTGTTTGTCAGAGCTGGCTGCTGACCTTTCACAGTTTATTCAGGGAGTTGTTCTGTGCGTGTCTCCTCTGATCCTGCCCCTGTTCCCCAGGCACTCAGAGCACAGACACTCTCACACAGGGGCACTGCTTCCTTTCCTTGCTTTCTCCATCTTTCTCTCGGTTCCTCTGTTGCACAGTAAAATGGAGTGTAATTAAAAGAGCACATTTGACATCAGCAAATCATCTTAAGCCTTTTTTTCTGCTTGACCTCCTTTCTCAGTTTCTGCTGTGATCTCATTTACATCATCCCTGTGTCAGTTGGAACTTCCCCCCCGGCCAGGGCTGTGCTCCTTTCAAACACCCCAAACCAAATCCACCCTTGGGGGGGCATCAGAGAGGGATGGGAACCCCCAGGCCAAGCCACCAATGTGTGATTTGCTCTCCTCCTTGCAGACTTACAACCAGAGCCAGTGTAACAAGAGGAGCATCCACAAAGCCCTTGCAGGGAACAGAACCCTCCGTTTCTACCAGGGCAGCCCGCGGATGGTTCCGGAAGGCCTCACCCCAAAGGTGCATAAAATGTTCATTACAGCCGAGCCCTACGAGCCCAGCAGCTCCCGGAGGGTGTCCAAGGAGAGGAGAGGCAGCTCCCTGCAGCCCCAGGGTGCTCCCTTTGCCTGTGTCACCGGTAAGAGGATTATGGTGTTTGTGTTCCAGCACGTCCAGCCCTCCTCCCGCGGGGCCTGGGGCTCTGCACAATCCTTTCTGTCACCTCTGACACTGCTGCTGGGGCTGCTCAGCTGCCCTGGGACATCCCCATCCCTGTCCTCAGACGTCCCAACCTCCAGGCACAGCGTCACTGCCTGAGGGGGCAGCAGCTGAAAGCCCACCCAGTGCCACCCCTGCCACGGGCAGGGACACCTCCCACTGTCCCAGGGATCCCAACCTGCCCTTGGGCACACCCACTGGGACACTGAGAGCCACCAGAGTGCCCACAGTGCCCAGGACTGAGCCACCAGAGGTGCCCAGGGTTGAGAGCCCATCCTGCCAATGAGGGTGGCACTGGGGGGTCACTGAGCACCAGCTTTGTGTTGGATGTGCTCCATGGCTGTGGGACCCATGGGCTGTGTCTGAGCTCTGTGACAGTCGGGGTGGAGCTCAAAAGGAACACAAAGGGGTTAATTTGGTTTCCTTGGCTCTTTCCAGCAGCAGCAGGGGCTGCCCAGGGAGGGTTGGAGTGCCCGTCCCTGGAGGTGCCCAAGGCAGGACTGGCTGTGTCCCTCAGGGACAGCCTGGGCTCCAGGGGCTGGGAGGGATTGTCCAGCCTCAGGGACTCTGTGAGTCTGAGATGTGACAAACTCCCAGCTGCCTACAGGCTCAATCCACCTTCTCCCCCTCTCTGCTGATTCTCTCCTTCCAGCTTAAGGAAAATGAAAATGTTTTGGTTCTGGAGACGCACAGGGACAAGGGCAGGGACGATGTGAATGATGTGTTTGTTTGGTAGGACATTGCATCCGTGGCTCGTCAAATGTTCTGGGAGATAATTACCCATGAAACGAGCACATGGTGCCTCACATGGAGGGGAGAGGCTGTGCCAGGACAGAGTGTGTGTCCAAACAGCCTTATCACTCAGGATGGGAATGTTCCGGTATCCTCCCTCTCTGCTGGCAGCAGTTGTATGGCAGGGTCCAGAATCTTTTCTGTACCCAGAAACAGGGAGCCCAGAACTCTGGGAAGCATCTGTTCCCAAATTTTGCCAGCTGCTGCTTCTTGGCAGTGTTGCAGCCTGTGTTCCCTGGGCTGATGGTATCACAGGTTCACCTGTTGTTCCCACTGTTTCCCTGGGTGTTCTGGGTTGCAACAGCTCATCAGGAACAGGCTCCCCAGGGAATGTCACCAGAGCTCCAGGAGGGGTTGGATGCTGTGCTTGCCCCTGACTCCCCTCCTCCTGCCACACACAAGGGGTTCCAAGGGGTTCCTAACACAGGGAATGTTTTCCTGCTTTTGTTTCCCCCCCTCCACAGGCCAAACATCCTCCCGTGAGAGCTGGTCCCTGTCACCTGAGGAACACGAGATATGGGACAGGCTGTACAGGATTAAGGAAAGCGATGGGATAAAGGAACCAGTGCTGCCTCAAACACGCTTTGAAACCTTGGAGAACCTGCAGGAAACACCAGTGAGTTTAAATTTAATGCAACATTTCCTTTGACACAAATAACCCAGTTCGGCTTGGAGCAGGTCTGTTCTGGAGATTCCAGTCTGGGAGGTTAAGGATGCACCAAGTGGGCCTTGGAGGCCAGGCCTGTAAATTAAAAATACATGAAGTTCTGTCCCCGTTTTTGAGAACTCCACGCAGGATTCACAGAAGGATGGGATGGGTTGTGTTGGGAGGGGTCTCGAGCAGGTCACCCCTAATGTTTTAATTTTAAACCCAACTTCACCCCGATGATGTGATAAGGTTTAAACGCTGGTTGTCAGCGCTGCCGGCGCTGGCAGAGGGGCGTGGGTGTGTTGTGCCGGACAGCTCATATTGTTTCCCGCAGGATCGGAGGACGGGGACAGCCCGGGAGCTGTCCCTGTGCGAGTGGAGCCTGTGGCAGAGCCGCCCCCTCCCCACGGCCCTGCTGGGGCACTCGGAGCGCTGCCACCACTTCATCGGCATCATGGACATGATGGAGCACATGAGGCAGGAGCAGGTGAGGCTCAGTGGCCAATCAAGGGGGTTAAACAATAATGACACCTTCAAGAAACTGTGACATGAATGATGAGCCTTTCATCTGGTTTCCTCTGTGGTTCCTCATCTCTTCCACAGGGATTGTTAGGAAGCAGTGGGTGTTTCCCTGCACACCCTTGAATCAGTCTTTTTTTATGTCACCCATTTATTACAGAATGACATTAAACACAAGAACCATGTGTGCCAAGGAGCAAAGCCACCCAGGGGGGTGTCAGAGCTATCCCAGAGTCCCATTTTCTGTCACGTGTGTCCGTGGAAATCACCCGTAAAATGGTGCAGGAATGTGTGAATGTGTTTGTGTTTTCAGGGTGTTGGGTTTGGTGCTTTTTTGGGTTGTTTTCCATGAAAAGCTTTAACTCACAACCTGATTGCTCCTCAGAATTAAAGGATAAGAGGAAAGGCACCTGGGGGGTGGGAATGTTGTGGACAGCAGGAATCCCTTGGAATTAGAGGCACAGCCAAGGAAATGGCTGTGGAGGTGGATGGACACTTCAGTATTCCTCCACTGTATTTCCCCTCCTCTGCTCCCCAGATATTGCCTCCCGTGTGTGGAGGTTTTCCAGGTCATCAGAGTGTGTTGCTAAAGCTGCCAGGGTTCCCTGAACAACAGGACTAATCGAGGAAGAGAATGGAGACATTGTAGTTGTGGTCCCTGCTGGGAAAGGGAGGCTGGGGATAGACTTTGCAGATCAGATAAGCTCCTCCAGCTCACAGTGACATTCCTGGCTGGATGTTCCTGGTGTGCCAGAAAAGCCTCCACGGAACAGGAGAGGTCACTCCACCTGGCAGGGACTGTGGGACAAGGGGACAGAGCAGCCCCTGCAGTCAGCACTGACTGGCTTAACTGGTTTAACTCCACGGGTGGTTGGGCTCTTCCTTGTGTCCAGATAAGTGTCCCAGTGTGGGATCACCAAAACTGCCCCACACTCCTTCCACAGAAAGGGAAGGTGCAACACTTTTAACCACTTCTGCCTAAAGGGGCTCCAGGAGAGCTGAGAGGGACTGGGGACCAGGGATGGAGGGACAGGACACAGGGAATGGCTTCCCACTGCCAGAGGGTTGGATGGGAGATTGGGCAGGAATTCCTGGCTGGGAGGGCGGGGAGGCCCTGGGATGGATTTCCCAGAGAAGCTGTGGCTGCCCCTGGATCCCTGTGAGTGTCCAAGGGCAGGTTGGGATCCCTGGGACAGTGGGAGGTGTCCCTGCCCATGGCAGGGGGGGCACTGGTGTCCCTCCCCAGCCAAACCATTCCAGGATTCCCTGATGTGCCATTCCCTGAACCTCCATGTCTGTGTTTCCCTGTGCCCTGGACACAGCTGGGGCAGATCCTTCCAGGATGGAACAGAGCTCCCTTGTCTCCACAGCCTCCTCGTGCTCCAGCCCTGTGACACTGTTGGCTGCCTGGGCTGGCCTCCATCCGCTTCTAGAATATTCCTTGTCCCGGGGGCCCAAAACCAAACCAGATTCTCCTGGGAAATTCACCCCTTCAGCCATTCAGGAAACTCTTCTGCATAAAAAATTAAAACCAATCCATCAAAAGGCTTATTTTTAAAATAGGTGAAGTCAAAATGGTTGGGGGAAAAAATGATATATTGTAATTACAAGTCCTTAAAACCTCAGAGGAAAAGTTGGCCCAGTGAAAACAAAAAGTAAACCAAGTGCCAGATCTGATCCCCGGCAAAAGCACATCCCCTGCAGCAAAGCCTTTAATGCCAGAGGGGTTTTATTCCTGCAGCAGCACCCAGGGGCAGATGGGGGGGGGGATTTACTCCCGGGGAGGGGATTTTTGGTGTGACAAGGGAACCAATCGACTCGTCCTTATGCAAAATAATTCCAGGGCTTTGAAGCACTTTCGGAAAATTAAACTGTGCTGCTGGAAAGCAGGTCGGGGCAGAGTAATCCTGGGGATGAAATGATGTTTGGCTGAGGGGAAGGAACAGTTTTTCCTGGGAGACAGGTGAAGCTCAATTCTGTCCTTAATTAATTTGGATTTATTGTGGCAGGGGGACTGTGGGTGCTTCCCACAGTGAGAGGACTCACACCCGCATCTGTTATTCTCCCAGGGAATATTGATAAATCCCCAATTCTCCCATTGTTTTCCACTCCGAAAACTCCTTGGGGGAACATCTCCTAAGCCTGGGATGGGCCTGGACCAAGTGTGTAGTGAGGAGACGCAGCAAGAAACCATTTCAGGGAAGGTGGGAGGGGGTTGGTTTGGGGGTTGGAGGATGAGGTGACAGGGAACCCCCAAATCTCAGCTCTCCATTAAATAGTTCCTTTGCATTGATTCTCCTGCCCTTGTTGCCAAATAATTTGAGTCTGGGCATGAATTGAGACCCATCCCTTTGTCCAGGGATTCCTTCCCATATCTGCAGGGAACATAACCCACATTCTGCTAAAAATCTTCCTTTTCAGGGATCTTTGAGTGTTTTTATTGGGAAGCTGAAGGCACAGACCCCTGGAATTAGCAGATCCATCACTAAAGTGATGGTGTTAACAAGAGAACTGTCACAGCCTCTGTAGGAGGAACTTGGGGGTTCTGTGTCCCTCAGGCTTCTTCTGTGACTCGAGGAAATACATTTTTGAAGATCATCTAATCCAAACAGGTTTTTACAGTGGTTCTTTCCCCTGGAAGTGCAGGGATTAATTACTGTGCCCATGAACCAGTTCGTTGGATCCAAACAAATCCTGGCCCGTCCTGAGCTGAGGGAGGTGCAGGGACAGGGCACCAGACCGTGGGAACTGTTGGAATTGGTTTGGGAAGGGAGGTTTGGGAGGGTTGTGAAGAAAAAGTCAAAGCCAAAAATCCATTGAATCCCTGGAAGAGTGGGGTGGGAAGGGACCTCTTGCCTTGTTCTGTTCCCTGTTCAATACATCTCGCTGCTCAGCCCAGCTCAGGGTGGCCGATGGAGCCCAACCATCCGAGGTTTTGCAGCTCCTGCCTGACCTATTTACTGGTGCAACTGGAGCTGACTGGGCTGTGGGGGGGGCTGAGCAGGTGATTGCAGGCTCCCCAGCCTGGGCTGAGTTGTGAGCGTTATAAATGTGCCCTTTCACTCCCTCAGCTTGAGCAGCAGGGCCCGGCACACGGGGTTTTGTTGGGAGGAGAAAGTGCTGGCAATGGGCAGGTGGAAGTGGGACAGTTGCATAACCCCCCTAAGCAGGTTTGGCCCGCATGCTAAACTGGGCTGCTGGGCTCTGCTCTGGGCACCCACTGGCACTGCCAGGCTCCAGGAATCCTGCTTTGCCAGGGGAAAGCTCTCAGTGTAACACCTACCCTGCTCCTGGTTCCTGGGTTAGACCCCCAGAGTCCAGCATGGTTTGGGGGGAAGGGACCTCAGAGCCCATCCAGGGCCACCCCCCACTGTCCCATCCCCCTGCCACTGTCCCAGGGATGCCAACCCGCCCTTGGACACTCCCGGGGATCCAGGGGCAGCCACAGCTTCTCTGGGAGCCTTGCCTGCTTTGGGGTGGGCGAGAGCATCTCCTACTGAAATTTCAGTGACATTTAGTGGATTGGCAGCTAATTAATCCCTAATCCATTTAATTTCTGTCTGGTTTATGTAATGCTCAGAGGCTTTAATTGCCTGGTTGTGCAACGTTCAGTTGTTGCTGGGGTAAATCCAGACTCCCCACCACGGACCCGTTTCCCTGTCACCAAATGTCCCCTCTCCTCAGGTGACATCTGGGCTCTTGTTTTGTTGTTCCTCTTGGGTTTCATGCAGAGAACTCCCGTATCTTGAGCCCGTGTTTTGGTTGAGCTTCAGGCAAACTAATTACTGAGAACCTGCCCTGTCAACATCATCCTTTAACCCTGAAACAGCAAACCTGTTCAGGGCTCTCGGGGAATTAAGGCTTTTCCTAAACCTGGTGTGGGTTAAATGTGGAATAAATGTGTCTTCCAAGGAATAAATAACTCCTGTGTGTGTTTATTGTGTGTTACAGTAACTCGTCTGAGTATTTATTGTATTTTACAGTAACTCCTGCCCTGTGTGTCCCCCCAGGGAGACTGCAGCTATGGAGAGCAGCTCCAGCCTCACCTACGGATGGAAGATGTCAATATTCCCAGGAATAAAGGTGGTCTCTCCACGGGCAGCTCACGATCCTCCAGGAGAGACAGGAAAACCAGACCATTCCCACCCGATCCAGACGATAACGAGGGTGAACTCTTCTCCACCTTTAAAATAACCAGGCCCAAGGCTCCCAGAAGAGCTCCTGGACTCGGTGTGGAGGTGCCCAGGGACCCTCCAGGCTCTCCCTCAGGCAGGGGGGTGGCTGTGGGTGAGCAGGGCACCGAGGGGGACCAGGGGCTGGAGGTGACATTTGACTTGAATGCCTGCATTGACCTGTGTACCAGCAGCGAGGGCACTGCCAGTCCAGCAGCACAGGGCAGCCAAGCTGCAGGTGAGGCCCTGGGGATGGGGACAGTCCCTGGGGACTCGGGTTATGGCACCTCCCCTGTGTCCTCTGACTTGTTCTACCTCCCCGAGTCCTACGTGGATTCATTCGCCCTCAGGGGACGGTCCCAGGAGCCCCCGGGGACAGAACAAACGTTGTCCCGTGTCCAGAGGCTTCTAGCCCAGTCCCCTCCCTGCTGGGATGAGCTCGAGGGCCTGGAGGACGGGGTGAGTGATGAGGAACCGTGTGCTGTCCCAGAAGGTGTCTCTGGTGGTCACTCACGGGGCCTGCAGGGCTCCCCCCAGGGTGACCCTCCTCTGCTGCTCCTGGAAGATCCCACACTGGCAGTGCCCAGGGAATCCTGCCCTTCAGCAAGTCCCCGTTTGTCCAAGACTGTGTCACCTCCCCAGGCTGCTGGTGCTGAGGAGGAGCAGGCCTGGAATGACAGCCTGGACGGCCTGTTTGCCTCCCAGGAGTTCCCTGACATCCAGACAGACCCTCTGCCAGAGGAACCTTCCTGTGAGCATTTGGCTCACAAACAAACAGAAGCTGTCACCAAAGAGGAGGATTTTGGTGGAGACCAGAGCATCCATTTGTTTGAGGAGGAGCCTGTGGGTGACATCGGTGACAGCAGGTTGTCCATGAGCAGTGAGGCTCCAGCAGGGCCAGATCCAGGTGGGAATGTCACCAGGAGAGCTGGGGAGCCCTGTGTGGGCACCAGCCCCTGCCAGGGACAGCCCCACAGCAGGACACCCACGGGAGCAGCTGCAGTGGACAACGAGGATCCCTGGGACTGTTCCCAGGAGCTGTTCTCTGTCACCTTTGATCTGGGCTTCTCCATCGAGGAGAGTGAGGAGGAACTCCCTGAGGAGCACGGGAACACTGGGAATACTGGGAACAGCAAATCCAACGGTGCCTCGGGGCTGTGTGCAGGGGGGAAACCCCCTGAGGGTGGAAGAACATTCCTGGGGGAGAGCTCCAGGCTGGAAACCTCCCCAGAACGGGGTGGCACAAGTGCTGAGAGGACATCAGCGTCAGTGCAGAGGGCCTCGAGTGGCAGGGCAGGGACAGAGGGGCCTCTCCTGGATCCTGGATCTCCCCAAGCTTTGCCTTCAGCACTTTCTACCCCAATAAGGAGGAGGAGTGGGGACCTCAGAGCTGCCAGAGGAATTCCCCTGAGAGGCTGGAGTGCCAGGCAGGAAACTCCTCCAGCTAAAGCCCCTCAGAGCCCCCGGGGGAGCTCAGCCCCGGATTCCCCTGTGGGAAGACATGCCAGCCTGGCAGAGCCCAGCCTCCATGGATCCCCAGTGTCTCCTGCTGCAGGTAGGACTGGGGGCACAGCTTTGGGGCCTCCGTGTTCAGTGAACAGGCTCCAGGAGCTTTGGGATCCTCACCTTGGTCTGTGAGCAAGGGGGGAAGCTGGAAAGGATGTTAATAGTGGAGTTTGGGTGGCTGAGGACACGTGGCTGTGTGCCCTGGGACCCAGAATCAAACCTCCCAAACCTCCTCACATCACCCATCCACATCACCCATCATCTGGGGCTGGGGATCCCTGAATCCCTGGCTTCAGGGTGGATTTCTTCCAGTTTAGTTGGGTGACAGCTGACTTGTATTTGAAATAAATGTTCTGGTCACTATTTCAGCACAAACCTGGATCCTCTGACAGGATCCTGGAATGGTTTGGGTGGGAAGGACCTCAAAGCCCATCCAGTGCCACCCCTGCCCTGGGCAGGGACACCTCCCACTGTGCCAGGGATCCCAACCTGCCCTGGGACACTCCCAGGGATCCAGGGGCAGCCACAGCTTCTCTGGGAAATCCATCCCAGGGCCTCCCCACCCTCCCAGACAGGAATTCCTGCCCAATCTCCCATCCCACCCTCAGGCAGTGGGAAGCCATTCCCTGTGTCCTGTCCCTCCAGCCCTTGTCCCCAGTCCCTCTCCAGCTCTCCTGGAAGGGGCTCCAAGCTCTCTCTGGATCCTTCCCTTCTCCAGGTGAACATTCCCAGCTCTCCCAGCCGTAGCTGTTTGTCAGCTTCTCCTGCTTTCCTGTTTCCCCTCCTGTTTTCCATCCCTGTGCTGCCCAGGGCCATCACTTCGCCCCCCAGTGTCTCCAGGGAACAGGCTGTATTGTCCATCCCGGCTGGGGGTTATCTGTTTGGATTAACAAGGCTGAAGAGAACAATATTCGCCCTGTGGATCAATAAATAATCTCCCCTGGAGGCCCTTTAGTGAGAGAGGCAGGTTTTGATTGCTGAGTTGTGACAGCATTGTGGTGTGAACTCTGCAATTCCCGGTGAATGTTGTTTTTACTCCTTGTCCTGCAGGACCCAGCAGTGAGAGCGAGGAGGAGATCGTTGTCCTGAGAAAAAACAGGAGGAGAAACAATGTTTTGAAGTCTCCTGATGTGAGTCTTTTAGAAAAAAAAAAAAGGAAATAGGCAAGAGCAGCACAATGAGAGTTCAAAGAGCAGAGCACAACCCCTGCGTGCAGTGATGGTTATTCCTGTTCCCACAGGGCATGGAGCAGAGTGACTGGGAGTCACCCCCTCGTGTCACCAGGAAACGGCCCCTGCCCCTGGACATGGTCAGTGAGTGCTGGGTGAAACGGGGGGAATACTGGGAACTGCTCCCCTGCTCTCCCCTTCACTTCTTCCCAGGATCTCCAGAAGGGTCTGGGTTGGAGGGGACCCTAAAGCTCCTTTGTGCCATGGCAGGGACACCTCCTGCTGTCCTGCCAAACACCAGTCACTTCCCACTGCCAGAGGGTTGGGTGGGATGTCAGGAAGGAATTCCTGGCTGGGAGGGTGGGGAGGCCCTGGGATGGATTTCCCAGAGAAGCTGTGGCTGCCCCTGGATCCCTGGGAGTGTCCCAGGGCAGGTTGGGATCCCTGGGACAGTGGGAGGTGTCCCTGCCCATGGCAAGGGTGGCACTGGGTGGGATTTACGGTCCCTCCAACCCAACCCATTCCACCATCCCACGACTGTCACTGAAGTATTTCCTGCTCCCTGTTCCCAGTCAGACCAGTGCAGTGACGACAGTGGGGATTTTCGGGAGGACTGGAGGAGCAGAGCCAAGCGCCGCAGGGTCAGGAGCAGCCGCACGGCCAAGGTGTGTCACCTGTCACCTCGCTGTGTCCTGCCTGGGCAGCAGCTGGCACTGCAGGGGGCTGGCAGCTGGTTCTTGTCCAGAAATTGGTATTACTGTCACTGTGGGATACTTGAGCATAGGAATTTAATGAAGTCCCTCATCTCAGCTCAGTTTGTGACACTTTGTCCCATCCCTGCCCAGCAGAGGAGGCAGGGCCAGAATCATTGTAAGTAAAAAGTTGTTCACTATCTGTGGCTGTGGTTCCACGGGGCAGAAACTGCCATAATCAGGGCTCTGGGGCACATCATGCTGGATATTTTTAATGTTTTAATGATCTTTGTTGTTAGGACTTCATTGCATCAGTGTTTTATGTTCTGGGGTAAGAATGAGGTGGATTAAACCCCATTTTTCAGTTGGATTTAAACCTTTTTTATTATTAATGTGAGACCAAAAGAAGAAGAGTGTGTCTGCTTAGGAAATTCCCCTCTGCTTAGGAAATTCCCCTCTGCTTAGGAAATTCCCCTCTGCTTTCACATCTCATCTTACCCAGACACCCACAGTGGTGAACAGGTTGGAATCCCAGATCCAAAGGGAATCAGCTGGATGCAGTCCGTGTCCCCTGGCACTGAGTGCAGTCCCTGTCCCCTGGCACTGAAAGCAGGGGGTGCCCCGTGGGGGATGCCCAGGAGGGACCAGGTGCCCTGGAGCCCCCAGTGCAGCCTCCTGAGCCCCTGGTGTGTGTCCCTGTGCCAGGCTGCAGCCAGGCAGTTCCTGGAGGAGGAGGCTGAGCTGTCCCAGGAGGGAGCAGAGGGAATTTCGTCGGACGAGAGCGACGGGACGGAGGACGAGCTGAGCTCCTCCATGGCTCAGTTCCTCAGGGACGATGGGGACGTCACACAGGCCTTGAACGGTGAGGGGGGGCCCAGGCTGGGCTCACATCCATGAGGGCAGGGCAGGGGCAGGGCACCCAGAGCTCTGCATCCTCAGGGAAGGGCCAGAGCTGAGCCAGGGCAGGCTCAGGGGGGATCTCGGGGAACTCCGGGGAATGCTCACGTTCCCAAGGCTGTGATTCTGTGGCAGCTTTTGTGGCAGCAGGCTGGGGACACTTAGAATCCCTGGATCCCAGAATTATTTGGGTTGGAAGGGACATTAAAGCCCAGCCCATCCCACCCCCTGCCATGGGCAGGGACGCCTCCCACTGTCCCAGGGATCCAGGGGCAGCCACAGCTTCTCTGGGAAATCCATCCCAGGGCCTCCCCACCCTCCCGGGGAAGAATTTCTTTCTAATATTCCATCTGAACATGCCCCACTTCACCTTAGAGCCCTTGGGCTGTGCCTTGGGAATTTCCGAGCTGTCTGGGGAATTGCAGATCTCTGTTTTGGGAAATGCAGGTTTTGGGGATGGAATGTATGAGAGGAGTGGGTGAACATGGGAGCCACAGTGAGAGAACAACAAGATGAAGCTGATTTCTGTGCTACCCGTGTGTCCTTGCTGTGAGCAGAGACCGAGATGGAGCAAGTGTACCTGGAGTCTGTGCGCAGCCCCGCCCTGGGCACCAGGTACAAGATGGTGCATCGGGACTTCAAGAGCTCAGCCATCTTCTCACAGGTGGGCACTGCCCTCTGCCCCTGGGGGTTGTCCTGGGGGCCACACGAGCTTCTACTCCTGCTCTGGAGGGGGGAAATAACAGCTTCTGACACAACACTTCACCTGGAGAGGAGAAGGATCCAGGGAGAGCTCAGAGCCCCTTCCAGGAGAGCTGGAGAGGGACTGGGGACAAGGGCTGGAGGGACAGGACACAGGGAATGGCTTCCCACTGCCAGAGGGTGGGATGGGAGATTGGGCAGGAATTCCTGGCTGGGAGGGTGGGGAGGCCCTGGGATGGATTTCCCAGAGAAGCTGTGGCTGCCCCTGGATCCCTGGGAGTGTCCAAGTGCAGGTTGGGATCCCTGGGACAGTGGGAGGTGTCCCTGCCCATGGCAGGGGTGGCACTGGGTGGGATTTGAGGTCCTTCCAACCCATCCCATGTGTGAGGGGACCTGTCCTGTGGGTGGGGAGGGTTGGCTGAGCCCATTGGATGGGGGGGAGCAGCACAGTCATCCCAGTGCTCCAGAACCTCCTGCTCTGTTCTTCCCTCCAGATCCCCGAGCAAGACTCAGCCTACGCCGAGGACAGTTTCTGTGTGGGGGATGAGGAGGAGGAAGGCTGCAGGCAGAGCGGGGGCAGCGAGGAGGAGGAGGAGGAGTGTGTGGATTTCGCTCTCCTGCACAGTGACAGTGTGAGCGGCGGGAGGAGCCGGTACCTGACGCGGCGCAGTAGGAGACTGAACCAGGCCCGGCTGGAACAGCCCCAGAGGAGGAAATGCTCCCGGATCGTGGTGCTCAGTGACTCCAGCGAGGAGGAGACAGGAGTCAGCAGGGAGCCACCCATGGAAACGGAGCATCCCAGGGCAGAGCTGGGCAGGGCCATGCCCTCAGTGCCCTCTGCACAGCACAGCAGCCCGGCTGGGACAGGCACAGCTGCCCAGGGACAGGGGGACAGGAGGGACAGGAGGGACGTACTGCTCAGCTGGGCAGGGCCAGGCTCTGAGACACTGGATCCCCACCCAGACCCACCAGGCAGGAGCAAGTCCTTCCCTCCGGCTGTGCCCTGCCCTGCCCGGGGCCAGGGGCACCTCCAGCCGCCCAGGGAGGTCAGTGTTCAACCACAGTGGCTGCTCTGGGGACTGGCCCAGCACATGGAGCCATGGGATGGGATGGGATGGGATGGGATGGGATGGGATGGGATGGGATGGGATGGGATGGGATGGGATGGGAGGGACATTAGAGCCCATCCAGTGCCACCCCCTGCCATGGGCAGGGACACCTCCCACTGTCCCAGGGATCCCAACCTGCCCTTGGACACCCCCAGGGATCCAGGGGCACCCACAGCTGCCATTCCTGGTGCTGCCCCTTCCCTTTGTACTCCCAAGGTACCCTGGAGTGTTGTAGCAGTCAACAAATAGAAGTGAGGGATCAGAGTGTCTGGGGTGTGACAGTCAGAGGAACACAGATCTGTGTTTAGCTCTTAGTGAAAGCTGCTGCTTTCATTATTCCAGCTCCAGGATAATCAGCTCAGCTCAACTGGGATGTTGATGTGGAGGAATAAGGGTTAATATTGCAAAGCAGCATTTTATTTGTTTGATTTAAAACCAAAGTACTACCCTCACTGTGCTTTCCCCCCCTCAGGTGCAGGGCTCCCTGAGGAGGGGCAGTGTGGGCAGCTCAGGCCCTGCCGTGTGTCCCCAGGAGCCTGTGGGCAGCAGCCCTGCCCCCTGTGTGCTGGCAGACAGCCGGGAGATCTCCTCGGGGGCACAGGTGATCTCCTCCCTGCGGGCAGGGCACGGCCTCAGGGTGCAGGTGTGTGCCCTGGGCACCTCCGACTACGTGGTGAGCACCCGCCTGGCCGTGGAACGGACCCTCCTGTCGGAGCTGCAGAGCCCTGGGCACAGGAACAGGATCAGCCAGCGGCTCCAGCGCCTCCAGAGCCAATTCCAGAGGGTCTGTGTCATCGTGGAGACAGACAGGGTCAGAGCAGGTGGGTGTGCTCAGCTGGGCACTGCCACAGGGCTGGATGGGATATTGGGCAGGAATTCCTGTCTGGGAGGGTGGGGAGGCCCTGGGATGGAATTCCCAGAGAAGCTGTGGCTGCCCCTGGATCCCTGGGAGTGTCCAAGGGCAGGTTGGGATCCCTGGGACAGGGGGAGGTGTCCCTGCCCATGGCAGGGGGTGGAACAAGGTGGGTTTTAATGTCCCTTCCAACCCAACCCCTTGCCTGATTCTGTGTGAGCTCCAGCTGGAGCTCTGACATCAAACTCCACTGCAGCCCAAGTGCTGGGGATGCAGCTTTGCTTTTGTGCCACAAATCTCATTATTTGTTGGAAGTTCAGAGAGGGAAAGAGTTGGACACTGAAGATGCAGCTTCCCCGAGGGGCTGTGGATGAGTGGGTTGGGCTGGAGGTGCCTGTTTATCCCACAGCTCAGGGTGTTGCTCGTTCCCATCATGTCTGTCCAGTTTTTCCCGTGACACCAGTTCCAGAGTGCTGCTGGTTCCTCCCTGCACAGTGTCCGAGTGCTCTGGTGCTCGTGTGGCATTACCAGCCCCCTCCTGCTTTCATGGAATGCCGGGATGGTTTGGGTGGGAAGGACCTCACAGCCCATCCACCTCCCCCTGTCCC
Organism: Pitta sordida; assembly: GCA_013390025.1. Taxonomy (NCBI): domain Eukaryota; kingdom Metazoa; phylum Chordata; class Aves; order Passeriformes; family Pittidae; genus Pitta; species Pitta sordida. The sequence continues at coordinate 58,003 of WEKX01013996.1, read as the reverse complement.
AGGCTGCTCCCAGCCCTGCCCAGCCGGGGGTGTGTTCCCTCACCCTGTTTTTGGCTGTGAGTTCTCAGAGCAGGGGCTCTTGGGTGACTCAGATGTCCCCAGGGACTGAGCCCTGCAGCCTCGCTGAGCTTCCTGTGCTTTCCCTGCTCAGGAGAGACCTCCCGGCCCTGCCAGAGGACCCAGTACTACGACAGGACGCTCTCGGCCCTGCTCCAGGCTGGCATCCGGATCCTCTTCAGCTCCTGCCAAGAGGAAACTGCAGCTCTGCTCAAGGACCTGGCTCTGGTGGAGCAAAGGAAAGGCGCTGCCATCCTCGTTCCCACCGAGCCCCGGCGGGACCTGCTCGCCTTCTACCTCAGCATTCCCAACCTCACCTACGTGGCTGCCCTGCACCTCTGCCACTCCTTCGGCTGCCCCAGGACCCTGGTCAACAGGTAACACCCCGGGCCTGCTGCCCTGCGCCTGGGGAGAGCCCTCCCTGCAGGGAGAGAGCAATCCCGCACCCCTCCTGCAGGGAGAGAGCGATCCCACACCCCTGCTGCAGGGACAGACCCTCCCTGCCCCTTCGCTCCTGCCAGTGCTGAAGGATTTCCCCCCACAGCTCTTTCCTGGGGCGGTGGCTGCTCGGGGACATCCTTCCTGTCCTTGCAGGAGCTCCCCGGACTGTCCTGTCTCAGCCCTGCTCCCTGTGCATCCCAGTCTGTCCCAGCTGAGCAGCCCCGCTCCCGCTGCCATTCCCAGTTCCCCCAGCGTTGCTGAGGACTGTCCCTGTCCCAGTTCCCCCAGCCTTGCTGAGGTCTGTCCCTGTCCCAGTTCCCCCAGCCTTGCTGAGGTCTGTCCCTGTCCCAGTTCCCCCAGCCTTGCTGAGGACTGTCCCTGTCCCGGTTCCCCCAGCCTTGCTGAGGACTGTCCCTGTCCCGGTTCCCCCAGCCTTGCTGAGGTGTGTCCCTGTCCCCATCTCCCACAGCTCCGCCCAGGCCGTGGCCGCGGGGGCGCGGCTGAGCCGGGACAAGGCCGAGGAGATCCAGCGGTTCCTGCGCCACAACTTCGACCCGGAGCTGCTGCCCCAGCCCGGCGGGGCCCCGGCGCAGAGCCCTGCAGCCCTCGGGAGCTGAGGGCACCACCTGCACTTTACTGGGATTGGGGGTAAAGGGTGTAAATAAACACTGGGATGAGCAGCAGCGCTGGGGTGTGCACCTGTCCCTGCTGGCACACGGGGAGGGGGGGAGTGATCAGCCCGAAATTCCTGTGAAAACAGACGAGCGGCTCAAGTGCTTCCGAGCTCCTGCCCTTCCCTGCAATAGGAGAGCCAGGGAACGCGGGGCAGTGCCCTCCCTGTCCCCGTGCCCTGATCCTGCCCCAGCCTCTGCTGCCACACTGTGGCCTCCTGGAAAAGGATCGGGATCACCGTTCCCATCCCTGCCGGCAGAGAGCTCGGCTCAGGAGAGAACAGGGGCTGGCCAGGGTCACTCTGTCACCCGTGTCTGCTCCACTCCAAGGACTGGAGCCAGGCTGGGAGAGCTGGGAATGTTCACCTGGAGAAGGGAAGGATCCAGGGAGACCTTGGAGCCCCTTCCAGAGCCTAAAGGGGCTCCAGGAGAGCTGGAGAGGGACTGGGGACAAGGGATGGAGGGACAGGACACAGGGAATGGCTTCCCACTGCCAGAGGGTTGGATGGGAGATTGGGAAGGAATTCCTGGCTGGGAGGGTGGGGAGGCTCTGGGATGGATTTCCCAGAGAAGCTGTGGCTGCCCCTGGATCCCTGGGACAGTGGGAGGTGTCCCTGCCCATGACAGGGGTGGGATGAGGTGAGTTTTAAGGTGCTGGACAGCTCCTCCCTGGATCCTGCTGCCCCACAAATTCCAACTGATCCATGAGTAAAATAAGCTCAACCCTGTTTATTTACATTAAGGAAATGTAAAAATATCCCAAAGTCTTTCTAAAGACTTGCAGGCTGTGCCTGAAGTTCCTGTACAGTCGCATCCCAAAAGACATTTCATTTTCAAATGAACCATTGGAGTCACTGATAGCCGTGGGCATTTCTCCCTCCCAGGAGAGGAGGAGCCTGGGCAAGGAAGTGCCACTGAGTACAGATGGCAGAGCCAGAGCTGGCTGGCATGATGGGCATGGGGTTAAATACATAAAAACATCATTCCAGCCACTCCATCCCCAAGGGCTCTGCAGCAGCCCCCAAGTGCTGAAGGGAGAGCTCCACCGAGTTCATCAAACACCGACGTAGGAATCCTGCTCCTCCTCAGAGTCCTCCAAGTCCTGTGTGTCAGTGCCAAAGAGCTTCCCCACCACGGGGGCCTGGGACACTCCTGCAACAAACCCGGGATGAGCAGAGGGCTGGGGGCAGCCTGGGCCAGCAGGGCAGGGGCTGGGGCCAGCAATACTCACGTCTGTGGCAGCTGAGGGGGGCTCTGCGCAACGCCGGGGTCCCCAGCACGGCTCTGGCCTGAGGGAGGGAAGGAGGGAGACGGGCTCAGGGTCCCTCTGGGATGGAGCCACAGAATCCCAACGAGTGATCACTGCTCCCTCTGAAGCGGGGACACAAGCCCTATTTCTGCTCCTGGGATCACGGCTTTCCAGGGAAAAAACCTGGGCCAGGGGAGGAACGCAGGGACTGGGGCACAGGGTGACCCCTGGGAGGGGGGCTGTGGGGCCCTGCCAGCTCGGGGCACTCTGTGGCTCTGTCCAGATCCCAGAATCCCAAAGCAGCTACAAATCCCAACCACAAACAGCTCCTCTCTAACAGAAGGGACTCTTCTAACCGGGGGGTTTGTGAGGGAGCGGGAAGGGGATTCCTTCTCCTGCAGGCCAAGCTGTGCCCGGCCCAGGGAGGGATGAGGGCTTTGGGCAGGGCTGGAGGGAGCGGCATTACCGGCTTCTTCTTCACCTTGTCCCAGGTGCCCCTGGAGCCCGGGCGGGTGCTCTGCAGCCGGAACACGTGCCGGTCATAGTCCTGCCTGGGGGGACAAGGGAGGGCTCAGCCCCTTCCCGGCTGGATGAGCTCTGCCACCACACCCAGGGACCACATTGGATGAGCTCTGCCACCACACCCGGCCGGGAATGGGCACGGCCACTGCGGCCTGAAACCCCCCCAGTGCCACCCCCTGCCCCCAGAGGTACCTGTTGCCGGGGTCCAGCATGCCCGGGCTGATGTGCTCACACTGGGGGGTTTTCACCAGGGGGAACACGGCCGAGGAGGGCGAGGAGGGCAGCTCCGAGAAGCTGAAGTCCTCGTTGTCATCGTCCAGGAACGTTGGCAACTGCAAACCCACAGCAGAGCCACCGGTGAGGGGTGTCCCTGTGCCACACTCCTGTCCCTGCTCACACTGACACCTTGCGCTGCTCACAATTCCTCACAAAGAACGAGGAGAGCACTGAGGGAGGGGCTGAGAGACAAGGAAACCCTGACAACACCAGTGTGACACCAGCAGTGCCATGTGTCACCCTGGCAGTCGCCCACAGGAGCCACATTCCAACCTCCCCCCTGTCCCACCCCCCAGGAAGGCACAGACAGACACAGGTGCTGCTCTCCCAACTCCACCTGCACTCTCCTGTTCTGGAAGGGGGTGGCAGTGAAAACGTCCTCGTGGTTGTCCTTGGGCAGGTGCTCCAGGAACTCTCTCATCTGCTGCTTCCGTTTGAGGGTCCCCACCTTGGCATTGATCACCAGCTCCTTCTTCTCTGCAGAACCAGAACAGTCCCTGCCCTGAGGCTCACACAGCAGGTCAAATCCACAGCTGAAGCCAGTGGATGTTATCACCCGTTACCTAATCTAATCTTGGGCCCAGTCCCCGCT
>WEKX01013996.1:0-45312 GCA_013390025.1 Pitta sordida | reverse complement strand
CCCGCGCGACCGTTGGGGTGACGCGCAGGGGAGGGGCCGCAGAAGGGAGGGGACACGGCGGTGTGAGGGGAGAGGGGACAGAGGGAGCGGAGTGAGGGGTGTCTCGTAGTTCCAGTGGGGAAACCAGGCTAGTTACTCGAATAACGCATGAAATGACACAAAAAAGACACAAGTATTAAGTGTAATGAATTCGAACGCGAGGTGTAGCCACCAGCCCAGCGCTCCCGGCCGGGCAGCAGCAGCTGTGGGCTCGGGTGTGTGACACCTAAACCAGCCCCAGCCACGGCCTGCGGGACGAATTACCGCAGCCTGGGCCCGGTCTTTACAAAGATTTTGGGGAAATGTTTGCCGTTTTACAGCTTGGAATAACTCGGGTCTCTGGGTTTCTGGCAGGAGTTGTGTGTGCTGGTTCGGGCAGTGTGGGGCAGGCAGGAGTTGTGTGTGCTGGTTCGGGCAGTGTGGGGCAGGCAGGGGATCTGTGTGTGCTGGTTCGGGCAGTGTGGGGCAGGCAGGGGATCTGTGTGTGCTGGTTCGGGCAGTGTGGGGCCGGCAGGGGTTCTGTGTGTGCTGGTTCGGGCAGTGTGGAGCAGGCAGGGGTTCTGTGTGTGCTGACTGCCAGAATGTCAGAGAGGAGGGGGGGGAGAGCCCAGGATCAGAGGTAGGTGTGTGCCAGGGACAGAAGGAGGGCTCTCTGCAGCCTGGACGGGCTCCTTCCACCTCCGAGGGAAGGCACGGCCGCCCTCTCGGGTGGAGAAGCTAGAACAGGGATGTCCGAAGATGCTGAGGTTTTATATTAGTGACATGTCTGGATGTGGTGTGTTGGCTCCACACAGCTCCTCCAAAGCGCAGGAAAGTGAGGGGTAATTGTAACAAGCGTGAGGTTTGTGCGTGTGATTTAGGTCCCTGTAGAACAGAATAGTAGGGATAGGTGGGATATTGGGAAGGAATTCCTGGCTGGGAGGGTGGGGATGGGTTTCCCAAGCTATTACAGTAATTCACCTGTGTTTTACTCTTTTAAAACATCCTTGCTGTACTTTGTTTTATTGGTAAAGACTTTCTTTTCATACCCATCTCTAATTTCCCGCGTTTCATTTTCTGGTTTGGGCTCAGGGAGAGGATAACGAGGGGCTTCGCCACAAAAATACCCTTAATCCAGTGAGAGCTTGGAAGTTCAGTCTAGAAAAGCCCAATCCCTGTGCAGAAGGGGTGCCGTGCTGGTAGCTCTCCCTGGGAAGAGGAAGACAAAGAACCCATTTTGTCACCATAAAGGGAAAATAGTTTTGCTGTTTGAAGGATCTGGGAGGTTTCCAAATCGTCCTGTTAAGAAGCAGGAAAATAAATACCTGTTGTAAAATGAGTTTAATTTGGGCTGGCACTAAAACTCAGCACAGAGGAGGGTCATAAAAAGCCTGTGACCCAGAGGTGGCACAGGCAGAGCTGGGGGTGGCACCGGTGTCCCCAGTGCCACCAGCTGTTCCTGCAGGGGCTGCAGAGCTCAGCAATTCCTTGTGTGGGCCGGGTCACCCCCCTTGGGAATGTCACAGGCTCCAGCTCATCTCTCCTCATTACATCATTTATGTAATTAATTTCGAGTTGAATGGCTCCAGGTGCTGGTTCTGCCCTCTTGGCTGGCTGCTTTCCCTCAAGCACAGGGGTGCCAATGGCTGGGGGCTGATGTCCCCCCTGCCCCGGGGGCCTCTGCGGTCAGAGCACAGAGCTGGGGGTCATGGGGATGAAGGGATTAAAAAGGCTGGAAACAGGGAATCTGTGAAATCCCCAGAGTCACACAGGGGTGATGCTTCCCCGCAGATCCTGCTCTGGGGTTTGTGGGCACTGCAGCTCAGGGAAGGGATATGGGAATTCAGGTGGGCATTGGAGACTTTGACAGGACACAGACATGGGAGTGGCGTCCCACTGCCAGAGGGATATTGGGAAGGAATTCCTGGCTGCGGCTGCCCCTGGATCCCTGGGAGTGCCAAGGCTGGGCTGGATGGGGCTTGGAGCCACCTGGGATCGCAGCTGCCATTCATTCCCTCCCTCCCAAATGGAACAAGAGGTGTTGTGTGGCCTCTCCCAGGAGTGCCCTGGAGCAGGGTCACTATCCCATCGTTCCTGCGTGGAGCAGGGCTCAGGACGGTTGTTTCTCTCCGGGAGCAGCAGATGGCAGGCCCATCCCGCCTTTCGTTCCTGCTCGGCAGTAACGGCGCTCACAGCACCGCGGCAGCCTCGGAACGCTTGTTTAAATCGGGGGTTCTTTCCCCGCAGGGTGGGTGGGACGAGAGGTGTTGGCTCCTCGTGTGGCTCCTTATAAACCCCACGGAGCTGTCCCGCCCTTCCCGGGGCAGGGCGGGATCCCCATCCCTGCGGATGTGGCGCCGGGACTGTGTCTGAGGGCACACCGTGTTCTCTCTGGAGCCTTGAGACCGGCACAGCCCCAGGAGTGACGGGCTGAGGAGCCCTTTGGAAGGCTCTGAAAGCTCCATTAATATTCCAGGAGAGGAATCCAGCGCAGCCATCTCCTGATTACTCCGCTGATTACGGGGCATCATTATCCGTCCCTCTCGGAGCTCCCTGTGCTTTGAAGCTGCAGACGAGTAATGAAGGTGCAGCACAGAGAGCACCTTCCCTCTGTGTCTGCAGGTAAAGCACCTCCTTTGATTTATCACCCACCACATGAATTACCCAGCGTTGCCGGATCTTTCAGCTCTCACAGACGAGGCTATTTGCTGAACGGTCTGTTTGAAGGGCTTTTTGATGCTGCCAAACATCCTCACAGAATTTACCTGCAAACCTGGCTCTCCCCAGTTCTCCCAGCCTGCCCAGCTCCGTGGAACACGGGGTTCTTCTCACTCAAAAACTGAAATATTTTGGTTCAAATCTGTTCTCCAGTTGTCCCAGTTCCCTGGAACTGTGAGTGTGGTTGACCAAGCTGCTCACAGAGCACCCCAGTTCTTTTCCTCACCCAGGCCATGAACGGAAGAGCCAAATGCTACCAAATCCAGGGACATGCAGAGGCACAGTCATGGATAACTGCTCTCTCTCTCAGTGGGATGTTCTGGCTCCTGCTCTGCTTTGTTTCATCCGTGTTTCCCAGGCTCGCTCAGACATGTCACACCAAAGAGCCTCAGAAGCATTATTAAAGTCACAATAAATGCCATTTGCTGTCTGGTGGGTTCCAAGAGCCCGTTAGCCTGTCACAGGGAAAAGGAGGAGGTTTGAAACCCTGGCTGCCTGTTCCTCTCCCTTTCTGTACCGTGCCTCTTCCAAGAATAAATCCCTGTGGGGTTTTTCTGGGGTCAATAATTAGGGAGTTAATGTAGCTGGACAATCCCTCCCAGCCCCTGGAGTCCAGGCTGTCCCTGAGGGACACGGCCAGTCCTGCCTTGGGCACCTCCAGGGATGGGCACTCCAACCCTCCCTGGGCAGCCCCTGCCAAGGCCTCCCCACCCTTTCCAGGAGGAAATTCCTCCTCAGCTCCAACCTGAGCCTCCCCTGGCACAGCCTGAGGCCCTGCCCTCTCCTCCTGGCCCGTGTTCCCTGGGAGCAGAGCCCCATCCCTGGGACACAGAGGTGATGTGACCACTGGGCTCTCCCCTTCCAGCACCTCTTCCCCCCTGAGCAGTGTCTTCCCAGGAACAAACAAGTTTGGGTTTGGGGTCCCAGCCCCTTGCCAGCGTTCTCTGCATGGGCAGGAGCAGCCCAAGGGTTGCTGCAGTCCTGCTGTCTTTTCTTGGCTGTAATTTCCCCAAAGCTTTGAGCTCCACCGTGGGAGTTCGTCTCTAATTGCAGAAATAACAAAATGCCTTTGAGCCTATTTACTCACTCGAGTTTTATTTTAGTTACTCATTATAACCGTGTAAATAAGAGCCTGAGGGAAGGACTGGGATTGCAGTTGGGCCGTGGAGAGCCAAAGACAGGTTGGTTTAAAGTTTTGCTTAATGGACTGTTGCCTCCTCAGAAGAGTTTTTCTTCCCTGCCGTTTTTATTTCCCCTTTTGCCACTTGATGTCTCAAAAGCAGAACTAAAAGGCAGCTGAGTTATCTAACGCCACGAGTGTCACGTTTAATAACTTGGTGTAAATCAGCTCTTCAGGGAGAGTGACTTTATTGCCAGTGAAAGCTGAGCACTTCTTAGCTGGGGGAGGCGAGCCTTGCTTTGGGTGCACACTGCTCCTTCGCCTTTGGCTGCTGGGAAGTGTTCAGAGGTGGAAAGCACTGGTGGGAGAGCCGGGATGGGGCAGCTGCTGATGGGACTGCTGGTGTCTGCCAGGAACATTTGTTAACCCTCACAATCCTGACTGGTCCTGCACCTGGCTGGGGGGCTGCAGTTCTACATGCCCTGCTCTCAGCCCTCGTTCCTGGTCCTGCTCCAGCCAAGGATTTTCCAGGAGGTGCCCTGCTTTCCTGCTTCTTCTGCCCTAAAATCATGACCCCTTTGGGCAGTTTGTCCTTTCCCAGACCCAAGGGAGGTCAGGAAGGGAGCTGCTGTCTGTGCTTTTCTGTTTCTGTCTCGTACTGAAGGGAGGGAGATAAAGACGGAGAACTCCCTGGTTTGGGGAGTATTTCCTTAGACATCCCTCAGAGAATTACAGAGATTCAGCTGGCTCAGTCCTTCCCGTCATGGTGAGAGGTTGGGTTTGGGGCTTTGAGCCCAGGCTGTGCAGCCCCTCGTGGTGCTCTGTGTCTGGAGCTGAAGGGGAGAGGTTCTGGCAGGAGGGGAACAGCCTGAGGACCCTGCCCTGGGGTCTGTGAGTCCATCCAGAGCTCTTGGGGCACATCCTGCCCTGCTGGCTGTACCCACCTGAGCCTGGCTGTGGGCAGGACGGGGCCGTGTGTGTGAGTTACAGTTGTGAGGACGTGGCTCTTCCTCTCCCTGAAAGCTGCAGGGATAATTTATACCTTCAGAGTCCGGCAGGGGGACACTCCAAAGTCCTTTTCCTGCAGTTTAATCCTGGTTTTCATTCCTGCTGGTCAGAAGAGGCAACTCAACAAGTCAGCCACTGACAAGATTTTTTTGTGTCCTTCGAAAATGGCCTTGAAGTTGTCCTGGGTGAGTGAGTCTTGGCAAAGTCCTGGGGGACCCCAAGGACATCCTGCTGTTGAGGCCTTGGTGACACCCTCCTGCTCCTCTTGCAGAGCCAGGCTGGGATAAAATCCTCCCCCCGTGGATAAATCAGGATGGCTCAGAGTCTTCAACCATCATTACATGGAGACACTGGGGGTTTTTTTTAAAGGAGAGGAACAGGCAGAAGCACAGGATAAAGATGAAGTGCCTGACAATTTTTTTTTCTTTAAACTGGTCATTTTTCACTTCAGGTGAAGCAAAACTGGGGCTGAGTGACATTTCTCTAATGCAATTAATTATTTATGTTTTTCTGCAAGCAGCAATCAGGAGGAGCAGCGCTGCAGTGACATTTCTCTCTCAATTGATTTTTAAAGCAAAGCCTGCAGGGAGAGCAGGGACAGCCCCTGTCCCAGCAGGGACCCCTGAGCTCCACCAGTGCCCCCCATGTGCCAGGGGCTCCCCACCCTCCCAGCCAGGAATTCCTTCCCAATATCCCATCTATTCCACAGGAGGAAGAACTTCTGGGCTGGGCAGTGACCCAGCACTGCCCAGATTGTGCAGAGAGGGGGGGAGTCTGTCCCTGGGGATATTCCAGCCCCCCCGGACACAATCCTGTGCCAGAAGCTCTGGGATGGCCCTGCTGGAGCAGAGGAGCTGGATCCATGATCCCACAGCAGCCTTGGGGTTTGCTGGAGGAGAGGGAGGGCTTGGAGGAGAGTGGGGATAAATCCTGACTCCAGGCTCCCACAGGGTGTCAGGGTCTGGGTTTTTCTTTTTTCAGTTACTAAATCCATTCCAGTAACAACTCCTGGGTTCGTGGGTTTTATCTGGAACTGGTGCTGGCAGGATTAGGAGCAGGAGGAATTGCTTCCCTAATTCTTCACCCACAGCTCCAAGGACCTCTCTCCACTAGGGATGGAGACCCCCTGGAATTCAGTGAGCGGAGCAGGGCAGGTGTCAGGGATCCAGGGAATTTGGAGTGCCCATCCCTGGAGGTGCCCAAGGCAGGACTGGCCGTGTCCCTCAGGGACAGCCTGGACTCCAGGGGCTGGGAGGGATTTTCCCATCCTGGTTCTCCATGATTCCTGGGATTATGATCCCTGTGTTTCTCCCTGACTGCCTTCTCTTCCTCCCTTCTAACAACTGGCACCAGCTTTTATTTCATCCCCCGTAACACACACGCCTCGTTCTGCCTTTAAAACTTCCCCAAGTGTCATTCGAGGGTGTTAAACTGGCAAAGGAGTTGGATTTTTGATGTGCCCCTGTGTGGCTGAGCCTGGAGCTCTGCATATGGCAGAGCCCACGTTGGATAATCACGGGCATTATGTGAGCGGCCCCCAGAGAATCCAAACAACTGAAGTGGGCAATTACCTGATTTTAAATTTAATTAAAGAATGATCCACACAGGGAGAAAAGTTTGAATGTGATCAAAGGATTCATTTCAACGAAAGCTCCTGGCGCTCTGCTGGGAGGAGCGATGGATGTTCGCAGCCTCCAGCGGGAGGGAGCCGGACTGGGGGAGAATCAGTGGGGATTCCAGGGCCTGGAAGGAAGGAGGGAAGGCTGGGAGAGCTGGGAATGTTCCCCTGGAGCAGGGAAGGATCAGGGAGAGCTTGGAGCCCCTTCCAGAGCCTAAAGGGGCTCCAGGAGAGCTGGAGAGGGACTGGGGACAAGGGCTGGAGGGACAGGACACAGGGAATGGGTTGGGAGGGATATTGGGAAGGGATCCTTCCCTTGGCCCAGGGAAGCTGTGGGTGCCACCGGAGGGATCAGCACAGGCTGTTCTGCTCTCAAAGCCCAATTTGAAGCTTCTACAATTATTTTGTTGGACAGAAACGCTCCCTTCAGAATTTATTCCGCCTCACACGGAGCCGGTTAATGCCAGGAGCCCCAGTTTAATTATCGCCCCGTTAAATCGCGGCAGGGCTGGGGGCGGCTGCTCCCGTGTCCCTGCAGCCCTGGCTGTGCCTCGCGTTTGTGAAGGAGAGGCTGGGAATTGCTCCTTTCATGTGCACGGAGCTTAAATGAACCCGAATTAAAATGATGGGCATATCATGCCTTCAAATTAACGGCCTTAGCGGCTTCAATGACAAATCTGTGAGTGAGTTAAATATAAACCCGGGTTCCTTTGCCTCTGCCCTCAGCAGCCGGGCATTTCCCAGCGATTCCTCCAGCATTTAATGGGGCTGGAAGCCAAGGCACGATAAAAGTGGCTGCAGCAGCGCCCGGGGTAAGCGAGGAACTGATAATGGGGTGGTTAATGCTCATAAATACCTGGGGCTCCAGGGTGGCAGTAAAAAGTTTGAACTGTTTTCAAACTGGCTGGAGCTTTCTCTGCAAACAACTCCGCACTGGGTAAACTGGGACAAACTGGACTTAAAGATATGTATTTTGAGAATCTTAGATATGTATTTTAGAATTTTAGTTTATTGAGCACCTGGTTAACTCTTCAATTAGTCCGTGTGTTTGGGGACAATTCCAGTCCTTGGGAGGATCAATGACTGGGGTTAGGAGAAAATATGACATAAATTTTTAATTCCAAGGGTAATTATCACAAATTGATTGTGGTGCCATAATCAGGACCAATATCCTTCTCATCAGGTCGATGCTGCCCAGCCAGGCCCTGAGGGGCAGGGATCAGACACACAAACTTCCAAAGCTGGAGGGTTTCTTTAAGGAGAAAGGCTGGATGGTTTTGCTGGGTTTTCTTTTCTCTAGGAAAAAGATTGAAGTGAAGGGGCAGGAGAGATTTGGGAAATAATCCCCTTCTCCACAGAGCTATTCCAGTGCTTCTGTGTCACAGCAAATCACTGGGGATTAAAACCCCTGTCACTGGTGTTCAACATCCTGTGTAGGAGAGGATGGGATGGGATCTCAACCCCCAGAGGGTGGGGAGGCCCTGGGATGGATTTCCCAGAGAAGCTGTGGCTGCCCCTGGATCCCTGGGAGTGTCCAAGGGCAGGTTGGGATCCCTGGGACAGTGGGAGGTGTCCCTGCCCATGGCAGGGGTGGCACCGGGTGATCTCTAAGGTCCTTTCCAGGTCATTTCTCAGGTCTCACGTGGCCCCTGTTTGCCAGGAAAAGAGGAGGCAGGTGAATCTCCAGCCTGTATCCCGAGATTCTGGTTTCTGCTCCTCCCTGACGAGATGCTCTTACAGCCCATCGAGGTCACTGAGCTCAAACTGAGCCCAGAACCCAGATGGGACAGGTTTGAGTAGATACCTTGGTTAAATCTGGTGGAATTTCCCCCTGGATCCCCCATTCCCGAGTCCATCCCAAGGGCTGTGTTACTGCCTCCCCTCTGGCAGGTCAGTGACACTCCAGTGAGCTGCTCCCATGAAAACAGGCTTTGATTTCCCCTTGCAGCCCTGGGACTGGGCTGACATTTGGCAGGCAGAAGGTAATTGGGAGGTTCATTATGTGCTTCTGTTCAGGGCAAGATGAGAACATTCCAACCCCTCGTGAGGAAGGTTTCCCAGCAGCAAAGGGAGACAGAAGCTCCTTCCCAGCGAACAGGGAGTGAGTGACAGCGGTGGGGACAACAAAGGGAACGTGGAATCCTGGTGCAGGGAGGCTTTTCCTCTGCTCACTCACTGCTGCTGGTTTGAGGCTGGGAAGAGGTGCCTGGATTCTCACTGTGGGATCTGTCCTTCTTTTCCTAACCCGAGGATTTGATGGCTTTGTTTTGATCCCACACTTAAAAGCAATGCCTGGCAAACACCTTGCTGTGGCAGCCAGGACTCCTGAGTCCCCATAAATTACTGAGCTAGGAAGGGAGTCAGAGAACCTCCATCTCAGAACTCCTCTCTGCATGTCTCAGTAATTTCACTTAATTGCAGGAGTTGAGAATTCACAGTAAAATTACAGCTGGAGGAAAGAAAACTCTAAAGACCTGATCCCCACCCCCCCCATGGCAGGGGGTGGCACTGGGTGATCTCTGAGGTCCCTTCCAACCCAAACCACTCTGGGATTCTGTGCCTCTGGGAAAACAGTGGAATTTATACTTTTCTTTTGGCTGTCAGGAGCTTCTTAGGAGCAAATAGTTCAAAAGTCCCAGGCAAAGGTGGCTCATTGCTGGTCGTGAAGTCACAGCTGAAGCTTCAGCACCTTCTTCATTTTATTCCTCTTCAAAGCAGGTTTGTGGTGCATTTAGTGCATCCCAAGATAGGAATCCCAAGGAATCGCTCCCAGGTCGTTCCAACACCTCCTGCTCCAGTGGTTTCACACAATCCCAGGATGGGTTGGGTGGGAAGGACCTCAAAGCCCACCCAGTGCCACCCCTGCCCTGGGCAGGGACACCTCCCACTGTCCCAGGGATCCCAACCTGCCCTGGGACACTCCCAGGGATCCAGGGGCAGCCACAGCTTCTCTGGGAATTCCTTCACATCCAGGGGGGTTGGATCCCTCCAGGGGCTCCCTGGGCAGCCTGTTCCGTGCTCTGTCACCCCCAGAGCAATTCCTGTTGTCCCCAGCCCAGCCATAACGGCAGCAGCACCAGTTCAGCTAATTAGCCACCATCCGTAATTACTGCTCTGCTCCTTGGCTCTCCTGAACAATATTGGCTGGGTTTTACGAGTGCTGGGAGCACAGGAGCCGCTGACCCTGGGGGGGGATTGCAAGAGCAGAGACGTGCAGGTCGTGGGACATTTCCTGCTCTGATTGGCTTTTTTATTTGCCTGTTTGAGCAGACCAATAAAACTGGTCTCACGTGTGAAATGTGGGGTTTGTTGAGATTTCTCTGAGCGCGGACTTTATTGTGAGTCTGTTCTTTCCATCCCTCCCAGGTGCTGCTCTGGTGCTTCCACCCCACCAGGAGAGCCATGGAATCAGCTCCCTGACTTCTCCCAGCTACAGCCAGGTAAGGGACGTTCCTCTAATCACAACTCAAACCATTATTCCTTCATTAAAATCAAGTCTCACAAGGCTCAAGGTGCTTTAAGGGAGGGGAAATCATCTGTACTGGGGAAAATCGATGTCCTCCTATCCTGAAAGTGACTCTGTTTTTATGGTCTGTGACAGGAATTAATACTAAACTAATTAATTATATTAATAATAACACACGTGGTGTTGGTGTTTTGCATTTCCAGGCACCACATCCCCGTGTTTGGTCGGGGCCTCTCCCTGTGATTTCAGTGAGGGATTAAAAAATTCATGGCCAAGGATTCCTTGGGAAGATTCAATCCTGAGTAACTGTATCTTTAGAGACATCAAAGAGGAAACATCGGTGCCTTTAGAGGAGAAACACCAGCTTTAGTCTGACCCTGGTGGCCTTGTCACTGTTTTTAGGGCTTTTTTTGATTGGAAAAAATAAATACATTCTGTCTCAGCAGAAGTTTTTCTTCTTGACACGACTTTCTGAGGAATTTGACAGCTGAAGATCTTTTGGAAGCCAATTCAAACCCTTGTGCTGCCTTGCTGGGAATAACCTCCCGAGGTGCTGGAGACGGCGGGAGGTGGAATTAATAATTCCCTTCCATCCTGCCCTTCCGGGGTGAGGGAGGAGCAGGAGCCGCATTGTTTCAGTGCTCGGATCCAGGGCTCTGGCATCAAAGCGGAGCCAGAGAGAACCTGCAGCACCTTGTGCAGCATTAATTGGTTTCCAGGCTGCCATGGGGGGGGTGTGGGGAACAGATGAATCCCCGGGGCAGGGTGGTGCTCAGCCCCGGGGGCACCTCTGCCCTCCCCAGGGATGGAGGATGTCCAGGGCCTTTGGGAGCCCCTCTGGGGTCAACTGGAATTCACCTGAGCCGAGGCAGAGCTGCTGGAATTGGCATTTCCCTGTGCCCTTCATGGGGGAAGGGAGAAGCTGTGGCTGCCCCTGGATCCCTGGGAGTGTCCAAGGGCAGGTTGGGATCCCTGGGACAGTGGGAGGTGTCCCTGCCCATGGCAGGGGTGGCACTGGGTGGGTTTTAAAGTCCTTTCCAACCCAAACCGTTCCAGGATTCTGGGATTCTGTGCAGGGAATTGCTGGAGTGCCCATCCCTGCAGGTGCCCAAGGAGTGGCCACTGGACATGGCACTCAGGGACAAGGTGGGGATGGGGCACAGCTTGGGCTTGATGGTCATGGAGACCTTTTCCAGCCTCAAGGATTCTGGGATTCCATTCCAGAGCAGCAGGTTGATGGGATGTATGAAAATGGTGTTTGGGGGAATATCCAGGTGACAATGGGGAGTGTGGGGCTGGCAGACACTCCTGGTGGGAGTCCCCTCTGTGGGACTTTCATGGAGGAATTTCATTCCCACATCTCTGTTGCGTCTCTCCAGGCTGGAGGTGGCTGGAAACAACCTGGGATTGTGCTGGATCCTCTTCTGTGCCAGGGGTGGGGGGCAGGGCTCATTCCCATGGAGCTGGAACACCACATCCCCTTGTGAGAGGGAGCAGCCACCTCCAGGAACAGCCTCACACACTGTCAGGAAACACGGCCAGACAGGGATGTTTGGGATCACTGGGGAGTTAAACTCCAGGTTCATCAGGGGTATTGCCATTCCAGAATGAAATCAAATTCCTCTGAGCCGGAATGAGCAGAAACAAACAGCCAGACTTATGGAAAACCCTGATTCAGCTCAAGGATTTTCTGGGAGTTGAATCATTTTTTGTGATAATTTATCAGCTCTGGGGGGGCAGGACACGGGGAATGACCCTAAATCCCCTCCCGGAGTCACGGAGCCAGAACAGGGGGGTCAGCAATAAAAGAGCAAAAAACATTATTGTAATAGAGGGGGTAAAAAAGCGCAATTATGTCTTGATCACAGCTCAGGGATTACATGTTTTTAATGAAGTGAACATTGTCAGTGTGGTGGGAAGCAATAAAAATGGAAAAAAAAAAAAGTTTCCAGGACTGAAAATTCAATATATATGATAATACACATAAATCTATTAGAAAAAAGTAAAGCAGAATTAATTATGTTTCAGTACCCAGAGGGTGAATAAAAATGGTAAAGAATTAAGAAATAAAAAATTCATGCTGTAATTAGAATTTTTGCATAGTGAAATTAGGGAAGGTGTTTTCTGATAACATCCAGAACCTTCTCTGAGAGCAGGAGCGGGGCATGTTAATTATGCACCAGAGCCTAAAGGTATGAAACCTATACCCAGGCTGGAAAGGGGATTAAAGATCCTGTTAGGCTGCAAAACTTTTTAATTTTTCAACTTTTCATATCCAAATTAGGAGGGGGAAGCAGAGCATCGCATTATTTATTGAGGCATTTGATGAATAACAAAGTGTTTCTGTGCCAGCTGCGGGAGCCAAGGGACACTTGTCCCACCTCGGCACAGGTTCAGGGCACAAAGAGGGATTTCCCAGGGGGATTTCTGAGGGATGAGGATCTGAAGGGGGAGTTTGCTCCATAGGAAACTGGGGAATCCTGCAGGAATGACACGGGGTAACGCTTGGGTGTGAGAGGGACAAACATCCACGGCCTCCAGCTGCTCCAGGGGAGGTTGAAGTTGGGTTTCAGGGGAAAATGTCTTGCCAGGAAGGGTTGTCCAGCCCTGGGGCAGATCCTGGGGAGGCGGTTGGGGTGTCCATCCCTGGGGATGTGGAATGCCCCCAGGTTTTCCTGGTACCACAGGGAGATGGGTGTCCAGGCAAAGGGTCAGTTTGTGACGTGTAAAACCAACTCCGTCCTCCCCTCCACGTCCTTCAGAGGGTGTCCCAACCCTTTTACCTGACAGGGAACAGCTTGTCTGCACTGAGTTCTGATTTCATTACCCCTGAGAGGCTCAGGCAGGAGGATGCACCAGAAATCCCCCTGCAGTGAGTGCTGGACAATCACAGAATCACAGGATCAGTCAGGTTCGATAAAAACCACAGAGATCATCAGGTCCAACCCATCCCCTGAGACACCCAGGAGTGCCCAGGGCAGTGAAGGAATTCACTCCTGTTTTTCCTGTTTTCACGTTCTGCTGAGTCTTTGAAAAACACCAGAGTGTGTCTGGAGAGGAGTGAAAGATATATAAAAAAAATGAAGAAGATATTATGGTTTATTCTTGTACCACAAACAGGGAGTGATTCCAAACACAAACAGACAGTTCTATTCGGAGCTTGTGAGTTGTTTCCCCTCCCGGCTGGGGCTGGTGGAGGTTGCTGGGCTGTGAAAAGCAGCAGCTCGTCCTTGACCTCTCAATCCCAATCCTCGGGAGCGCCGCGGTGCAGCTGCCAGGAGAGGGGCTGGAGAGGAGACTGAGCTCAGGGCAGTGTGTGAGAGCCCGACATTCCCTGCTGCACACAACCCACCCTTGGGAATGGTTTAATCACCCTGCTGTAATTAACTGCTCTGCAAGTTGCCCCCTCTGCTTCTTACTTGGAGAAGGACTTGAGTGCCAGTTCCAGTTGATCATGAGTTGTTGTTGTTGTTTTTTCCTCTCCGTACACGGGCAGGGACACCTTCCACTCTCCCAGGTTATCCCGGTGTTTCCCAGAGAAGCTGTGGCTGCCCCTGGATCCCTGGGAGTGTCCAAGGGCAGGTTGGGATCCCTGGGACAGGGGGAGGTGTCCCTGCCCATGGCAGGGGTGGCACTGGGTGGGATTTAAAGTCTGCACAGGCAGAGGGGAGAGCGGGAGATGATAAAAGAGAAAAATTAAACCCTCTCTGAAAGTTTCATCAAAGGGCTGTTTGTGATGCTGAGGGGGAGGCTGGAGTGCTGGCTCACCTCCACACACACCTCGTTATTTCCCAGCGTTATTCCTGACTCTGGCAGCACCTTGGCAGCTCGTGATCTGCTTTCCTTGTGTGACAAATCAAAACACCAAACACGGCTGTTGATGTCCCTCACATCACCCGAGTCTTTGTGCCTGGAATTTCAGTTTGCTCGGGCAGGAGAAGCAGTGATAACTGGCGAGATGAGAGCAGAGCTGCCACCCCTGTCAGGACATGGCAGAGTCTCCAGGAGAGCTGGACAAGTCGCTCCAGTGAAACCCTTTGATTAACCTGAGCCAGGATTTGGTTAATGTCTTGGGAACAGGGATCTGCTCCATTCCTGTTGCCCTTCAGCGATGTCAGGCACCCCTAAAAATGGCCAGACAGCCCTAAAAACCTGAGATCATGGAATCCAGGATGGTTTGGGTTGGAAGGATTAAATCCCACCCAGTGCCACCCCTGCCATGGGCAGGGACACCTCCCACTGTGCCAGGGATCCCAACCTGCCCTTGGACACTCCCAGGGGTGGGAGGCCCACAGGCTCTCTGGATTCTGGACTGTAATTCCTGCTGGCATTCCAAGCCTGCATCAGGTTTGGTGATTCCCAAACTCTGAACATTTTATTCTTCCCCACACTTTTTATTTTCTTTCCAGAAGAACAGTTGTCAGGCCAGGCTTGTTTGGTTCCCAAAAGCTGAAGCAAGAAGTTCCTCATTCTGTTTGATTAGAGCAATAAATATGGATGTGTTCCACCCTAAATATTTCAGGGTGGAAAGCCTTGTTCCCTTGGTCCTGCCATTAGTGTGCTCCCGTCGGTGTGCCTGGAGCTCTGTGTGACAGGGGCTGCACACTTGAGGGGGTTTGTGCTTCCAGATTCCTGCAGCAAGGCTCTCTCCAGCACGAGGAATTGCTCCTTAAAGGAGAAAGGATGAAGCAACATAAAGAGCCTCAATATGGAGAAAGGAACAAGGAACTACGAGGCGGAATCTGCTCTTAAAATCTCCAAAGATTTTCCAGGGAGAATGTATTTCTCTTATGGGCAGTGGGGCTCCACAATTTCCTGCCTCACACCAGTTGAAATATCCCACAAAAGCCACAGACTTTAATAGACTCGTTGGCGGATGGTTTCAGATCCCTGCATGGCTCCAGCAGAAAAATAGGGTTTATTGTAAAATGTCTGAACCTGAAAGTTTTGTGTCACATCAGGAAACTTTTTAAAAATACTCTGTGTCTTCAAAGGGCGTCTGGAAGTTCAGTGGGAGTTTGGAGGTGACACATTAGGAATTGGCCTCAAAGTCTTTTCTTCATCAGTGGCTTTTTAAGGTTAATATAAAATGTGTGATAAATTAATCTCGGCACACTGTGGCTGGAGTGAGTAAGAAATGAATCCAGGAACTAACCCTGGCTGCTTGACTGATCCCTCTCACTGCCAGAGACACCAACCATGTTCCTGCAAGAACGTGGAAGAGCTGGAGCCATCCCTGGGATAATCCAGGGGAAGAGATGGAGTCATCCCTGGCATAATCCAGGGGAATATCTGGAATCACCCCTGGGGATAATCCAGGGGAAGAGATGGAGTCATCCCTGGGGATAATCCAGGGGAATCCTGGGATAATCCAGGGGAAGCTGTCACATTTTTTTCAGTGATACAGAACCAGTTTCTCCCCTTTTGTCACTGTAAACCTGCTTCTTCTTGCTTGTGGTTTTACAGATCTCTAAAATGATAATAAACCTCACGATCTTATAGAACACAACCTTTCCTGTGCACTGAACAGGTGTCAGGTGCTGGCTGCACAAAGGGATTTAAAAAGCATTTAATAAACCACTTGTATTTGGAATCTGAACTGGAGAAAACCAGAAAAACTGGAGTTTTTGATCACAACCAGTCCCAGGCTGTGCCAGCAGCGTGCACACCATGCTGCCTGCAGAGCCCTCCCCTAAAACACAATTAGCAGCTCACCGTGTTAATGGGGTGGGGGGAGAGATTCATTTCATTAATTTCTCAGGAACGTGTCTCCTTTGTTTCCCAGCATTTCTGGGGCCTGCAGGGGTAACAGCTGGGCAGTGTTGCACTTACCCAGAGGCAGCCCTCAGGGACCTCTCCCTTAAGTCTGGGTCCTGCCCGAGCAGGGGTTTGAAATGTCAGGATGGCTGTGCTGAAATCCAGGGAGGAAAGGTGGCATTTGGAGCAGCTGGGGGTCACAAACAGCCCCACGTTTGTGCCTCAGGCCAGTCCCAGTGACCTCCCCATCAGTGGGAACTGGTTGGGCTGGGAGCATCCTGCTGCAGTGAGAGGGTTGGACATCAGGAGGAACCTGGAGTCCTGGGAGGGGTTGAGTTGAAAAGATTCCTCAGGCCCATCGTGTCCCACCCCTTCCATGGGCAGGGAGACTCCTTAACCGGTGAAGGTGAATGTTGGGGAAGCACCAGTTCAGTGGAACACTGGGAAGAGACAAGTGGGTTTGTCCCTGTTCAGGTGGCAGGAGAGGATGGACAGAATTCCTGAGCCACCCCCTCGGTGCCAGTGGCTCTGGGTGGGAGAAGAGGGGAGTGAAGGGTTCTGTAATCCAGGGTTTCCCCACACAAAGGGCAGGAGGGGAATGGATTCAAACTGAAGGAGACGAGGCTTGGATGGGATATTGGGAGGGTGGGGAAGCCCTGGGATGGATTTCCCAGAGAAGCTGTGGCTGCCCCTGGATCCCTGGGAGTGTCCAAGGGCAGGTTGGGATCCCTGGGACAGGGGGAGGTGTCCCTGCCCATGGCAGGGGTGGCACTGGGTGGGATTTAAGGTCCCTCCCAATCCAAACCACCCCATGATTCCATGATGCCTTCCCCTGGGGATTCAATTCATGCTGGGTGAGATGGTAGTGAAAGGAAATGACAGGGAGATGAGTTTCCTGACATCCCAGTTTCTCCAGCCTTGCTGGGATGTGGGAGCTGACACAGCACTCCCTGTCTTTGCAGCTTCCACTGGAGATGGTTTGTGCTCCCAGGGTTTGGAATGTCCCCTCCCTCTGCCCGCTGAACAGCCTGCAAGTCTCCAAAAGGTGGGATTTTGTGTCCACTGTCTTTATAGGAGGTTTAATTCATCATCTGCCTCAGGAAGGGGCCTGGGGAGATGGAACTCACTCCTTCATCATTTGGGAGGCTGCTGAAGATCAAGAGCTACAGGAAAGTTTCGGGGCAGAATCCAGGCTGTCCTTTGCTTGGAGCCAGGAGCTGAGACACTCCAGGGCATTGCAGGGAGGGAACAACCCCCACGAGCCCCCTTGGTTTGGGAAATGTCACTGTGAGATCCCAAAGACACTCTGGCTCACCCCGAGGATCCCACTCTAAAGTCATGTGGGGCTGGGGGGGCTCATCCTGCAGAAAAGGAGGCTCAGGGGGCACCTGGAATTCTCTCCAAGGAAGGGGGAGCTGGGAGGGATCCAGCTCTGCTCCCAAGGAACAAGGGACCGGAGGAGACGGAACACTGAATGGTTGTCAGATACCTTTGGGGAGGTTGTTACACCCAGACAGCGTCCAAAGCAGAGTTGCGCTGCTCCTCCTGCTCCTGATAAGAGGAATCCTGCAGCAAATTCAATCAAGGAGCTGCAAACTTTTCCAGAATTTCAATCGGCTCCTTGACAGCCAAACCAGAAATTCCGTGTGAGTGCGTTACAGCTGGTTTTGAAATATTAATAATTGTTTTCCTGATGCAAAAATGGGATGGGTTGTGGTTTGTGGTGTGGGGAGGCCCTGGGATGGATTTCCCAGAGAAGCTGTGGCTGCCCCTGGATCCCTGGGAGTGTCACAAAAATGTGTTTTCCTGTGTCCAGACAGAATTTTATCGTATTTAATTTGTGTCTCTGTCCTGCCCTCGGGCACCACTGGCTCCATCCCCATCATTCCCTCCCATTTATCCACGTTAGATCCCCTCCTATTAAAATAAAACTCTGCCTTGCAAAGGACAAATTCCTGGGGCAGGGAGTTCTGTAATGAACTCCAGAGCCACAGGGGCACAGAATGGTCCCTCTGCTTCAAACAACCACCACGTACAACATTTTGGGGAGGGTTCTTTTCCTGCCAGAAATGTCTCTGATGGTGAGACTGAGCCCAGAGGGGTGTGAACCAGTGGGGGGGTCAGGAACCACCCTCTGGCACTGGGAACCATTCCCTGTGTCCTGTCCCAACAGCCCTTGTCCCCAGTCCCTCTCCAGCTCTTCTGGAGCCCCTTTAGGCTCTGGAAGGGGCTCCAAGGTCTCCCTGGATCCTTCCCTTCTCCAGGGGAACATTCCCAGCTCTCCCAGCCTGGCTCCACCCTGGGAGCATCTCCATGGCCCTTCTGGATTTGCTGAAGCAGCTCCAGTTCCCCCCGTGCTGGGTGTGAGGCACAGATGGAGAGGCTGAGGGGAGAACAGGACACACCCCGTGGTTAACTCTGGGCATCTGGGGACCCCTGTCTGGGGTTTGCAGGGTCAGTCCAGGATTTCACAAAGGAACGGGTTCCTGACCAAGGACTCGAGTCACCCTCTGAGCTTCGTGCCTGTCTGACTCCAACAGGGAACTCTGTGTGGAAACAGGGACTTGCACAGCTCAGGTCACTGGAATTCTGTACAAATACAGGGATTTGTACAGCTCAGGTCACTGGAATTCTGTACAAATACAGGGATTTGTACAGCTCAGGTCACTGGAATTCTGTACAAATACAGGGATTTGTACAGCTCAGGTCACTGGAATTCTGTACAAATACAGGGATTTGTACAGCTCAGGTCACTGGAATTCTGTGTGCAAATAGGGACTTGCACAGCTCAGGTCACTGGAGCTGCTGTATCTCGGGTCTGTCTCTTGCCAAGGTCCCCTGCCCTGCACCCGGGGAGGCCTGTGGGGTAAAACACGGCCCCCTCTGCCAACACCCTCCCAGTTTAGCCCCAGTGCCACTGGGAGCTGCCCTCCCCCAGGCCCATCAGCCCCACTCCAAGTGCTCCTTCTTCTGCTTGGCCACAGAGGGAGGTGATTATTTTGGTGGGAGCGGGGCCCTTTTCCCCTCACAGAACTCAGAACAGCTGAGCTGAGAGATGCTCTGGCAAATTCATCATCTGTCCTGCAGTGGTTTGGGCCTTGCTCTGCAGGTGATGGATCATCCCACAAACAGCTCCAGGTTTCTCCAGGACTGTTAATTTCCCAGACAACACACAGATGGGCTGGGCTGCAGCTGCATTTGCTGTGCGTTAAGGGCAGTGTTGCCTGAAATAATAAATCTCTGCAAGACACAAGGAGATGGAATCCCAGACTGGATTGGGTTGGGAGGGACCTTAAACCCATCCAGTGCCACCCCTGCCATGGGCTCCAGGAGATCATCCCATTCCCTCTGGGATGTCAGAGGATCCTCAAGGATCAGGAGATCATCCCATTCCCTCCTGGCTGTCAGGGGATGCTCAAGGACCAGGAGATCATCCCATTCCCTCTGGGCTGTCAGAGGAGATCATCCCATTCCCTCTGGGCTGTCAGGGGATGCTCAAGGATCAGGAGATCATCCCATTCCCTCTGGGCTGTCAGAGGATTACCTTTGCTTGAGCCAGAAGCATTTTCCTCGTGTCCCATTTAGGGCACACACAGTGGTTTTACAGGAGGAAGGTTCCCTGATGTGTTGCTGTTAGTGAGTCATTAACCATCACCATTCCCTCCATCCGTGTGGAGTGGGGCTGCAAAGGAATTTACAGGTGTTATTTCCCGGTCCCTTGACATGGCACAAAAGCAGGTGGTGGTTCCCTGTCCTGCCCAAAGAGCCCCAACCTCCCCAGACACCTGCTGGGGCTCCCTGGGAGTCGTACTTCCCATGGACAATTCCCTTCTCTCTCCCTGGTTGTGCCTTCGAGGAAACCAGTGTAAACAAAGTGTCCAACTCATAAAAACCTGCTGGGCCTTTTATTAGGAGAAACCAAACAAATGGACACCCAGGATCAAGGCAAATCGATTTGCTGCTGGAACTCTCACAGACCAAGAGGTGTGGGTTGGAAAATGTGGAATTCATTGAAATCCCTGCACTCCTGGCAAACCATTTATTCCCTTATTAATGAACAGTGTTTTCACTGTGGGTGTCTGGCTCTGAATGAACAAACCCACTTCCTTGGATAAGAAGGGATCATCCCGCTGGATTTTGCTTGGAGAGGGGTCCTGGCCTCTCCCTCCCCAGGGTCAGAGCTCCATCAACTCTGTAACCTTTTAGGTTTGGTGTATTTACAGGCTGCTTTCATTTTCATCCAGAGAGACAACAAATAATATTCCAAAGTGGATTACAGGCCCCGAGGAGTTGGGACCTGGGCTGTGAATATGCAGGTACCTCTCTGTCATTGAGGATTTGGGGAGGTTAAAATAAATATTATCACTTGTTAATAGGCAGCTTTTGCTCCCTTAGATCAACACATGAGATAACACAGGTACAGATACATTAAAAATTGACAGGGCATTTATTTCTCTTCCCAGTGGCAGAAATGCATTAGGAGTAAACAAATTCCTCGCCCTTATCGGGGTGCTGAGTGTTGTCTGCGCTCGGAGATAAAGCTGCTCGATTTGTCACGGGAGGTGCTGCTGCCTCCGGAGCTCTGGGGATTCTCCTGGAGCACCGGGGACACGGCAGGGCACCGCTGTCCCTTAATGTCACACCTTTGTGGCACAGAGTCATGGAGTCACGGAATTGTTACCTTGGATCCAAACATCTGCCCAGCACCACCAGGGTCACCCCTGTCCCCAAGGGCCACATCCTCACGGGTTTGTGTGGACAATTCCAGGGATGGGCACTCCAACCCTCCCTGGGCAGCCCCTGCCAAGGCCTCCTCACCCTTTCCAGCAGGAAATTCCTCCTCAGCTCCAACCTGAGCCTCCCCTGGCACAGCCTGAGGCCCTTCCCTCTCCTCCTGGCCCTTGTTCCCCCCCCGGCTCCCCCCTCCTGTCAGGGAATGGAGAGAATTCCAGGTGCCCCCTGAGCCTCCTTTTCACAGAAACTTATCACAGAATATTCTGAGTTGGAAGGGACCCACAAGGATCATCGAGTCCAACTCTTAACACTGTCTCCCTGGCGGGAATTGAACCCGGGTCTCCCACACACCCGGTGGGGACACTTACCACTGTACTAAAGTGGATTTCTTTTCTCCAGGATGAGCCCCCCCAGCTCCCTCAGACACTCCAGACTCTTCCCCGGGAGTCTGAGTCCTCAGAGCAGCTCTGCACCATCCCCGGGGTCACGGGCTGCTGTCACTGCTGCTCATTAGGGGACAGCAGTCACTGCTGCAGCCCTTGGAGCTGCTCTGCCTCTGCCTGGGGACCATCCATTAGACAATGCCAGCACTTCCCCTGCAGCCCTGCACTCAATTTGCTTCCCTCATTTCCCCAGATCCACCCACAGAGGAGGTTTCCCTCTCTCAAATTGCTCCCCTCAGTCTGCACGGGTGACACGGGGACAACAGAGGGACTTCCAGGATCAAACATTAATGCAGAGCAGCAGAGGGAAGTGACACTTGCAGAGGGGAAGGGGAGCAGGGCACAGCGAGGAAGGAATTCTGGCAGCCACAACACCTGCAGATTTATTCTGAGGGCTCATAAATGGGAATGTTTGCACAGTGGTTGTTTCTCAAAGCCCATCCGTGGGCAGGGACACCTCCCACTGTCCCAGGGATCCCAACCTGCCCTGGGACACTCCCAGGGATCCAGGGGCACCCACAGCTTCTCTGGGAAATCCATCCCAGGGCCTCCCCACCCTCCCAGGGCAGGAGTGAGGCCCTCATGTCCTCTGGAATCTCTGGTCCTCCCACGGAAAGGGTTAAATGTTCTTTCCTTTGCCTTCTTAAATTCCCAGATAACTTGTTGATTCTGGCTGACAGGGCTGAGTTATTTCCAACCCTTGGTAAATGAGCTCATTTGGTGGTTATTAACAGTTAACAAATTTCATTCTGTACTCGCAGAAGCCTCAGAAGCCCTTCAGGAAATAAATTCCTCCCAGAGTACGAAGTGCAGAGGTACTGAAAGAGATAATTACACACTCAGCTAATTACTGGCTTTGGCCTGTGGTTGAATAATTATGTCCAGGCCCCGATGTGGGGCCAGTGGTGACGTGCAAGGGCTCAGAGCTGGGAATCTCTGGGGTGTCCTTTGCTTTCACACACATTTCCCCCTCCAAAAAATCTCCTCCGGGCTCCTGTCTGTGCATGAACCTCCAGCCCTGGGATCTGAAGGATTTCAAGGCCAGGCTGACAGGCCTTGGAGCAGCCTGGGATGGTGGGAAGTGTCCCTGCCCAGGACAGGGATGGGATGGGATTTAAGATCGTTCCAACCCAACCCATTGGCTTTCCATCTGTGGAGCTGTGGCTCCATGAGGGACATGATTGTCCAGGGAATTCTATAATCTCAGGCCCCTGGAGACCTTGAATATCACCTGAAGTTTTTGGATGAGTGACAAACAAAGCAGACAAATGGGAAATGATGGTGTTGAAGAGGAGAACTTGCTCCACTGATCTGCAAGAGGCAGGAAAGGTTCCCATGTCATAAACTGTTCAGAAAAATCCCCCCTTAAGGGGCATTACTTGGAATAACAGGGATCCATCAGTCGATTTTCAGTGCCCTTATCATAGGTGGCTTATTTTTAACAGTGTGATTCAAGGTTCGTGGCATTTGTGGCCAATGGGAGGAAGGACATTGGATTTTCCAGGGCATTAATGAAGATCAGCAAATTCAGGGCAGGGGCAACCCCTGGCATGGGAAACAGGACATTGATGTGTCAGATCCAAGTCCTGGGGGTGCTTGGGCTGTCACTGGAAGGTGGCAGGGGTGGCTCTGAGTGGGCTTTGAGGTCCCTTCCAACCCAAACCATTCCAGGATTCCATGAGTATTTTGCCCCAGGCTCCAGGTCTGTGTGGGTGGGAGATGATTCACTCTGGCAAAGATTTGCAGCTGGTTCTTTTGGTGAATTGAGAGTGCAAAGCAAAAGCCACCCTTGACTTCCAAGCATTCCTTTTGTCCACTGTGTAATCCAGAAGCTCTTCCTTGTACCTTCTGTGGAAGATTCCAGATCCCACACATTCCAGCTGGAAGAACAGGATCTGATTATCCCACGGTGCCTTGGAAGGTTTATTTATAATAACAAAGCTCCCAGCAAACGCAGTCTGACCTTTACTTTGTAACCAGGAGAATTTCCAATGATTTCACATCTTGATTTTGGCTTTCCTCTTTTATTCCCTGCCCCCTTCACCAGGAGCCTGTGGGTTGTGCCAGGGCCCACTGTGTCCCCAGATTGTGTGTCCCAGGGACACTGTGCAGCTGCTGCTGGGCCTGAGCTGTTGGAGTTGGATGGTGGGAGAACTGGGAGTTACTGGAGGTCCCATATCCCTCAGAACTCCCAGATCAGACGAGCAGTGACACCGAGGTGGCAGCAGTTTCATGGAGTGTGTGAAGCAGCTTTTCCGCCTTTGTGTCCCTGATTTCCTGACATTTGGGTTTGCTGAAGGTCCTTGGTTTGTACCGAGGGTCAGGATGACAAGGGACGTGTCTGCTCAGGAAGGGGATAATGAGTTCACTAATTACCCTGATCCGGAGGCTCCAAGGAGGGCTCACACCCTCCCTGGCCATGGTTTCTCCTGGTCCTTCCAGCACATTCCCTGAGGACACCGAGACCCAGGGCCCTGCAAGGCTGTGACTCTGCTCCTGGGAATCCTGCTCCTTTCAGGAGACACTTCTTGGTGGCACCCATCGAAGGTGCCACCTCAGAGCTGTCAGGGGAGCACCAAAGGGGCTCTGCCTTCGGTGCCCATGGAGCCCTGAGGAATTCCAGGCACTGCAGAGCTCTGGGGATGTCAGGGGTGCAGGGAAAGTGTCCTCAGGGATACAGGAGCCTAAAGGGGCTCCAGGAGAGCTGGGGAGGGACCGGGGACAAGGATGGAGGGACAGGACACAGGGAATGGGTTGGGTGGGAGATTGGGAAGGAATTCCTGTCTGGGAGGGTGGGGAGGCCCTGGGATGGATTTCCCAGAGAAGCTGTGGCTGCCCCTGGATCCCTGGGAGTGTCCAAGGGCAGGTTGGGATCGCTGGGACAGTGGGAGGTGTCCCTGCCCATGGCAGGAGTGGCTCTGGATGAACTGGGTGGGCTTTAATGTCCCTCCAACCCAAACCATTCCACAATTCCATGATCCAGCAGCAGGAGCAGAGGTGACCTGGCTGAGGACACAGTTCCTGTGCATTCCAGCAGGAGGGACACACGTGATGATGATGATGATGATGGACACAGCAGGTTTGGGTGCCAAGGGCACAGGAGCAGCTCTGTGGCAGCCCCAGGGTGGGTTACTGGGACTGGGCTGAGGTGAGGGATCAGCCTCTGGAATCGTTCTGGTTTATGGAAGGGCAATTATGGGAGAGCCAGGACAGCGGCTGGCACAGAGACAACAACCCCCAGGGGACACCTGAGATAAAAGGGAAAGTCACTCCAGTGAGCAAACAAACCCTGGAGATGTCCCTTCTGGATTCACAGACCTGGTCATTGGAACTGGAGCCTTTCATCCTGCTAATGCTCCCGGAGTTATCTGTTTATTCTCTGTTATTAAACCTCCTCCAGCTCTGGAGCAGCAGGAGGAGGGAGAGCTTGGAAAAGTCACAGATGGATCCGGGAGAAGCACCAGGAAAACCAGTGGGGGAAACTGCATCACACCCATGGAAAAACCACCTTGCAATATTTACAAATGGGACAGAGCCTCTGAAAACTCATCTCCACTCAATGTGTCCCATCAGAAGTGCAGGAATTCCCATTAGTCCCATTCCATTTCAGAGCCAGGTGGTTATTGCCGAGCACTGAGCTGGAATGGCCTTAATGGTGTTGTTTGAGAGCTCTGAAACCACCTCAGTCTCATTTAACCCAACTTAAAGCAGCACAAGGAGCACTGAGCTCTCAGAACGGGGCTGGGCCTGTTTCCCAAAGTGTCCTTAGGAGAACAATCCCTGTCCCCAGCACATGGCAGGAGCAGGAGGAACCTTCCCTTCAGCTGGGGTTGGCACAGCCAGCCAGGGGTTCTCTTGGTGATCCTCTGACTCCTGTCCAGAATCCACTGAAAATTCCTTGTTCAGCCTCCTGGGAGGTTCTCGAGGTGGGTTCTGCTGCAGGAGGACGAGCACAGCATCATCAGGGCCTGAGGAACATCTGTAACCCCCGGGAGCCCTGGGACACATCCAGTGCAGAGGTCAGGCCCTGGAGGGACAGGATGCTCAGGATGGTGTTCAGGGTTCTCTTAGATCCTGGCTGAGATGGGAGAATGGGTTGGAATTTGCTCCTACAGCCCCTCACTTTGGATGTTTTCCCTAGGAAGGGCCTGCTGCTCCTGGCAGGGGGGTTGGATGTCCTCGGGAAGGTCCTTTCCAACCCAAACCATTCTGTGAGCCCGTGGTAAGTGTCACGTGGGGCCTGGAGCACCTTTCTAACAGGGGGAGGCCGTGGGAGCAGAGCCTGGGGGACACCCAGGGCCTCAGTCACTCTGGAATGGGACGAACTGGTTCATCATGGCAAGGCATCCCTCTCCCAGTTGAGCTTGGAATGGAATGATGGAATCCCCGCAGGGGTCACCCAGCCCAGCACAGGGCACCCCCACCATCCCACCCAGTCCTGAGAGCCTTCCCCAACAACTTGATGGTGCCAAGGGAATGAACACTTGATTTTCCATCTTAAAAAAAATCTCCAACAACTCTATTTGCCTTTATTTGCAGCTAAAAAAAATCTTTGTGACTTGAAACCTGCCCAGGAAATCTCCCAAACACACCCACAGCTAATTTTCTTTTTTGCAACTTTTTAATTTTCCTTCTGCCATATGGCTCCAATTGTGAGCGAGTTAATATTATTCATAAATGCAGCGCAAATAGGAGTAAGACCAATTATAACAAAAATACTCCCCATCTTTCTAATCTCCGAGGTGATGGAGAAGGCTGTTCTCCTGCAAATTTAATATCTGCCCAGCAATCCCACGGGCTGCCACGTTTGACTCCTGCCCTGTGCTCCTGGTCAGCTGGGCAGTGCTTTGCCACCAAATTAACGAGGGGGACATTTCAGGGAATGTTGATGAGCCACCTCTCCTGGAATCCTCATCCCCACCAGGACTCAAAGAGGAGGAGGAGGAGCAGGCACAGACAGACTGAGGGGGATGTTTGCACCCATCTGGCTTCTGCAAATATCCACAGCTCGGGAGTTCCAGAGGGAAAAACTCTTACCTGGGCTTTTGTAATGGAGGGGGGACAAGGGCCAGGAGGAGAGGGAACAGCCTCAGACTGTGCCAGGGGAGGCTCAGGTTGGACATTGGGAAAATTCCTCCATGGAAAGGGGAGGAGAATGGGATAAAACCCAATAATACCCTCACTTTGTTGTTGTGTTACAGCCTGGTCCCTCGGGGGTCCCTGTGTAGGATTTCCCAGTGCTCATTCCCAGGATGCTGCAAAGGGTATTGCCACCAATTTTCCACAAAGGCTCCCTGTCTTTTGTCGTTCCTTTATGATAATCCAACCCCACTCTTACTCAGAACCCACAGGTTCACAGCCAGGCTTTGAGGTGGTTTGGTTTAAAGTGGAAAATATCCCTGTCTGCCCCATCAATTCCTCGTGGAGAAGGTGGGACTGAAGAGGAGCTTTCATCCCCCCTCCGTCCCCAGCTCTGGCTCTTTGCAGGTGGAGTTTTCCTTTGAAACCCTGTTCCCTCCCAGCCACTCGGAGCCTCTCCTCCCTCTGGGTGGCTCTGAAGCTGCAGGGTTTAGTCAGGAAATGTTCAGCCATCAGTCCTGGGGGCCTCAATCCTTCCTCTGGCACAGGGATGGGGGACAGGGACCCTCACACTGTCGCTGCAGTCACTTCATTTCAGAGGGAAATACAATTTAGGTTGGAAGGGACCTTAAAGCTCGTCTCATTCCATGGGCAGGGACATCTTCCACTATCCCAGGCTGCTCCAGATTCCCCAAAAATACAAAATACAGCATTTCCTCCACAAAACCCAAAATGGTACAACATTGCAAAGCCAGGGATGGGGGAGTGTGATCCCCTTGGGATGGTCTCCAAGGTCCCTTCCGCCCAACCCATTCTGTGAGAATAGTCTCCCCATATTTTCTCCTCTCAGCTGGAGAACACAAATAGTGTGAATTCGGCTGGCAGGAGGGAAATGAAGAGCTCTGCCATGCCAACCCTGGCAGGGGCCAGGAAGATGTTGATTTGCACAGCATGGATGTGGAAGCACACGATCCATCTTCTGCTGGCCTGAAAGCACAACCCCACCCTCCTTGGTGCGCCAGCATTGCTTTGGCTGTTTGTTTTCAAACGCAGGAATCCCAGAACCCTGGAATAGTTGGGATGAAGTTTATTTCCCTCCTCTTTTCCGTGTCTTTCCTGCTCCCTCTTTTCTTTCCCAGGCTGGATTAGAAATGCTCTGTTTGCTGCTCAATTAAAGTGGCCTCGCAGACACTGCGAAGTTCAAAGAGTTTCAGCTTTTGCCTGAAATATCTGTCTGGATTTAATGGGCTTTGCAGTTTCAAAGTGGTTATTAATGGGATTTGGACAAGGAACTCTTGCTCTGTGCTATTGAAATAACACAAGGAATCCTTCCAGGGGCATTAAAGTCGTGGGCTCAGGCACGTCAAGGGTGTCACATAAAGACCTGGCCTGTGTCTGATGGGGCTGCACCACTGCTGGGAAAGTTTAATGCATTTAATAATTAACTGAAATTAGTGGCTTCTCCTTTCTTTAATGCTCTGACTGTTATTATTATTGTCATGATCCCCTGGAGGATGTGTCCATGGCAGAGCTCCACATGGATGCTGGAAAAAGTTAATCAACCCCCCCAAATCTCCCCTCCTGCCCTAATGGAGGAGCTGCAGATGGTGGCAGTGCTGGGGACCTGGGCCTTGGTGGGGCTTTGGTGGTGGGACTTAAGCAGGGGGCTGGATCCAGGTGGTCTTTGAGGACCCTCCCAACCCAACCCAGGTAGTGTCTAAGGTCCCTCCCAACCCAAGCCATTCCATGACATGATTTGAATCCATGCTCATCTATTTCACGCGCAGGGACATCTCCCACTAGGCCAGGTTGCTCACAGTAACCTCATTTTATCCCCTCCCAAGCAATAAATGCAGGAATAACACACCCAGGAGGAGCTGTGGGTTAAATTCCCATTGTCCTCAGTGCCAGGATGGTTCTGATCAGCTCATCCTTTTCTTTCCTTGCAGCTGCTCCAGTTCAGCTCCAGGAGGAAGAGCGATGGGCACAGGATGTCACAGCAGGAGGAATCACGGCAGCCCCACTGGATTTTGGGAAATAATCCCCTCAGTCCTGCATGGAGTGGGAGCATGGGCAGGAATAAAGTCAAAAGAAGGGAAATCCTTCTCTGGAAATGCTCCTGGATCCCTGGGAGTGTCCAAGGGCAGGTTGGGATCCCTGGGACAGTGGGAGGTGTCCCTGCCCATGGCAGGGGTGGGATGGGATGAACTCCAAGGCCCTTCCAACCCATCCCAGTCTGGGATTCTTTAGGAAAGGCTGGGAGAACAATCCATGGCTGCAGGGATGCAGCTGCTGTCCCACCTTCCCCAGGATGCACGTTCCTGTTTTAAGGAATTAAAGCCCCACTGAGATGAGCAAAGTTGAGTGTTCCTTTGGCACCTCCCACGCCACAGTCAGAGCTCTGCTGCTGCTCCACGAATGGATCCATTTGCATAAATCTGTCTGCAAACAATTAAAGTTAATTAAGATAATTTATCACTCGAAAGTAAAGCGTTTTATCAGCAGGTATCAGCCTGTAAAGCAAACAAAGAATCAGTTGCAGGGACGTAGCTGGGGCCTTGTTACCCTGCTAGACTTGGAGTGACACAACTCGTCTCTTTATGACACTTTGCTGGGTCTGGGTGCTTTGTTTGCAAAGTAATTAACGGCAATTAGCTAATCATGCTCTATAGGAACTGCGTTTGTGACTCTGCACTAGGATTGACTCATTTACACTTTGGCTGCCTTCCCACATAAAGCTGAGAGAAGAGCCTGGAGTTGTGTCTCTGGGCAGGGGTGGGATGTTGGGAGGAGCTGGGAGTGCAGGTGGGGGATGCTCCTCTCCACTGCCTCCCCGGGGATTGTTGTATCCTGATGGACTCTGTCTGGAGGCACTTTGGGGAAAAAAATGCCATTCTATTTGTTCCAGGCCCCATCCAGCCCTGGACACTCCCAGGGATCCAGGGGCAGCCACAGCTTCTCTGGGAAATCCATCCCAGGGCCTCCCCACCCTCCCAAACAGGAATTCCTTCCCAATATCCAATTTTGATCTCCCCTTTTCCATCTTACAGCCATTCCCTGTGTCCTGTCCCTCCATCCCTTGTCCCCAGTCCCTCTCCAGCTCTCCTGGAGCCCCTTTAGGCTCTGGAAGGGGCTCCAAGCTCTCCCTGGATCCTTCTCCAGGCTGGATACATCCAGCTCTCCCAACCTTTCCTCCAGGGGTCAGTGACTTCTCAACATTGACCTGGACACTCTGGAATCCTCTTCCATCCCCTCCTGACAAGCAGGGGACCCCAGGAGCACAGAATGTCTTCCATGTGCCTTTGTTTCCCCCTCTGCTAAATTGCTCCAGCTTGTTTTCTTCAGCAATTTTCCCTTTGGAAATTGGGTGATTTTCCTTTCTTACCCAGCCCTGCCCCTTGCTGGGGATTCTGGGTGCAGACAAGGATTTTCACCCTGAAAAGGGAAGTGTGTCCTAACAGCCCCAACAGAGCAATCCCACCCTTTAACTCTGCATCCAACCCCAGCACAAGACTTGGAGCTCCCTGAGGAAACTGGGCTGTGCTGAACATCCCAAGGCAGGGCTGCAATACCTGGGGGTGCTGAGAGAACCCACCAGCTGGGGCAGGGCTGGCTAAATGAACCGTGCTGCAATTAATCCCAGGTGATCTCAATTTCAATTAGAGAGCCCATATAATGAGCGTGGGCTGGGTGGGGTTGGCAGTTGGGGTGTGCTGAGCTATGGGGATGATCCTGTCCATGGAGCTGGTGAGTGCTGGGGTCTCTGTGCACTGCAATTTTAATTAATTAATGGTTATTTATTTATGGCTGTTGGGGTTTCTGTTGTACTTTGTCTTTCTGTGTTATGTGCCAGGGAAAATCTGGATTTCCTGAGGGGGAGACTGAGCTTCCCCAGGATTCCTGTTGCTCTTGTGGGTGTTGTGTTGGTGTCTTTGGTGCCAGAGGAAATGTTGTTTGGGTATTATAGTTCTTTTTCCTGGGAATTAAAGGTGGCACCTTGGAGTGTTATCCTTAGGTTTCCTTCCTTTAATGTGGGGTCTGTGGGGATGAGCCTGTGGCAGAGGCTGGGACTAGGTGCTCTTTAATAATAACTCCAGTGCAGTGGAAGTGTATGTTCTTTCTATATTTAAGTAGAAAATACAATGTTAAGGAGGAGTGGGGGGGGAGCTACCCCTTCCCTGACTGCCCTCAGCATTTCCTGGGATTTTAGTGTTGGAGGAGCTGTGTCTGGGGTTGGGGTCTGCTCTGAGCTGGGGCTGTGCAGGGCACAATGTGCTGAGCAAGTGCTTGGAGAATTCTGGGCCTTTCTTTAGAATGTAGGTGAGCCCTGGGCTGGGTTTTGTGGGAGCAATCTGCTGGAGCAGCTCTGGGATAGCCAAAGGGAGGAATTCTGGGGTGAAACCTCAGTGTTGTTAATTCTTGCTTGAGCTGTGCTTCATCTGACTCTTGTTTGGTCTTATCAGCCACTTTTAATCCCTTTTATTCTCCAGCTGACTGAGGACAATATTAGATTGTCATGGAACTGAATCAGAGCTCATGGGGAGCAAAGTGAGGATGAGAACTGGTGATACTAAACCCAGAGTTCTCATTTGTTTAACCCCTGGTGCATCCAGGGATTCCTTAAATACCTGGAATCTCAGGATGGTTTGGGCTGGGAGGGACTTGAAGGATCATCTCATTCCAACCCAACTTGGTTAAATCCTGTTCAGCAGTTGAGCTACACTGGCAGCCTCAGTTTGAAATCCCCACCCCACATGTTTTATCTCCCTTTTCCCTGCTGTGTTTGTCCCCGGTGATGTATCAGAACATCCTAAAACCCTGAGGAAAAAGGGACTGGGTATCTCTGCCAATATTGATTTTCACAGAACTCCTTGCTAGTGCCCCCCAAACCCCCTCTGCTCCTCCAGGGGTGAGAGCCAGGAAGGTTGGTTT
Source organism: Pitta sordida (assembly GCA_013390025.1). Classification (NCBI taxonomy): domain Eukaryota; kingdom Metazoa; phylum Chordata; class Aves; order Passeriformes; family Pittidae; genus Pitta; species Pitta sordida. The sequence continues at coordinate 14,419 of WEKX01013996.1, read as the reverse complement.
GCACAGCTAGAATTTCAATTTATAATATCAAATTAAACACGCTCTTTAATTCCTACCACTGCAAACTCTTTTCCTGATCATTTCAAGCTAAAAAAAAATAAATATTCTATCTGACCTGTGATCTTTTCTTGCTGCAATTACCTCTGTGACCTTTTCCTGGGGTTTAAAGATGGAAAACAATGAGAGTTTCTCAGTGTTTGGAGCCTGTAATCTCTATTTAGGATTCTGAAAGCAGAGGCAATGAACTGTGATTTATTTGCTGAGCAGTTACAGGGAGCCAGGGCTGGTTTAGGCTGATTTTTCTTGACCCAGTGTTTAACAAAGCCCTGCCCAGCTCGGGCCTTGTGGCTCTCTAAACGAGCTCATTGGGATGTTGTGCAGCTCCCCTGGCTGGGAGCAGGAATTTAATCCCAATTGGAGTCAGGTGGGGATGTGCTTTTGAAAAAAAACATTCAATGTAGGAGCCAGGACTGGAATTGAGAGAACTTAATTCTGCCCCAGGTTGGTTTGGGGGGGAACAAACAGCATTAATTGCAGGGGGGGCTCCAAGTCTGGGGGTGCTTTGGGTTTGCAGGGAATCCAGAGGGATCTGGATGGGGCAGGAAGCTGCTGAAATGATGATTTTTGTCAAATGGATGTTTTCCTGAGTGCCCCAAGGAAATGGGGGGGAAAAAACCAGTCTCCATTGGAAATGGAGAATTTCTTGGAATGCCTGAGTTCCTCTCAGGACTGGTTTGTGTCCAAACAAACACTTCTGGAACGATTCCCCCTGCGCCAGGATGGGGTTTGTGCTCATTTGGAATCAAAGCAGCAGCTGAACAGACTTGCTTATTCAAATAAGGACCCAGTTGCGTATGAAATATTTGTGTTAATTGGGGAATTAATTGTTTATCTGGCAGTGCTAAAATAACCGTTTCATGCATCTCAAAGAGGAGAACAAGCTCTCTGAGGGCTCCTAAAATAAAGAGCCTGTGTTTTCTCTAAGGTTTGCTCAAGTTTAAAGTCTCTGGTTAAGGCAAAAAAAAATCAACTATTACAGCACAAAACCCCTTTTATGCAGGAAATGGGATTGTTTGAACAGAAATTCTGCTGTTACAACCTCTTGGAACTTCAGATACTTGGCAGGAATTGATGTGCTCCGGCTGGATTTGGATAAATGGAGGGACCTGCTCCTTTGGAATTCCTTATTTCCCCCCTTCCAGACCATTCCCACTCCAGGCTGTTCATCACCAGTGACTCTTGGCTGCTTTTTTGGGGAAAAGGATTTTGCCTGGATGGCCCAAGTGTCCCCTGGCCACTCCTGGTGTCTCTGCTGGGATTTGGGATCCCCTGGAGCAGCTGAGCTGGGCAGGAATTAAATGTTTCCCATGGACTGAAATCCAGGATTTCCCTGTTCCCCTCCAGTGCTGAGGGAGGAAACATTCCCTGCAGGGCCTTCAGGACTGGTGTGGTCTCAGAGGCTTTTCCATCAGCACTGGGTTTCCCTTCCAGGGCTCTGAGAGCTGATTTAATTATGGAATTCCATCAATCCCTCTTGGATAACCACTGCTTTCCCTGTTTGTTGGCAATAAAAGTCTTCCTCAAGTGAGCACCACGAATATCTTCACCTTCCCTACTGGGGAATACTTGGCTCGTGGATTCAAGCAAAAATCAGAGTAATAAAATGCTGAAACTGGTTTAAAAGAGAACAAAGGGAAATGTGGGAGTTTGTGTTGCGGTGATAGAGGATATTCTGGGACTGAAGGAGGCAGGAAGGAAAAAGGGGTGGATTTGAGGGAGACAAACTGAGGGCATTTCTGACCCCTCCTGTTGGGCTTGTGCTCTTCCGAGGGCAGCAGTTCAGGGTGAGCTCAGCACCACCAGTGTGGGTAATAAAGTCATTTTTCCTTCCTTTTTTTGCCCCACTTTTGCACTGGGAAAGCAGAGAAGAGGGAATTGCAAAGGAGGCTTTTCTTCCTTGGTGTTGCATTGTCATGGATCCTCACCCTCCCAGCCAGGAATTCCTTCCCAATATCCCATCTAAATCTACTTTAAGCCATTCCCCGTGTCCTATCCCTTGTCCAAAATCTCTCTCCCTGTTTCTTGGAGCTCCTTCAGGTCCTGGAAGGCCACAGTGAGGTCACCCCAAAGGCCATTCAGCTCCACCCCCTGCCATGGAATGTTGGGGTTATTTGGGGATGGAATGACCCAAAACCAGCACCAGCTGAAGGGGAATCACAGCTTTTCCCACCTTGGCATCCAGCAGATGCCAGTTGGTTATCAGGGACAAGAGAGAGCAGTTGGTCATGGCTGGAAGCCTCTGGAATTCTGAGGGGTGGGGAGAACTTTGTAAACAAGCAGGAAACCAAAAATCCAAATTAATTCCAGCCAGGAGCTGCCTTCAAAAGGAACAGTCAAGAAACCACTGGTGCATTTTAAATAACCGCTAAAAGCGAGAGGATAAATACGATATTAATTTTATGACTTATTTTTTCCACACTCCAGTGAACATAAAGTTTTGTAATTGTATTTACTGGGTTTGGCTGTCTGGGAAGATAAGGAATAATTACATCCTTGCCTGATGGGAAGAAACCTACCAAGTGATCCTCTTTTTAATGTTAACAAGCCCCTAATATTGGGGAGCTGAGTCTTGGATTAATTAGTGACAGGAGCAAACATCAGCAATGAACGAGTTGTGTGGAGCTGATCCATGTTCTGAGGGTTTGGGGTTTCCCTGGGATTGCAGGTCTGGTCAGGCCTGTTCCATCACTGTAGTTGGGACTTGGTGTTTTCCTCCTTTTCCTGGTTTTTATGGAGTTTTCCCAGCAGTTTTATTGACTTTTCCCTGTGTTGCATCTCAGGAAATTCTCTCAGCAGTGGTTGGGTTGGAGAATTTCATGGAAGCTCCATTTTCCTGGCTTTGGGAGTGAAGATATGAACCATCAGTTTGTGCCCCCGGGGCTGTGGGATGTGCCTGGTGTAAGAAACTCTTTATTTCTCTCATTTCTCTTGCCTTTATTGACCATTTTGCCCCCCCTGTGGAGCCCGTGTGTTGTTTACACCTTCACTTAAGTGTTGTTTGCTGATCCTGCAGGGAAGGGCCGGGCTGGAGCAGCTGGAATTCCTGCAGGATCTAATCTGGGGTCCCTGGGGTGTGTCTGGGGATATGGGGCTGTAAACACACACAGCTCCAAAGTCTCTCTTGCTCTCTGGTGGCACTTCACACCACATTTAAATCTCTCCCCTTATTTTATCAGATGTTGGAACCAGCTTTGCTGCCTCTTGGTTTCCCTCTGGTTGGAAAACTGAATTATGTGCTTTTTTTAAACCAGTAAATGCAGAGGCTGTTAGCAAGTGTTTAAAAACAGCAGTCTTTGTGAATATTTTTTGCTGTTCTAATTACTGCTGGTGCTTAATTGCCAGGAGGAGTAATGAATTTAAATATATTGGTTACCCACATCTATTTATTGCCCTGTGGAAATAGAGCAGGGAGGGAGGGATGGTGAGGAGCTGCACCCAGGGAGGTTAAATTGGATATTGGGAAGATTTCCTCATGGAAAGGCTGGTCCAGGCCTGGCACAGCTGCCCATCCCTGGGAATGCCAAGCCCTGTGAATGTGGCACTCGAGGACATGGGGCAGTGGTGGCCTTGGGCAGCAGGGCCCTGTGGGCAGAGGGAGGAGGAAAGGACTGAATTTGTTGGGTTGCACCAAATCACAGCGGGCAGAAAATGAGTGTTGACATGAGCTGAACCTGCTGTCTCCTGTCAGGAAGCCAATAATGGACCTAAAGATCAAACTCCTGCCTCCTCCTGCTCTTTAGAAAAGGTGCTGAACTTTAGCCAAGTCCTTCCAAATGTGCCCAGGTCTCCTCCCAAGCAGGGGATTGTAGTGGCTGTCCGAAAATCAGCAGCCTCTCAAGGCCTGACCTTTTGAGTCTGGGCTTTATTTCCCTGATCTTCCAAGTCATTTATATGGGTAAGAGCACTTGGAGTTAATGTGTTGTTTTCCCTTGCTGGGTTTATATGTAGTTGGCATAGAGGCTGCAAAGGTAATTAATGCTAATTGTGCTCATGTGCTAATTGTGCCCTGGGCAGAGTGACCTGGAGTGACAGTGACCCTGGGGCAGGAGGAGTTCCGTGCCCAGGNCAGCATGACCTGGATATCAGGGTAGTGTGTTATAGGTAGGATGGTGTGTTGGTAGCAGGATGGCAACAGGTTAGGTAACAGGTGATAGGTTGGACTTGACCTCTATGATCTCTTCCAACCTTACTGATTCTCTGACAGAGGGAGGGATCTTCTATATACATACCCTCAGTCCCCTCAGGGGGCGGGCGCCATGTTTGGTCCCCTCAGGGTTCTGGCCTTTCATTTCTCACTTGATGTTTTTCCCTTCCTGGCGCGATTTGCCGAATGAAATCCATTCCAACTTTTTACTGCCCTCATTTCCATGGATCTTTTGTTGGGTTTATTGCCAGGCCTGGGCTGCCTTGGGCTGATATTTCATTTGACAGGATCTCGGGAGCGCTGTTGGTTTTCGTTTCCTTCCTCGTTAATAGATACACAATCACTACGTGAGGGTGGGCCTGCCTTTGCTTTTTATAAGCCCATATTAAAAAAGAACTTTTTTTTTCTTTAGCTACAGGTACCTAATCCTGCACATCCTGATGATTGTGTGATCTTGGCGTGATCCTAAGACTTATAAAACCATTTATTTTGTGCTTCTTTATCCTCTTCAGTTTATCAGGCTGAACACTGGAGCTCAGAACTTCACCCAACCCAAAGCAGTTTGTGTTCACTTGTTATTTTATGAAGGTGAAGACACAGAGTTGAGCACAGAAGGAGCTTTTTAGTGCTTCCATAAAGTTAGAGAAATGAAATTATGGCGGCAATTTGTATGTTGTTTCAATATCCTGCCATTATCCTCAGTAAAACCGAGCTAAAAACCCACACTGGAAATATCAATATTTTCCTTTTGTGTAGAGGCATAAAACAGGTAAAAAAACCAACCCAAAATGTGGCTGAAAATAACAAGTACCGCCTTGTAAGAGCCAAATTCTTGGGTCAGTCCAACTCCCATAAACACAGGACAATTGGCACTGGGATTTGAAGGAACAGACCAGCAAACACAGGGAGAAACAAACTGGAACTCTTAAGAATCTTCCAGTATCTGAAGAACTCAAAATAACTGAAGCTTGTAAAAATCACTTTAATTACCCATAAGTATGTTAAAAATAGATGCAAATTAACATCCTACCTCATCCAAGAAGTTAGGACAAGATATTCAAGAGCATCCAAGCTGCTGATGTCGTTTAAAAGTCTGGATACTTATTTTGGATTTTTAAATAAAAACTGAAGTTGCCTTAAAAAAGATCAAAATGCAACCTGTCCCCTGTAACGCTAAGGACTTAATTTTCATAATAATTTGAAACTAAAAGAGCAGAGCTGTGGATGGGATATTGGGAAGGAATTCCTGGCTCTGAGGAAGGTGGTGCAGGTTTCCCAGAGAAGCTGTGGATGCCCCTGTTCCCAGCCCAGCTTTATAAAAATGCCTCCATTTTTGTTTTCTTCCTCAATCCCCCCTTACTTATAAATCAGACATGAACAGAGACAGTTCCTCAAGTTTGGGTTAATGAGATGTGGCCCAGAATGTTCCAAAATGCAGTTTCCAGACCTTTTGCTAATTAGGCACTGAAGCCACTAATGTAATTTTAGCCAGCGACTGGATTTATTCCTGGTGGAATAAAATGCGCTTTAAATCTCATTTAAAAGCCACTGAGATGCTCTTGACAAATTAAAATATGAAATTAAAAATATATTTAGCTTGTTTCTGCATCATTAAGGCAACCCTGTGTGGCTGAGCTGAGCCTGGGCCTTGGTTTGAGGGGTTTTGCCACAGCTCCATGGCACTGTCACATCCTCCCCAGGCCCTGCATGGTGGGAACGGGGCTCCAGTCTGGAATTTTTCTGTAATTCCAGGTATAAATCAGCTTCTGGCAAAGGCAGGAGGAGCCTCAAGTCCCGAAGCCTGTCCTGGGCTGGCGCTGTGTCCTTCTGGTTTTAACCTCAAGCTTGTGGTGTAAAATCTGTGTTTTGATAATGTCAGTTGTGGGGATGCAGGTTTAAAAATGATGATAAGCTAAGGGGGGTTTTCTGTGATTGCAGGATTTGTTCCTGCCAGGAAACAGGGAAAATGGCTCGAGAATTGGTGTTGTGGAAGGAAAGGCAGTGATGGGGTGGCACCTCCAGCCTCTTGTCCATCCGTGTGTCCTGGTGCTTCTCCTTTGCTTTTCCCATGTTGGATGCCCAACTTTGGCTTTGCATCCCCCTTGGGGACCCAGATCCCACCCTCTGGATGGCGGGAACAGGCAGGTGCTGGTACTGGTGTTACAGGGATTGCAGGGACACAATTCCATCTTTATTTTTGGGAAGTGCCCAGGGATGTGGGAAGCCTGAGGAGCCCCTTGTGCAGGAGGATGGGGGGAGCTGGACCCAAGGCTGCGCAGAAAATGCTTTTCCCACATGTTTGGGAACCATGGACAGCTCCTTTTCCCGCTCGGCAAACTCCAGGGGGAATTGAAGCAGAGACAGCAGAGAGCTTTTCATTTTCTCTTTTTAAATGAATTTTGAAAAGAAAAGCGCCCCAGCTCTGAGTTCCTGCCCAGAGCTGAGCTCGGAAAGGCTGCTCAGGCTTTTAACCTCTGACACCTGGGCTCTGCTGAACCCTTGGAAAGGGAATGTTTGATGCACCCATGTCCTGGATGGGAGGGAGGGGGAGGCTCCCCAAAGGTCAGATGGTGTTGGAAGTAGGAGAGGAGGAGGCTGGAGCAGGGGAAGAACAGCCTTTCTTCTAGAATAATATAAAAAATATGGGGAAAAAATGCATGGAGCATCTGGAGTCAGAAAGTGCTGCTGGATGGGTCCTTTCCCCTTCATTTCCCGCTGAGGAAAGTTCCCCCCAGGGTCAGTCTGGGGCTGACAAATAACCCTGAAAACTTTCTCCAAGAGCTCCCCTTAAACATTCTGCTCTCCCCCGGTCCTGGAAGAGCAGCAAATTGGCTTTTCCTGGGAAATCCGAGTGCTAAATAAAGCCCTGAAATATTGTTCCATGTCTACTTAGAGAAATTATATGTATAATTATCTATAATGTATGGCTAATAAGGTCTGCTTTCTGGGAGCCAGGTTTCTTGGAGAGGGTTATTTATTTAAAGCTGGCCTGGGGAAGGTAATTATATTAATACCAGGGTTGTTTGGTTTTTTTTTTCCAAAGTCTCCATTAAAATTCAGCTTCATTTAATTTGTGGCAGAAAGATCTCCCTTGAAAATCTCGCAGTGAATGTGTACCAAACTATAAATAAAAATATATAACAAGATGAAGTGAGGCATCTTGGAATACCCATTTGGAAAAAAGGAAGCGAAGCAAACACCAGTTTGTTTAGCTGGTGTTTTCCCATTGATCCTGAGGGTTAATTGAAGCTGAAAATGGGGACAGAGGACAGAACAAGGCCAACATTAATGTCTCTTCCAACCCAAACCAGTCTGATTCGGGTCTGAGAAGTGGTTCAGCCCTCACAGACTTACGAGAGGGTGTCTGTGGTCTTTCATCCGCATTCATTTGGATCTGAGATGTTAAAATAATTTGATATTTGAACAGCCTTGGGAGCAAAGGACTCAAAATTGTGTCTCAGTCTTCGTCCCTTCTCTGCTGGAGATCTCAGCATGAACAATTCAATGGTTTTATCAACCATCGAGTCCCAGAACAGCTTCTGTGGGAGCCTCAGAATGAGAACATGGAGCCTGTTGTGTCTGTGAGATGGAGTTTGTCAGTGGGGTTTCATGGCAGAGTGTCCTTTGATAAGCCAGGCTGGGGATTAATTACCTGAACGCTCCTTGAAGGAGCTAATTAAGGCATTTCCAGTGCAGTGTGATAGACACAAGGTGGCAGTGACAAAGCTATTGATTCTGAGAGCTCAGGTGAGGAGAAGGCTTCATGTTCCGCAGGTGGGAGGATGATACTGGCCCCAAATGCCCAGTGGCTGCCAGGCTCTGCTGGTGTTCCAGCACAGCTATCCCTGGCCTGGCAGCCTGATCTCAAGGGCTGTTGTGGCCAGAAGCTCAGGAGAGGCACATTAATCCACCAGGAACCTGGTCCCAGATCTCTGGCACAGGGGGGTGATGTCCCAGGTGTCCCAGCAGTGACTCTGTGCAGCTGATTCAGCTCCGTGAGACCCTTGGATTGTCGTTTTGGATGGCATTTACAGCTCCCACCGGGTGCTGGGGCACTCTGAGAGCACTTGTGCCTTGGGGTGAGTTTGCAGCTCACTGAGACTTGGGGTGAAAATGGTTTGGGTGAGAATGTAAGATGTCACACCTGCAGCATGTCCTGCTCCTCTTTTCTTCCCTTGCCTTGGGAATGAGAGGGATTGGGCTGTGCTGGCTCAGGAATTCCTCCCCAGCTCTGCTCCTGCAGTTCCACCCACCCAAGGAGGGACGGCAGATGCTGCTTGTTTGGATTTTTTCCTTTGAATTCCACACACCAACTCACTCAGAAGGAGCTGTTCCACCTGCTGGAGGCTACTCCAGGCAGTTGGGATATTGGGATGAGGAGTGGTTGGTTCTGCAGGAATGGGGATTGTTGGCTCGAACAAGTGGAATTAGCATAAATATGCATAAAGCACATGGAAAAAAAGTAGGCAATTACTGTGGGCTTAAAAGCTCGAAACAGTTTAGCAGAACAGATGGGCTGCACGAGTCTGGCAAAAATGAGGGCAGGAGGGATCAGACCAGGGTTTGTGTGACAGAGAATTTATTGTAGCTTGGAAAGTGTCCATTTTGCTCCATTGTCAGGGTAAAAACGTCTGGGATCACAGGTTCACCTCAGCTGGGTGAACTTCCTAAGGATGGAGAGGCTGTTTGGGATCAGGAATAACATCCCTTGGTTTTGGTGTTTGTCAGAGGGATGATTTTGTGCCGCCTTCAGGAAGGACGTGGAGAGACTGGAACGTGTCCAGGGAAGGGGCTGAGGGAGCTGGGGGGGCTCATCCTGGAGAAAAGGAGGCTCAGGGGGCACCTGGAATTCTCTCCATTCCCTGACAGGAGGGGGGAGCCGGGGGGGAACAAGGGCCAGGAGGAGAGGGAAGGGCCTCAGGCTGTGCCAGGGGAGGCTCAGGTTGGAGCTGAGGAGGAATTTCCTCCTGGAAAGGGTGGGGAGGCCTTGGCAGGGGCTGCCCAGGGAGGGTTGGAGTGCCCATCCCTGGAGGTGCCCAAGGCAGGACTGGCCGTGTCCCTCAGGGACAGCCTGGGCTCCAGGGACTGGGAGGGATTGTCCAGCCTCAGGGATTCCATGATTCTCTGCTGCTGATTTGAAAATATCAGGAGAGACTCAACACAGAAAAACAGGAAGGCCTTGAATTTTCTCTCCTGATGTGTCTGAATGGACTCCAGGGACTTGGGCACAAAATATTCCCCTTTCCCCGAGCTCCCAACACCTGCTGTGAGGATGCACCACTCAATCCTGGCTGTCTCAACGTGTTTCCTGGAGCTTATCCAGCCCGTGTTGGTCCAATCCAATCGTTGCTTGGGTGACATCCCAGGGGAAGTTTCCTGACTTAGTTTTTGATTTTATTGCCGTGTATTTTCCCTTCAGATCAGCCTCACAATCCCTGGAGGGATTGCTCCATCATTTAGGTGGCTTACAAATAAACGTGACCTTTCCTGGAGCTGTCAGCAGCCAATTTCAGAGCTGCCTTTCCTGGCAGGAACAGCTTGTTCTGTGTCAGTTTGCAGCTGTATTTGGGAGCTGGATATGAATTCATACGGTTATTTTTCATGTGCTTATGGTTCTTTTTGTTGTTGTTGTTGTTTTGCCAAGCGTTGCAGTTTTTCATTTACTTTGGTTTTACCCTCTGATTGTTCATTGGGTTGAGTTGCAGCTTTATTATAGGGAAGTGGAAGTGGGCTGTGATTTAAATTTACTTGTTGTGTAAAATAAGTGAATTCCAAAGGAATCAAATGATAAAATGAGCACAGAATCCTGGAATGGGGTGGGGTGGGAAGGACCATGGGCAGGGTCACCTCCCACTGTCCCTGGCCTCCGGTGCTCCCAGGGATCCAGGGAAGGGAGGGCTGGGAATGTTCTCCCGTGCTGGAGCCCCTGGAAAAGGAGGAGCTGAGCTGAGGGAGGATCAGTGGCCCAGGGAAGGTGTTTGAGTGAACGGGTGATATTAACTCGGCTTTAACACTAATGACAAAACTATCAATCGTGGCCGGGCTTAATAAAAAGGATCCTGCTGGGAAGAGGTTTCTGATTGATTTCTGCCATCAGTCAGGTAATTCCAAGATCAATAGGACACAAAATCCACCTATTTGCTTGTTAGCAGCAGAATTAGATTTTGTAACAGACTCGCTGTTCATAAAACCTATTTCATGGGAGAGACTATTGACAGGGGATGGAGGGACAGGATACGGGGAACAGCTTTCCATGGGAAAAGGGGAAGTTTGGTGAGATCTTGGGGAGAATTCTTGCCTGTGAGGATTGCACAGGTTGCCCAGAGGAGCTGTGCCTGCCCCATGGCCATCAGTGGGGAGCAGAGTGAGCTGCAGGCTCTGGTTTGGCCCTTCCCATCCTCCTGGGGGGTTTGTTTCCCTGTGGAGGAGGTGAGGCTGTGCCAGGGCAAACCCTGGTGCTGTGCTGCCCCTTGTTGAGTGCCCCTTGTTCTGCTGGGAGGGTGAATCCCTCATTTCACTCAGGATTTACAGCCTGCAGTGATTCCTTGTGGGATGTGAAGTCGGCTTTGAGCCAAATGGGAAGAACAACCCATGTGAAAACCAATTTGGAAGGTTTTTAGTGCCTCTGGGTCGCTCAGCTGGTCACAAAGGGCAGGGGTTGAATCTTTCCAAGGGGGATCCTCTGGATGGGGTTCCCAAGTACCAACGGCAGGAGGAGGTTTGGGAGCCTCTTTAACCCGGGAGTTCAGGGATTTGCTGCACAATTTCCAGCTGAAATTCAGCCCAAGGGGGGTGAATCTGCCCCCACTGACATCTGGGGGGGAGGTTTGAGGAGCCCCCTGCCCTTCCTGTGACCCTGCGAGGTGTTTTCCCTCCGTGTCTCTGGTTCCAACAGGGCTGTGGATGTGCTGCACTTGTTTTACACTCCCCTGCTGGGCCCAGGTCACTCGTTTCATCTCTTGTAAACCTTCAATAGCAGCTTTTATAAACTCAGCCTGTTTCCTGTAAAAAAAAAAGGGATTTCTTGTCAAAGGCTTTGGCTTAGAAAACAAACATCAACCCAACAACAAACCAACCCAACCCCACAAAGATTCATTTTTACTTCTTTTTCGGGCTGAGCTGGTCTTTCCATACCACAAGCATTTCTGTTGTTTAATGATGCACACAGGCCTTAAAATACTCAGAAAAATAAAATCAGATTATTTCCCCCCCCCAATGCAATTTTGCGTCGTGTGTTTCAGGCATTAAAAAGTATTTCTTGCATCATTTATTTACAATAAATTAAAACTCTCTAAATATTACCCCGCTGTGAACATAAAACTATTTTTATTGCTACTTCATGGGACTCCCCCTGCTGCAAACTGTGCTCGGGCATGAAGTGATTAAGATCAAAAGTGGTTCCAGTGCACTCAAATATTTCCTTTGAGGAGTATTTCCAGAGGATTAAAATAATTAGGGGAATGTCTCAGCTCTGCCCAGGCACTGAAAATTGGTGGTGTGGCTGATATATTCTTCTTTTTGGTGCAGGGTACAATGGAGAGAAAAGTGGTTCTAGAGGGTCAAAGCAAGGAGGGGAAGAGTGGAATGAGAGGGTTTCCAGGCTGGGGCTTGCTGGTCTCGTGGAAATGCAGATCAATTATTGTGCTGATGGAAATGGGAGCTAAAAATAATATTTATAGTCTGGAAATGCTTTGCCAAGAGGTTTGATGGTGGTGGTGAGGAGGGAGGACAGAGCCCATCGGAGTTACTGGTGTAGATGGGAGACTTGGGGAACAATAACTTCTGAACTAATGAAACCAGGGAGAAAAAGGTGGAATTTCCAGAGTTTTCCACTTCCCAGGGCAGGAGTGGAGTCCTTGTCCCTGGAGGGATTTAAAAGCCACGTGGATGTGGCACCTGGGGCTGTGGTGGGCTCCACCTCAGGGGGATAATTCTGACAGGAGCAAATATCAGGATTTAAAGTGAGCTGCTTCCACATCCCTCCCTGTCCAGCCCCTTCATTGTCGGCAGCAGAGAATCCCAAAGGAAACGAGCCAGACTGGCCTGGCCTTGGCCAAGTTCCACTGTGGCAGGAAGGGTTTGGTGTCCAGGGTGGGGCAGGTGAGGAAATGTGGGAGTGGAAGTGCCTGGGGGTAATGAGGATGGGCTGGGAATGTTCACCTGGAGAGGAGAAGGATCCAGGGAGAGTTTGGAGCCCCTTCCAGAGCCTAAAGGGGCTCCAGGAGAGCTGGAGAGGGACTGGGGACAAGGGATGGAGGGACAGGACACAGGGAACAGGTTGGATGGGAGATTGGGCAGGAATTCCTGGCTGGGAGGGTGGGGAGGCCCTGGGATGGATTTCCCAGAGAAGCTGTGGCTGCCCCTGGATCCCTGGGAGTGTCCAAGGGCAGGTTGGGATCCCTGGGACAGTGGGAGGTGGATTTAAGGTCTTTTCCATCCCAAACCATTCCAGGGTTCTGTGACTTTGGATCCCCTCCATCCTTAAGGACATGAACCTCTGTGGTCCCTCCAAAATGCCTTGTAACCTCTTTGAAGACCAGTTTTAAAACTGGTAAATTCAGTGCACGTTCAGTGTTTGTGTTTGGGACAGCAAGGAATAATCATTCTTTCTTAAATCTTTACACGTTTTTAAAGGCTGAAATCTCATCATCTCCACTGGATTTCTGCTCAGTCCAAGGAATCTCCACAACTTCTCATCCCGCAGCTCTTTCAGGATTCCTCTCTGCCTATTTCAGGGGCATTTCCTTGTTCCAAAGGGTTTGGCTGCCACTGAAGGAAGTGCTTAGGATGTGAGAACACACATATATTTGAAATGATTTCTTTTTATTGTTTGGTTCTTCTTTTTATGTTCATGTCTTTCTTCCTGCTGCTGGTTCGGGGCGAATCTCTGCTGCCTGTGCATCCCTTTCCTGCAGAAAAGGTTGATTTTAAATCCGTTCTTGTGTACCAAAGGTACAGACTTCTCTTGTCGTGACAGTTCTGCGTTTCCTCCCCCCTTTTACTGCCCTTCAAATAAAGAATAATTGGATTATCCTGAATAAATTCCCTGTCATCCCCCTGCCTGCCACCTCTGCCAGATCTCTCTGATTATTTCTGACACCGTTTCCCCCTCATTTAAGGGGTTCTAACATGCCAAGGTGCCACTTGTTGGGAGCTCAGATGGAAATCCGGGCCGTGTTTCGTGGCACAAATGTCTCGTGTGTCTGGTTTTTTTTCCTCCTCTTTGCTGTTGCTTCCGCTCGTTGTGGAGCGTGAAAATGAAGATCTTGGCGTGAACAGAAATAAAACCCCCAAACAACAACAAAACACAGCCAGAAAGGTGGGAGGTGTGTGAAGGCAGTGGGGACAAAAAAAGATGGATATCAGGGGTAGCAAAAGCTGGAAAGGTGCAAGTGCCTTTGATGGGATGACTTGGAATAACTCGGGAATTTGCGGGGATCTGATGGGGTGGGAAAAGGGGGGAATTATTAATACTGGTCATGATGGGGAAAGAAATCCTGAAAACTGAGCCTCAGCTGGAAATGAGCTGAGGTCTGGGAGTGCCTCCAGTGGGATATCAGGGGTGTGATAAACGGAGGAATTTTGGTCTGGGAGGGCAGAGATCGGGTGCCTGTCCCAGGGCTTAGGTTTTAATAATTAATTAAATTATTAATTAATTTATGTATTATATTTATATAATACATAAACTTATATATTGTATTTTATATATATGATATATTAATGATGTGAATTAATAATTTTTGTCTCCAATATTTTATTGTGGTTTTGCCCCTTACAAAATTGATTTAATGTAGAGATTTAAGGATTGGGGTTTTTTTAGGATTTTCTTGTTGATCTTTTGAGTTAAAACTCATGTTGAGCTTGGGAGAAAGGTGAGAGGATTCTCCTTTTCTCTCACAGTCCCCAGGTTGGATGAGGAATGGTGGAAGGTGTCCCTTCCATCCTACCCCAGTTTGTGATTCTGTGAAGTAAAAGTGGGGGGGGGAAGGAAGGAAAAAAGCTTTTAACTTGGAACAGAAGGTGCTCATCCCAGAGCTCAAATTTTAATGCGCTTTCTTGCTTTTCTTCTTTACTTTCCCAGGAGAATTCAGCAGTTAAACTCCAGAGCAGTTTAGGTGGTGATGGAGCCTCCCTGATCCTTAGAATTCCCAAATCCCAGGGATCCTCCCACGAGCGGCACTTGGTGCCCCCGGTCCGAGGCTTCACCCTCAGAAT
>WEKX01013994.1:655-23249 GCA_013390025.1 Pitta sordida | reverse complement strand
GTGATTCTGTGATTCTGTGACTGCACCGTGTGGCAGTTACTTCAACCATTTTCTGTAATAGTATCTGTTCTTCTTTAATTACTAAGTTATTGTGTCATAGCATGCTATGTTAAGATAATGTATGTTAACAGAACATTGGAAAGCAGAATATAAGTTCTTGTCAAAATTAATTTCCTTCTTTAAAGGATTTTACTGTTGCATAATATTTTATTAAAAAGATGTGCCTTTTCTTCCTAGGCAATGGAGTTTGTACCTAGTGTGGAAATTTATAACATTCACAAGTATTATGCATGACTATTCTAGTATGCAAGAAATGTGACTCCGCTTTTGAAAATTGAAATACAACCCTGACTCTTATAATTGCAGGGTGAACCTTGAAAGTATGAGACAAATAACATCTCCAAATGTTAAAAAACTGAAAAGGAATCTAATACCAGTGTCCATCATGTACAATGAAATCAAAGATATATAGACAAGGAAAAATATATAAGAAAATCAAACATGCATATACCTATTTGGTTTTCCTATCAATTTCATTATTTTTGAGGCTTGTTCTCTTTATTTCTGAGTCCTGTATTTGACATGACTAGAGTATTTTGTCCCTTTGAAAATTATAGTTCTATGTCAGATTTTTTTTACTGGTTTGTTTTTTTCTCTGAAGTCTATTAATTGAAATTTGAAATGCAATATATTGTGTATGTCACAAGGAAAGTGAAAGGCGTTTTAACCACAAAATAAAATTGTCTACATGATAGAAAGCAGTCATCTCAGACTTCTACAAATTTGTTTGTTAGAGTTGAATATTAGCCTTATGGATTATTTTGTCCCTTCTCAAGAAAGTATTTGGCCTCAGCTGGTGTTGGTACATAGAGGTTTTGGAAAGTTTTCATCAAACTTGTCTGGCTTCCAGGTCTAATTGGAGGCTCCAGCATTCTTCATCTTTCCCAGATGCTCAGTGTGCCCAGCACTGTCTCTGGCAATTATCTAGATCCTGAATTCACTTATTTTATTTTAAAAGCTTTATGGCAGCAGATACATGAATCATCAGTCTAAAATTATTATCTACTAGATTAGAAGCATGTTTCACAAAAGCCAATGCTTTCCCTACACTATGTTTCTGTATTAAGTGACCTAGATGTTTTCCTGGAAAGGGAAAGCTGTTTTATTTGTCGCACTGGCTAGCATTATGGTCATTCCCAAGGGACATGCTGTGCAGCAGGAAGCTGGGCTGCTAGTTCCTCTTCTAGGTCATTGCGTGCCAAGTGGGGTACTATATCTTCTTTCATAGAGGGCAATGGAAGAAACGGCTTTTTTCTTCAGGAGAAAAGGGAGAGCAAAACACATTGTGAAAGAGGACAGAGACAGAGAGAGAGCAGCACAGACAAATAGTGCTGCTTTGTAAAAATAAGATACTGTTGGGTAGCTGGGTTATGCCATAATGGAGAATATGGAAGAAGTGACTTTTTTTGCATTGCCCTCTGTGAAAGATGGTATACCCTGCTGGTATATTTGCTGGAGAAAGTGGAAGGCAGGAACAGGCAGGAGGGCTGAGAGCTGTGAGAGGGTACAAGGAGAGCTGCTATCCCTGCAGAAGCATGGCATTGCTGGGAAGGACAGCCAGGTGCCAGACATTACAGGAGGAACCTTCCCAAGGAGCCATGTGGCCACCAAGGAGATTGTTCATTGGTGGTTAAGCTGAAAATGAGCCCAAGAGAGCATCCCAAACTGACTGTGTTAACACTCCTTTGGTCATATTCTATTCCATTTTGATTAGGGGGGAATGTGCAAGTTAACAAGGGTTATTTCCATTTTGGTATTATTTTGAAGTGGTTTGACCTGGACTGGATAGAAGGTACCAACTAAAGCTACTCTCTCACTCCCCAGGAGTGAGGCAGAGGAGAAAAAATATAGCAAAGGGTTTCATGAGTTGAGATAAGGACCATAAGAAATCCCTTACTGATCGCCATCACAGGCAAAACAGACTCCAAGTGGGATATTAATTGAATTTATTACTGACAGAATCAGAGCGTAAGAATGAGAAGTAAAATAAACCTTAAGGACAGCTTCCTCCTACCCCCCTCCTTCCAATTTCTACCTCCTCTGCCCCAGCAGGGCATGGAGACAGGGAATGGGTGTTACAGTCAGTTGTTTTTTCTGCCGCTGCACAGAGAGAGGATCTTTCCCTTGCTTCCCATGGAGTCCATCCCACAGGAGACAGTCCTTCAGAGACTTCTCCAGTGTGAGTCTATCCCACAGACAACAGTTTTTCAGACTCTGCTGCCATATGGGTTACTTTTCCACTGAGGGCAGTCTTCCAGGCACACGCTGCTCCAGTGCGGGTCCCCCACAGGCCACAGGTCCTACCAGGAAATCCTGGTCCAATGTGGGCTCCTCTCCCCATGGGTCAGCAGGTTCCTGGTAGGACCCTGCTCCATGGGCCTCCCACAGGGTCACAGCCTCCTTCAAACATCCACCAGCTCCAGTGTGGGCTCCTCCATGGGCTGCAGGTGGATCTCTTCACCCCTGGGGTCCTCCTTGTGGTGAAGGACCACAGCTGTTCCACCATGGTCTTCATCACAAGCTGCAAGGGAGCCTCAGCCCTGGTGCCTGGAGCACCTCCTGCCCCTCCTTCTGCACTGACCTTGGTGTCTGCATTGTTGTCTACATGTTCTCACATTGCCCTTCTCTGGCTCACATCTTCATCTGTCCCTTAACTTCTTTTCTTCCTTAAATATGTTCTCACAGAGGCGTTACTATCACTCCTGATTGACCTGGCCTTGGCCAGTGGTGGGTCCAGCCTGGAGCTGGCTGGCATTTGCTCTGCTGTACCTAAGGGTAGCTTCCAGCAGCTTCTCAAAGAAGCCTGCCCTGTCCCTTCCCACCTCCCTTTCCTCCTCTCCCCTTGCCCCAAGCTACCAAAACCTGGCTACAGAAAAACAATATATATTTATACAGATGAAACCTGACATTTAAGCTTGAAGGCCTTTGTGTTCTCTCTGAGAGACTTCCTTCAAGGAGACATCTCAGCAAACTCACTTCCTCTCTCTGGTTGCCTTGCGATCCTGTCTCATCTGGAAACTCTCCTCTTGCTTTCTTCCCCATGTGTATCAGCATGAGAGCATTCACTGTGTTATTCAATAATGGTTCTTTCTAGTGATGGGTCAAAGGTAGCATCATTAACCACATAAAAAATTTGCAATAAATATAAGAAAGTAAAAATAATACTTTGCAAAGATGCTGTTAAAACAAGATGTCACACATAAGAGTGTTTGGAGTGGAAATGTAGCTCTATAAGCCTGGAGGGTAGTATTTAAATCATCAGTATATCTAAGTATGTATTTTCAATTTCTCTTTTCTTCTTTCACGAGTCATTTTACATGTAACATCATTTTCTTTTCTTTACATTGATCACCTCTGCATGCCTTTTGCTTTGATGGTGGTATCTATTACCTAGGCCCTTGCTCTCAGTACGTTTTATTTAAGTAACTTCAAATGAAGTTTAATGAATGTCAGATTGATTCCTAGAACTTGGTTCCTGGGGAATTTCTATACAGAAAGTATGAATATGGCTATATATGGGGTTTTCTCTCTGATTAGAATCTGTAAGTGCAGAAAGCTAAGATAAAGCTATGGTTTTAGGCAAATATCCACTTTAGTACAGTGCTAAGTGTCCCCACCTGGCGTGTGGGAGACCTGGGTTCGATTCCCGCCAGGGAGACAGTGTTAAGAGTTGGACTCGATGATCCTTGTGGGTCCCTTCGAACTCAGAATATTCTGTGATTCTGTGATTCTGTTTTATAAATTAAAACTGCCAGCACTCCCATGTTAAGGCTACTAGAGCTGTAGATTACAGAATGTGCCTCACATACAGGTATTTGGCAGTTACAGCTTCCTGCTCCCTCTGGAACACAGGTTATTAATATTTATCAATTCTGACATGCCATGGGCCTCTTTTGCAGCATAATACAGGAGCTGCCATCATCTAATAGTCCTTTGCTCTCAGATTTTAAATGAGGTTGCTTAATTGTTTAATTGGGAGTTGCCAATGAAGAGTATTTTTGGTATGGAAGTCTTCACTTTTTAATTCAGCTCTTCAGTTCTTTGTTGACCTTCCTTCTATTTGGGTTTTAAGTTAGTAAAGTTTCCTCTGACATTGCACACTGAAAGGGAAGAAAATAATTAGGATTAAAGATTTTAGTCTTTTTCACAAACTGTGGCACTTCAATGCTGTTACGTGTTTTGTTCTTTCCCCCTTACAGTCTTTCCTCTGCAGTCAGATGTCCTCCAAGGCATTTGATAATTTTAGATCATCTAACGGAAATGTCAGTTTTAGACCCAAGGCCTGTACCTCTCCAAGTATTTTGTGTAAGGCCAAGTAGGGATATCTTTATATAAAGGACAAAGTTTATGGCTCTTAAATTGAATAAGTCAGTAATATGTACATCCTTTCCTTTGAATGTAGCGTGTTCAGTAGAATAAAATTAAATGACAGATTGGGCCAGAAGCCGTACTTAGTGCAGCACAGTGGAAGCTAGTCAGTGAAGTAAAGCCATTGGTCCTGAACACCCAGCACCACACTGCAAAGTTCGTGGGGGTAGTGCTTTGGTTTAGGTTTATTCCCATGTGCCAATTGTCTTTTGCAGTTGGAGCACCATTATATGAGCTCTGGGAGCATGTATTCCCACTCAGTCCATCATGCCCTCCCAGATTACTGCAGAACATGAATGCAGGCACAGTGTATAGGTATGGTCTGGAGATATGCCTTGTAAATGAACTCCTAAGCCCAAGCTAAAATTATAGTCCAAGTGCCTCACAGCTGCTGTATTTGTGAAATTTAGCAAATGCATCAAATGACCCACAATATGGGCACAACTGTGGCTGGCATCACTGAAAGGAAGCAACAGAGAGGGATGAGTGAGCTTACATCTTTAGCTGCATCCATGTTTGACTGCTGTTCACCATGAGTGAATTATGCCAAATTGGTACTCAGAATGTCTCGATTATCAACACAACCCGAGAGCTTACTCTCTTCAATGCCCTGCTATTGCTCAGGAGTAAGCCATGCATTTAATTTTTTCTACACTCTCCTTTTACAAATAGGCTTCATTCGTGCACTTCTGAGTAAAGTCCTAGAGCATACTGATTGGATCAATAAGGTTGATTCAAGACCTTATTTACTAACTGCTACTCAGCAGATCCCCTCCTGTAGATTTGTCTTTAAGAGCTTTGTAGAATCACCAAATCATGTAGCAATTCATGACAGCTTCTTCAAAATAAGTATTCTGTATTTTCCGACAGGATTAGAACGAAGAAAATAGCGCTGAAACACCAGGAAGTTTACACACATATTAATTATCCTTAAACCAATCATTTTTTCTTGATCACATAGGTTATTGTTTGTTTCAAAGCACCCCCTTGTGCAGGCACTGGGTAAGACACGTTGCATAAGATCCTTCTGGCTCCCTGACACCTTGGTCCCTGGGACAGAATCTGCTTTTTCTATGTCACCCACCCTGCCTTGTCTGCCACAGAGGTCTTCTGTTCAATAGTTCATGTCCAGGGACCTCCTTAGGTTTTAAACTGTACTACTGAACCTGATCAAACTGGTATAATATGGATGGTTGCAGTATTCAAACTGTAGGTTCCCACTGTTGTTCATTCAAACACTTGAAAAATGGAAGTCTGTGAAAATCTTATATGAGAATGGGTAAAGACCAACTGGAATTAACCAATATGAACATTCAAAAGGAGCCACTGTGCATAAACAAAAAAGTTTATGTACATAAGCTGGTCTGTTGACCTTGAGATGACTTTATGGAAAAATAGCTCTTTTTTACCTTTTTGCAATATTCAAGCTCCTCTGGCAGCATCATGAACTGGAGAGCACAGATATGAAAACTCTCAGAGTCTTCAGTAATTTTGTAAAATTTTGTCTGTATTACATAATTTTTTTTAATTTATTTTTATCCTGCTTTTGAAAGGAAACAAACATAACAACTCAGTGATAACTGTATGTTTCACTTGTCCAATATTTCCATCCATTCCATCCATTGATTGGGCAATCAATGTCTGTGAAAATGTGCAGATGAGCCATTTCCTGGTAGAGATACTAACACATTTTTATTGGGAAAAATAATCCATTCCTTTTCACTTTTTCAAACTTGAATTTTTTAAGTGATTTTGTAAATGTCTGTATTTTGTGTTACTCCATTTTTTTCCATTTAGTNGTGGCCTAACCAGTGCCGAGTACAGGGGGAGAATAACTTCCCTAGTCCTACTGACAACACTATTCCTGATGCAGGCCAGGATACCATTAGCTTTTCTGGCCACCTGGGCACACTGCTGCCTCATGTTAAGTTTTCTATCAACCAGCACTCCCAGGTCTCTTTCCACCTGATCATCCTGCAGCCACTCCAACCCCAGCCTATAGTTCTGCATGGGGTTATTGTAACCGAAGTGTAGGACCCGACACTTAGACTGGTTGAACCCCATGCCATTGGTTTCAGCCCATCTAGCCAGCCTGTCAAGGTCCCTCTGCAGAGCCCTCCTAAAGGCAGCATATTACCTCTGAAGAGATAAATAAGAAATTCTGCATAATTCTTGGTGCCTCGGATATTAATTTGATGATGATTTAATTGAATCACAAGAGCTATTGAGTGAAATTAAATTACAAACAGATGAAAGTAGACAATGCATTATAAAAAAGATGCTGAGGTATCTGCAAGTATTTCAGATGCTCCCCAAGGCACCCGACATTGTTCATACTCCAGAGAACAGTGGCAGCAGTGCCAAAGCAGTACTTGACACAGTGCTTTCAGCACAAAGGCACCTGACTTCACTAACTATATAAGTTTTTTCATCTGTAGGATACATTTGTATATAGCCTATAAATGCTCACAATTCCTGTCTCCTCAACCCATTGATTCTCACAGTTTACCCACACTTGAGGTATCCTTCTTTTCTTTCCTCACACGGTGCCATCCTGCTGGCAGAAAGCCATCCCATATTCTTGTTGTTCCCCATATTCATGCTTTGAGCACTACTAACAACTCAATGAAACAAAATCTGATAGATTTGAGTACANACTCATCCCCCAGTCAATAGCGATGCTTGGGGTTGTTATGTCGATTTTCTATTGGCATAATTCCTGTGTATTAAATACAGTGTTACATACAGACTGTTTCAGATGCGAAGTGTCTAACAGACTAAGTACATAAAGTTTAGAAATCAAGTAGAGTGCACAGTGCACAGGTGATGGGTTTACATTTATGAGTGCTGGATGAAGAAAAGATTAGACGAGTCAGTTATGCTACGAAGTGTTACTATACCAGATTTGAAGACATAATGAAATATTAATGCATGAAGTACAGATTTTAAGTTGTGATAAGTGCAGATGTAATGCAACTTTAACTGCAGAATTGCTGCTGCTGAGTTCATAAAACACATCCCATAAACAGCTGTTAATCTGTTCACTGTTTGTCTTTTAACATTCATTTGTTTAGTAATCAGTTCTCATTTGTTCTGCATATGGCACAGCTTCCCTTTTATAGCAGCCGCATTTAATGAACAATTAGAGGCTCAAAAGTATTACAGAAATTACTGTTTAAGTATTCTCTTGCATTATTTTTCTATCTGCCACTAAGGACACTTGAATAATAGATAGAAAAAAATATTCTTAAATACAAAATAAGGAAGATGTACATGCTCCGTCCTCCTCCTGAACTGGTAATTTGTTGTGGAAGTTCAAGTGATAATGCTTTGCACTCTCCTTAGCTAGCTCCTTTAGGCAGTTAATTTTCTCTATTTATACTATCCTTTCCCTTTTGTGATTCACTGACGTCAGCATGTCAAATGCGATTCACTCTCTGGCTTTGCTCTCTATCATATTAGAGACCTTTAGGTAATGCACTGAGTGAGTATCTTGGAGACCTGAGAGACTGAGTGCATTTTAAGAAAATTTTTAGAAAATGACAGTTTACAAGATTTAAAGTTTTGTCAGGTGTTCTGGTTAAATGTGGGGATCAGTGGTCGTTAAAGGTGATTTGTATGAAGGTAGTTGCCTTCTCGAGTACTTGCATTCAAGTGTTATCTTAATTCCTTTTTTCAAAAAATTCTGATCTTTAACAAGACCATTTTATCTTAGTGTTCTCTGTTATTTATTCATGCTTCAGCCATGTCCTGCATCCTGGACTGAATGAAAAAACACAACACAAGCTTTTATAGGGAAGTATAGGTGAGAACACAGATACGTGCTGAAGCTTTGCTAGCATTAAGGGCATGATGACGAATAGGGCAGATGCCCTTGGATTGGACAGTCCTTTGTCCTTGATCAGTTTGCACTAGTGACCTTGACCTGCAGCTGTTGCGAGGAGTCTGTGTGTGCCTGTCAAGTGCAGCAGTGGGCAGAGAAGGGCTGTTCATTAGAACTGACTGCTTGGATCAGATGCCGGTTTCCAGTCAGTTCCACCCGATTGAACCGCAATGCCAGGTGGGTTGGGGAGATGATTAAAGAAAGAAACAAGTAATTGCCTAAATGTGCCGAACATTTCGCAGCTTGCACAGTGTAAATATTTTGGACATACTGTTTTCAGATGGTTGATAAATCAAAATAGCTGCAACTGAGTTTGATATGTGTCGCCAGGCATGTATTAGATAGATGTGTTTATCTGGCATTGTATGTGCAAATACTCAGTTAGGATAAATATATAAATGATGACAGGATATTTTAGAAAGAATCTCAGGTATTTCTGAAAGGCATATTAATTGGAAAAGGCTTAGCTGTGAGACAAATGTGTATGTTTCTAAATTTAACTCTGCTAACAGTTTACTACCTTCTTTTTGTGTGTGTCTTTCTCTTTTAGTGCCACCTTGGGCCTTAATAGCTATAGCCATAGTTGCAGTCCTATTAATCCTCACCTGCTGCTTTTGTCTCTGTAAGAAATGCTTGTTCAAAAAGAAGAACAAGAAGAAGGGAAAGGAGAAGGGAGGGAAGAATGCTATTAACATGAAAGATGTTAAAGATTTAGGGAAAACCATGAAAGACCAGGTAAAGTACCTTTCCTTTTCTTGAACTTTTGGGTTGCATTTAAAAGTTTCTGTTTGATGTGTCTAGGAAGAGTTGTGCTTGTTGTCTTCAGTAGTTGCTTTGTGGAGAGTGTACTGATTGTGACAGCATCTTTTTGGTGGTATCACAAGGGTTGAACCTGGGTGTGGCATCAGTGATGAAGCAGTCAGCTAATTTCCCTGCTCTGTGAAAAAGCCCCATGAGCAGACATATAATAACTCATATGGAAGGGGCAAGTTTATCGACAGTATCCTGCAAAATGAAGCAAATCTCTGCAGTTCTCCCTGTAATTTTTTCAAGATTTTGACCAGGACCTAGTATACAGTGTTTATATATCTTACTAACGGTATTTCTGATCTTATCTGAGAAGCTTTGAACTCTAAATCTTTTTTTACACAAAAGTTCAACTGAGAAAAACGGAAAATAGAAGAAACAGAAGAAAAAATGGAAGTCACGGAAACAAGGGAAAACAACCAAAAAAGGAAAGGACAGGGACTTTCAAAACAGCGATGTTTGGAGAATTCATTTTGTACTAGAGAGGAAGAAATAACAGGCCATACTTGGAGCTGTAAGTCAACTGAGTAACGTGGAAGAGAAAATTAGTATAATGCCCTTTGAAAGCAGCATCCTCATTGAGGACCAGGGCCTGCTGATAAGGGACAAGATCTTAGAAGAGAAGCTTAGAGCACAGTAGCTGAAAAGGCCCATGGAGCCATCCAGAACAAGTGGTGAAATGCCACAACTGTGGCTTATCAGCCAATCTTAGGAGTAGTGGAACAGGTTAGCATGCTTCTACAGGCATATAGTAGTAGGGGAAGAGCAAAATGAGGAGATTGGATGAGGAATCCTTACAAGCCTCGTGACTAGCTGCAGCTGGATCACATGGATGCAATCAGAAAGGAGCTCACATAAGGGGAGGAAGATAATGGTTAAATTTCAAAGATACAGAGCTATTTCCAGTTTCAATTAAGAGACAGGAGGACAAAGAGTGAATGGTGGAGATCCATTGAATCTGCATTGTAAGTGGAGTACTTTAGAAAGTTCTCTGGTGTGGAATTTGAACCTTGGTTCCTCTTGGAGAGATGTTTTGTGTGCCACACTGCTGTAGTGTATGACACCAACATAAGAAAAATTCACGCCTGAAAACAAAAATCACTAAGGTAGGTAAAGCTATTCCAAGGTTAGAAAGATTAGTGGGGCTGGACTCAAAAAACATCAGAGTGGAAATTTTGGGTTCTCCCTTGGAGAATGTATTGTCCTGGGGTTTTTTTTGTCCCTGTGTTGAATGTGAAACAAAATCCTCTGAAAGCACTTTGATATAGCATTCATAGATTCCCTGTATTTGATTTATAGACTTTTTCCAAAATATTAATATTAAGTAATACTTCCCTCTCAGCAATGCATGGAAAATCAATCCTTGGTTTATCCCAGGCTACCATTAGCCAACTCCTCCCGTTGAACCAAGAATAATTTGGAGGAACTGCTTTGGTTATGCTTGTGGAAAAATTCCTTGAGAAGTTTGTTATGTTCTGCTAATGATAACTAACCTAATACTTTGTTATAGGAGAATTAATGTGTAATTTGTTGATAGATATTTCTGTGGAATTTGTTACTTATCATTTAAGGTCATTGTTGTATTTACAATATATTATTATGTGGTTTTAATTATTTTCATTAGCACCTGGATAAATGACCATGGATTCTCGGAAAATAAGTATTTTAAATACAAAATTACATGATATCATTAATATTGAGTTCCATTTGCATCTTTTTAATGGGAAAATTTGATTAAAAGCTGAATCCTGCATCTCATCTACAAAGAGAGCTCAGACTTTGAAATGTTGCACAGATAGGTATTTTAAGATGATTCCATTCAAAATACTCTGTGTAGTTATTTAAACCTACTTTTTCCAAGGCATTTTGGGATTCAACTAGTCTGATTTGTTTTGTATAGTTAAGCCTAAGGAGAGGAAATTCTCAGTTAATACAAATGTCAGACCTTTAATGAGTAGATGACCAACTTTCCCGCCAACTTTCTTCACTGTTTCGGATTTCAGAAGCAGACTACGTAAATTAGCACCTTAAATTCAGTTCTAGCAGTCTGACAGTGTACAGGTTTTGAGTCCTTGGTCTTCAGTAACTTTTACCAACTTATTCCTAATGCAAGATTTTGACTGTCATTTTTCTCTGTATGATGGATTTTTTATTCTAAGTTAACCTTGACTTAGCAGTGAAAGTTTTAATATATTTGGCTGAATTCAATGCAATGGTAAATGCTTCATATTTCAGATAAGAGAATTGAAGCACTTCAAAGGCTTTGGCATAAAATAAAAAGGGTAATATCAAGAATGTTTTTTAGTTAAAGAAGCAAATTGTTAAAAAAAGTAATTGAAGACCAGATGTAAATCTACTGCCATTCAAAGGGCAGTGCACGGTACCAAATGTCTGAAATGTTGTCAAAACCAAAAAAGCTTACTTCAGTTACTGTTAGGCCTGAACCTGCAAGTGGTAATTACCTTCTGCCTTCAGCTAAGAGTGCATAGTAGTAGATGATAGGCACTTGGCATCTTGAAGGATACCAGTTCCCTAGGCACACAAAGTTGAAAGGGAGTGCCATTTGGTAAATATATAACATCATCTCCTGGAAATACAGTTTTTATCTTAGTCTGGATTTGTTTGTCAAAGAGAACTTCTGGCCTACATTTACTCCTGGTGACTTGCAAATCCATGCTAAATCATTATAGAGCCTTATAGCTTGATGTAGTTCAAGATCCTTTTGACATACAGACTCAGTTGGCTCAAAAGTCACACATGATAAGAAGATATTACTGAAAGTGGAATAAAATTTTGGTTTCTGCTAAAATATTTGTACTTCAAAACACCCACTGCCCCAAACACAACTTCAAATGAGAAACTGTTTTCATATGAAGATTATGAACAAATGTAGCTGAGGTAGAGTGGAAGATGAGTTGAAAATAAGGTGGTTTGCAGTCTTCCCATTTCCGTTGCATGCAAGGCTTAATTTTTCAAGTAGGGTGTACAACTCCACCAAAGGCCACTGGGAGGATTAGATTCCTTCTAGGGGAGGCAAATTGTTAATGAATGTACTACAGTAAAAAGGTCATTTTTCCATGATTTTTACTACTGTTTGTGTGTGGATGTTTTAATTTTTATTTCTTCCTCCTATGTCCTCCTTGTCTGTGTTGTGTCTCATGACTGTTCTGGATTGTCACTTGCGGTAGGTTTATTTTGCTATTTGGACCCACCTAGTCTAAAGCTCTCATAGTCTTCTGACAGCTCTGTCTCCTTAGCAAAAATGTATTTGTAGTAGCTTTGATACACACATCAAGAGGCTGAACTAAATTGATTGGGTGTTTTTTGTTTCAGTATGTATTTGAGGTGAGGCTGGGGGAGAGTGAAAGATAAGAGGTTGTCATTCTTTCTATAGTTAAAATATTAAGTCAAACTGTATTAGAAAGCTGAAGTTTAAAATTGATCAGCGCATAAAAATAACATCCTAATTTTATTTCCTTTTTGTATAAATGTCACCATATCAAAAGTAGACAAAAGCAGTATGTATTTTTAATGTCTTCGTTTCTAAGTGTTGCTAAAATGATTGTTACCTCATGGAACTTGCTCTGGGCTCTCACATCATCTCAGTACATGCATTAAGTGCCCATGCATTAAGTGCTTCATACTGAACTCTTTTAAGTGGGCTTAGTGCAGCTTAATGACAGCTGGCTGTCATTGTGTTTTTGTGAGATCTTACCATCACAGTTCTCATCTTTATAACTTTGCGGTCTCTACTAATGCCTGTGGTAGATCCCACTACTTTTTTTCTTAAGGGAAGAAAAAAGCCCAAAACCAAACAAAAAAGCTCTTGAACACTCAGCTCCAGAGACACTAGAATAACTGCTGATTTATTTGGTCTGAATTTAATGCATTGATACAGCAAAATTCTTCCTTAAGCTCAGCCTGTGGGCTAAGGAAAAGAATAGAGAGAATGATTGTAGTCACGAACATCAGCACTGAGAACTTGCTAAAATTTAGCCTTATTGCTTGGAGAATAATTGTTGTGCTCAGAACATTTTATTAGGTCACAAAGCATTTGTGGACAAGGAGATTTAATAGCTCAGCCCTTTCTCATTGCATCAAGTTAAAACTCTGTCACTAGTGAAAGATTTTTTAGCTTACAGTGAGTGTGTCTCTGAGGTGAAAAAGGAGATCTGGGATGAGGTATATACACTACAGCCTGGAGTATGAGGGTTATATTCTTGGCTCTGCTACTGACTTACTGTGGCCTGCAGTCAGCCACATGACTTCTCTATATGTTTATCTTTCCTTTACGTAGGCCTTTCTTTTATGTTGGGGTTATGTACTATTAATCATTATTATAATTAATGTTCCACTATTAATACCAGGTGTTATAAAATGACATGACAGTGAGAGCTACAACTGAACCTAAGCAAACTTCAACATATAATGACTTTCTTAGAATAATTCACCTTATAATTCTAGCTGTTGATCAGCAAACATCCTTGCCCTTATGGAGACAAAATACTGAAGGAACAAGTGTTTTAATGTTAGGTGTCTGAAATGTTTCAAAGTAGTGTTCATTTACCCGGCAGCATGAAAATGATAGTCAAAATTAAGTCTGTCAAATCCACACTGACCTCTAGAGAAGACTGGATTTTGTTCAAAAGAACTCAAGCCTTTATTTCCAGAAATGATCCAAGATCTTTCTGGGGGACAGGAGCTCTGTTGCTGGCAATGGTCTTTTCTTCTGCAATGTTTGCTCATCTGCTTGTTTCTATTTCTAGTTGAATGCCTAGAGAATAATGAGTGTATTTATTCTATGGTGCCACCTGTCCTGGTATCAGCATGCCAGTTCCCATTTGTTGGCATATTCAGCCCATGGTGACTTTGATGTTCACTGCGGCTTATCTACAATGCAATGAGACATCCTAATTCACACTCAGAGAGACAATGTGTGCTGCAGAGCCACCACAGCATAGAAAGTTAGTAAGAAACAGTGGAGGCAAGTCTTGCTTAGGAAACAACCCCAGGATGTATTGTGTGGCAGTTAAAATGAACTAAGTCCCATTTGTCCCTTACATTCAATCTCAGGCTTGACCAACTGTCCTGCTTTTTCACTAACCTCAGAAGACAATTATGCAGTATGCATAAAACTTCCTGAAAAATGTGAAAATAACACATTTATGAAGATAAAATGTTATATATGAGTGTTCGTGTTCTGCAAACAGGTTTTCTATCAAACTCTTCTGAAACTTCGATTTACAGTAGACTTCAGAAGCCTTGAAATTACAGAAGCAATAGCTATGAGACAGAAGTTTGGGCTAATTTGCATTCCTATCTCTTTCTCTCAATCACTCCCAAGAAAACACAGGAGCTTGCTTTGTGTGCTTCCTTAGTTTTTCCTCCTTTGTTTAATTATTTTTCCCTGTAATTAATTTATTACTTCTATTGTAATATATTGTACTGTTAGGATGACATGAAGATACAGATTGTACTCATTTTCTTACATATCTTGTTTTCTATACTGAAGGCCTGAAGGAAACTTCCAGTGTCAAGGACATTTCTTGTCTTCTCTTGATTAACAGATCAAATTTTGAGTTCTTTATTCAAGACCAGTGTCTGAAGGTTCCTAATAAGTGGTGTCTAGGAGGTATGCAATTAGTCCCTAAATTAAGTGATTTGAATCATATTCTTGAGAAATTTTCCTATGTCCACAGGCTGTATGTAAAACTAAACTCCTACACTAAGTGTTTGAAGTTAGTGGGTATGTATAACCTGCAGCAGGGACGGCAGTTCATATCAATTGGGTATGCATTTCAAATGTCTATGTAAGCATTTCAATGAGGTATACATTTTTTAAAAAATCAAAACTAAATATTTGGGAATATGTAAGTGTTCACTTTTTAAGCAAAGGTACTTACTCTCTACAAAATGATAAATAATAAGTATATGACTAGCAAAATAGCTTTCAAGAATAGGAATATCAGATACTTGATGAAATCTCACACGTATAGAGGATGGTCAGACGTTTATCTTATCTCTTTAAGGAACTAAGCCAGAAGAACTGATGTGTGCCAAATTTTTCACTTAGGTGGGACTCAATAAATCATGCTTGACTATATTTAAGTTAATTTTCACTGTTTAATAGATGTAGTCCCAGTTAAATAGTATGACAGATTTCTCAAACAGAAATAGATGTAGTATTCTGAGTGGTCCTCCCATGGCAAGGAAACAGGTCTGACCCAAAGCATGCTTCCATCTGGCCTACTGCCATTCATTTGGAGAGGATGAAGAACAATTGATGGAGCAGCATGCACTGGCCAAGCAGCCTAAAGCTGCCTCCTACACACATCCTGCTGCTCAGCACAGCCAAGCACTGCCTGCCATATGGAAAGTGGGGGCAGAGCATGGCAACATGCTTGCAAAAGTGCTTACTTCTTTTAGTTCATGCAAGTTGGCCATGCATTCAAAGCAGAGCCCTGACCCACAGGGTGAACTTCCAAAATAGTCTCCCAGGCTGAGGCTATTCTCAGCCTCTAAACACTTACTACAAGAAAAACAGGTTGATTTGTGGGCTTAAGAGCTGTGACTTAAATGTATATACGTATTAATATTTTCCTTTGAACACCTCCAGCATTTTCTGTATTCTTCTCTTTCACCAGAATGAGTTGATATTTTAGTAGCCAAACAATTAATCAAGCTTTTAAGCAGAACACGATGAACTCATGTCATAGGGCTCCTAAAGAAAGAAAGCCTTCTGAATAACCAAACGGATCATTTAAAAACTAGGTAACAAGTGAGGAAGTAATGTCAAGGCATCATATGCTGAACCCAGCAGGGTTTTGCTCATTCTGAGCATCATTGTGGCCCACTCCTGGTGTGTGAGGCCAACATTCTTACGGCAGTAATGGCAAAGTAGTTTTCACAATGACCAAAGCCTGGCTCGGCCACTGAAAACCCAGGCACAACATGATCCTTAAATTATTTCATGGAGAGAAAGCAGATGCTAAATGAATGAAATACTGCCTTTCCTTCTGAGGGACTCTGATAGAGAACATATTACAATGGCAGGCTTTTCTGCTTTGTGATAGGGCATCAGACAGGAATTTTTAACAGCTTTTTTTTTCTCCCTCAGGATAAAGATTAGCCAGATCAAAATTNCCGACCCCGGTGATTGTGCCCGCGCCGGCAGCCCCATGGCGCGGGCTGGAGTGCGTGGTGCGGGCTGGAGCGCACGGTGCGGTGCAGACTGCCTCTGCCGGGACTGGTGGATGTTAAAGGGAAAGAAACTCCCATACCAATGCCTCCCCTCCGCCACAAGTGCATGGGGTGTTGCAGTGTTGCAAAATTAAGGTTTTTCCAGGCTCCAAGAGTGCCGACCAGAGCTCAGGGACATCACTTCCCCACTGCGGAGGTGGTGCGAGCACGCGCGGGCTGGTGCGAGCACCGGGGCCGGGTCGGGCCAGGGCCGGGGGTGGGGAGCGGCGCGGGGTTTGGGCTGCGAGCACACACAGTCCCAGCAGCCGCTCAGGAATGGTTCCCTTTGCTCGCCTGTGCCGAGACAGACTACGGGAAGGAGCAAAGAATTGTCCGCAGCACTTCAGAGTTCCAGGGGGTGGAGCAATGGGTGTGGCCTGCATGCATATTAACGACCTGCAGTTCTTTGCAAGTTTAGTGTTTCGCGATGGCCTTGGCCTGTCCCTTTCCTTGCGATGGAGGGAGTATAACTGTATTCTGAAATGTGAAGGAAATTGATAAGAGGTGCACCACGATTAGTGGAAATGCGGACATTCCTAGATGTGGAGGAAAAATTGCCTTTCCAGTAAAGTCACTGTTGGACATGGCACACAACAGTCTCAGTACAAAATCATATTGTTTTCTTCCATTCAGCTCAGCAGGCATTGCACAGGCCTGACGACTGGGCATCATTCACATTAAAAGAATACCCCCTTCACCATGTGAACAAAAGGAATGATGGATGGGGCAGGCAGAGATGGAACTCAGGACAGGAGCATGCACCATGCAACAAACATACAGGCTGAAGTCAGTTTTGTTTTCCTTCCCCCTGTCTCTCCTTCTTGCTTACTGGTAACTTATTTCCTTAAAGGAAAGAAAAAACACTAATAATTCTGTTAGTGAAAGTATTTCTTTACATACAATAGTGAAAGACACTGCATTTTAAATAGCTTATGACATGACCTAGTTGTTAACGAGATATGAATGTGATAACTGAGACTAGAATCGAAGTGCAAAGTGCGCCTTCATGTGTCTTTGCATCCTCCTGGTGACTCAGACGTCATCATGTCCTCTGCCTGTCTCTACAGAAGGCAAGAAGTCCATTTGCTCCCCCAGCAGCTGTGTTACGTGAGTCTTCTACTGCTTTGCTTTCCTGAAGCTTCTGCACACTTGAAATCTGAAGGCAACCAGCAGAGCAACTGTGCAAAAACCCGTCCCAACTCTCATTTTCTACACGTAGTTTGTAGAGGGATTAAATAAAAGTGTAAATGAAAATATTTGAAGCCCCAGAATCTCTTTTGTGGTTTGTGGTGGATATTAGTGAAGTAAACTCGGTGACAAGGTGCAGGGGTTTTGGTGGAATTGAGGTGGAAGCAAGGAGTGTTGGCAGTGTCAGGAGACAGCATCACTGAGAAGGCTTTTGTCAGCTAGCTGAAGGAGAGGGCGATGTAAAACCCCATTGAAGAGCATGGAGTTTGTAGAGCTGCAATGACAAACAGTTTAAGTTTTTATTTTTTAATGCAAAAGATGAATCTATAAAAAAAATTGTAAATTAAGCATTTCCTTTAACAACTCAGAAGAAAAGAGGAGGCTGCAAAATCACTCTTAATTATGTTTCAGAAGTAAAGAAACAACCAGCAGATTGAACAGGGGATCCCAGATTGCTGTAATTTAATCTTTTTGTTGTAAGGACCACTGCAGAGCTGAGGTTGAAAACAATTAACTAAACATGGCGCAGAAAAGAAAATCCTAATGCCATTTGTAGATTTGTGTCTGCACCCTTGGTTAGAACTCGTTCACAGAGTTCATTGAAATATGGATTGAGAGGTTCCTTAAAAGTTAATTTTGTCTTCCAGGTCTAAGGAAATATTTACTATGTATTGTGTAGCTCTGTTAAGATCCCTGGCACGAACTGTTCCCACTTGCTGATTTCATCAGATGTGGATGTATCACCTTGTAATGGTTGTACTGAATTAACACTTTTTTTATACATTCCTACACCTGCTTATGTACAAGCCTACATTTTTCAGATAGTTATACACATGTGAAAGGATATAGGTGTTTCATGGTTGTGTGTTTCTGCATATGTTAGGCAGAAATTAATAAACCACTTGAGTGAAATTCACAGTCATCCCAAATTAGAAAAGATCAACCTGGTCTCCAGCACAATGCAATAATGGATTTCCATCCATTCAGAGAAAAAGCATTTAAAATGTCACAAGGTTAAAGGAAATACAGTTTATCAGCTGAAGAGGCTAGAGGAAAAAGCTTCTGAAACAAATAAAATAGAGCTGCTTATTTTGATTGTGGCAATACATCAGTAAAATACAATACACTGTGCTATAAATTGAGGGTTGTAGTGCTATTCTATTACATATTGATCTTTCAGAGAATCTTAATACAAAATTAAAATCCCTCTGGGGTATTTCAAGTACTTTGGAGCAATCTAATTCCTCTTCCTCTTTGAAATTCAGCAACTGATTCAAACATGAGAAACTTCTGTGTTTCCTTTGACTCAGTTTCCTCTTGAAGCATTGGCCGCTATTCTGAAGGCAAATTCCTCTCTTGACAGCAAAAACCATTATTTATAGACTGCTGTAGAGATAATAATTTGTCATTTCTTCCCTCCCCCTATGCCACAACCTTGTCTGTATCGAAATACTATTTCTTTCTTAGTGTTTTTCTTAGTGCTTCAGTGTTTGAGAGTCAAGGTCAAGAAGAATCATGTAGCTCCTCAGCTGATGTCAGTGTTTGCTATCTCCTCTGGAAATAGCTTTCACCTTCCAATAGGCTTCTCATAACCTGTGGAGAAGAGTTTCTCAGCCGTACAGTGTTTTCTGCCTGCATTTCAAAACTCCCTTGCAAGAGGGATGTTAACTTTCCATTATACTTCTCATAGTCACAGTAAACAACTTTTCTCACATTGAGTTACCCACAGCTCTGTCATCTGGACTGATCAGCTTTGAAGAAGAGTATATAGTGTTCCTAGAGAAGAGTATATATATTTAACTATTGCCTTGATGCAGTTACAAATTCCTCATATAAGGTTCTTTTTGAATTTTCACTTTTATGCCTGAGGAATGGCCATAGGATATTTTCTCTCAAACAAAATCCAGGTCAAAAGTTGGTGGAACAGCAGAAAGTCCTGTACTTATCCAGAAACAGTAATATACTGGAGCTGTGTATCAGTCTTTTATCATGGAATCCTCTTTTAGGATGATACTGGGATCATTCAGGGCAGTGGATCTTGTAGTTAACATCCCACTCTGACTTACTGCTTCCTGTTGTCTCCCATCACAGATAAGTCTGGTTGCTTTGTTTGGATTGAGTCACATCTTTTTTTATGATCCGAAACCTTAAGCTTATTTTTATTACCAATGAAAACAAGGGTGTTTGGCATAATGCCATCACTCCATGTCCTGAATTTTCCATGTATAGTCTGTCAAAGAGGCTGTCAGTTTTCAAGTGTCACACTTCTTGTACTAACAAAAGTATTGTGCTACAGTCAAAGAACTTGCTAACAGCTCA
Organism: Pitta sordida; assembly: GCA_013390025.1. Classification (NCBI taxonomy): domain Eukaryota; kingdom Metazoa; phylum Chordata; class Aves; order Passeriformes; family Pittidae; genus Pitta; species Pitta sordida. The sequence continues at coordinate 3,385 of WEKX01013994.1, read as the reverse complement.
ATGATTAAAATGTCTCAAACCAAATTTCATTTTAGGCAGTTCAGGCCTTCAAATTAGAAATGGTTTAGTTAAAAAAATATTACTCTTCCAGTCTCACACATGATTCTCATCCAATACCAACCTTTCCCACCAATCTCATCCAGGTTCACTGTAATTTATGTTTCTAGTAAAAAGTCCATCATTCACTTACCTTCAGATATTTACCTGAGACCCAGCTCCTCAGCTCAAATAAATCAATGTTGTTGCATTGATTTTAGTTGGGCTCTGCCAGCAGAATTTCTCCTGTATTTCAAAAAGTAGAGAAATAATTGCTTAATACCATACAGTTTTGATTCTGATCTTTTGAATTTAGATCTGGCTTCTGAAAAATAACATTTTCTTCTTCAGAGATCAATCTTTCTTCCTACTAACCCCACACAACTGTTGCATGGCCCCCACTGTGTTCAAGACTGAGTAAGAATGCTAATGCTTTCCAGATTCATTCTTTCTCCAACCGCTATTAGCACGTAAACGGCTGCTTTCCAGCCTTGCTGGCTGTTCAGATAGAGTTCAACTGCAACCTGTTGTTTAGAAATGCTGTAGATTTCCTAAGACCACATCATATTATGAAAAATAGAGAATATATCTTATTCTGGCACTTAGTAGTCTTGTTTGTGCAAGCAAAAGCTTCATATAGAAAGAACCTTTATCAAGATAGGGCTCTTACAGAGAAGCATTCTGTTTACTATAACATGCAAATAACGATTCTGGATAAATGCTCGGTGTTGATTCTTTCTTTTCACACATTCAACTTTAATTTCACGTTTTCCCCAATTTTTCACTGTGTATCTCATCACTTTTGCCCATTTTCCAGTTCAAGTAAGAACCTGCTGAAATATGGTCTGCATAGTTAGCTATGGTTCATATAGTTTAATAATTACATTGTCCACAGTGCAAATACTTCTGCTTTCTGGTACAGAAGGAAAAAAAAGGAAAAATTGCGTTATTTAGTATTTAAAATGTGTATAAAGTCTAAGATAACTGAGGTGTCCATTAAAAAAACAGAGGTTTTGCAACAGACAAATATAAACAGCTATGTATTTTTTTGTGTGTTTCTTTCTAAGCAAACTAAAATCCACTTGCAATCAATTTGGTTCAGCCAAGCTTTATAGCGAGAATAAATAAAAAGGAAATTGGTCTCGGGAGGGAGGGAAAAGGAGGAACATCCATTTGCTAATGGCATGGTGGAAACTTTGCTTCCATATTCATTCTAAATAAACATGAAAAATGTTTGGCATATGATTGTAGGAAGAGCTCATCCACAGCACACGCTCTTTATCATAGTAATCGTACAGAAATGTGTTGCCAAATGCAAACAATTCACAGCATGCACAACCAGGTTTGACATTGCCAAGATATTCTTAAGTTGAAGGAACGCGTGACTTTGCTTATTTAATAGCATGTTTGCCTCCTTGTGCCTCTTTAAGAGCCAGTCTGAGCCCAGAAGAACTTTTTTTTTTCTTTACATCGAGATGATATTTTGTTTTCCACTTTCAGGTTTTATAACAATTATTGCTTGTTATAGTCCAAGGAGCTTTCTTCCTACTTCCATTGCTTGCTTGCTGATTTATAATATCTTCTTGAGCAAACCGAAAAGTATATGTGTAAACTGCATATTTGAATTTCTGCTGTCATGCTTGCTTTTAATGGCTTTCAAATAGATTTGAGGACAATATCTATTTTAAACTGGTACTTAACGCTATGCCTCATTTGTGAATATTACATTCCTTCTTTCTAGGCTCTGAAGGATGATGATGCTGAGACTGGGCTGACTGATGGGGAAGAGAAGGAAGAACCCAAAGAAGTTGAGAAGCTAGGGAAAATCCAATATTCTTTGGATTATGACTTCCAGAACAATCAGGTTTGAAACAACCAACATTTCATTTCTGTGTGTGCAAGGGAAGTCATAGGAAGGGAAGAAGGAAGCAATACATTTAATTGCAGTAGATGTTTCTGAAATCCTTACTGCTTGTACAGAGTAAAAGGAGAAAGCAAGACAGAAGATTTATTACAGAGGTACTACTAAACTGGTATTGCATGTACTTGAAGTTTATATTATACCTTTAATCAAAACCTGAAAACACTGTTTTATCTAATGGTAATTAATAACATGTTAAGACATCACCAATCGATGTCTACCCACATTCTATTCTGGAGTGTGCATGCAGACTCTAAAATGTACCTTTAGGCTTCAGGTATTTAAAATGTAAGCAAACATAGATGGGAGAAGCAACCCTAGATACCATAGAACTTGACATCAAGGATGATCAAGTAGAGAGCCTATGGGTCAAGGTTAGAAGGATTCCCAACAAAGCTGAAATCCTGCTCAGGGTATGTTACAGACCGCCAGATCAGGAGGAAGAGGCAGACCTATTGCTCTTTAGCAACTAGAGACAGCCTCAAGATTGGCTGCCCTAGTTCTTACAGGAGACTTTAATCTGCCTGATAACTGCTGGGAACTTAACACAGCAGAGAGGAGACAGTCCAAAAGGTTTCTAGAGATAGTTGATGACTGTTTCTTGATGCAGCAGGTGAGTGAGCCTACCAGGGGAGAGGCTGTGCTTGACCTATTGTTTACAAATAAGGAAGGGTTGGTTAGTGATATTGTGGTTGGAGGAAACCTGGGGTGTAGTGACCATGAGATCATAGAGTTTTCAATCGTCAGTGTGACAAGAAAGGGCATGAACCAAA
>WEKX01013993.1:119219-177802 GCA_013390025.1 Pitta sordida | reverse complement strand
TCAGATTGAATCTGACCAGATTTTGAAGGACAAAAAAATCAACTGGAAATGTTATGTTATTGTCCTCTAAAACAATAAATAAGACAACTGCTAAATCATTGTTCTCCTCACAAACCAGAATAATACAACTGTAGTTCTGAGTAAGCCAGGTATCATTTTTGTGAAACCATTGTTTGTGATTCTGATAATAGTTGTTTGACTTGTCCCTGACTTCTTTTTAATTCCATTATCTATGGAAAAATATTTTCTTACAATTTAATGGTAAAATGAGTTTTTGAATAATGAAGACTAGTGAAGACAGAAGGGAGGAAGTCACATGGAGCCAGAGGATTAATTGAAGAGCCTCTTAGTACAGGCAGGTCATCTTACAGAAGAGGCATGCTTTTTCAAAACTAACATATTATTCAGGACATATCCTGGGTTAAATGTGACATTCTAAGCCAATTCCTATCCATTTCATTGAGGTATGGATTTTATTATCATGATGCCTGCCTCAAAAAAATGTGACGCTACAAGTACATCATGTATTTATCAATGAGCTGAAGATGGAGAAGGAAAGGGAAAATATAAATAGTGATGATTTAGCAGTGTTTGTAGCAATAAATTTCCATCCACGTGCAACATGAAAATGGTAAAGTCATTGGAATTCAAAGAGTAGCAACTGCTCAGAGTCCTCCTGTAACACTCACATGAATGTCACAAACCCTTTGCCATACCAACTTCCAGGAAATACAATGACAATCACACTGAGCACATCTGTGCACAGAACAGATAATGGGAGAGGGATGAATGGTTTAGCCCTTTAGAAGTAGAAAAAAAATCTTTAGACTTAAGAGGCACAGGTGCACCAGATCAAATATTAATTGAATTTAGGTACTTTAGTCTTTCCAAAGGACCTAGACATAGCAATGCTTATAACTGAGGTACTCAACTTTTAAGCATATTGAAAGTGCAATAAATCACATAAGCCCCAAGGGCTTTTTCCTGTTTCTCCCTTAATAACACAGGTGGCAATTACAAATAAATAGGAAGGATTAACAAATCTCCTCACACAGACTAGACCACTGAAACATCAAAATAGACGCCTTTACCCTAAACCCACTTAGCAGTACAATTCAGGCATCTTGTTTTCACATTGCTAAAAAAATTGGCCTCCTCCACTTGAAGTCCACAATCTTTAATTATGAATTATGCTTTGAAACAGTTCAAGCAAAAAAACCATGCAACTCTCTTCATTTGAAGTACAGCTAGCAGGTGGTCTAGCTACTCAACTGCTACAGCAATAAAGCTTGCAAGAATCTCTTACCCATCAATTGCTACAAAATGCAAAAATCTTCAGATGAGGCCTTTCCAGTTCAGAAGGAAATAACAGCTTCTGCAAGACTAAACCTAGAAGTACACACCCTAGCATGTACTTATTAGGGCAGCAAGCAGGGTTCCAGTCACTGCTTCAGTACACGTGTTTCACTAACAAAAACCTAAATAACACTCCATTCACAAACAATAACAGTCTGTGCAAAACAAACTACTATTTAAAGAGAAACAGCTTCAAACAGGGGAAAAAAATGCCGCCTTCAAGTCACAAAACATCTATAACTTTGCAGTCAGAAACTTTCACTGAGAAAGAGAATGGGATTCTGTCTTCCAGTATTCCAGTGCTCTAACCACCACTTGCCATGCAGCTTTGCAGAGAGAAGCGTGGGTTCTGAACTACAGATAAAAAAACCCTGCCACAATCTGGAGTTAGGCAGCCCTAGGAATAATAATACAATAAGTGGGGTTTTTTTACCAATATTTTAGGAATGCCCAAACATTACTGAGTAACCAAGAACAAGCCTCATGATGTTGCTTTTCTCAAAGGACCCAGTAATATAACAAAAAAATACAACTGTCTCTATCAATAATAAAATGTCTAGAGCTTACTAAGTTTGGCCTGCATATCCAAAGTATCTGTAATAAGTATCCACAGTATCTATAACAAGTAAAGTAATGCATTTGGTGAAAGAAATGCAGTGTTTGATAGAAATGGCAATGTTGAATGAGATCAGCATCAATGCAGTTGCAAATAATTTGCATAACCCAGGAATCACAAATACAATGTAGTTTACCGTCTCTGGCTACACTGAAAGCCAGAAAACTTCCAGCAAGCTTAGCCAGCCTTATCAGGATGATCTGTTTTTAAACTAACCATCAAGACACAAGAAAATATATGACTTCATCCAAAATCAGATAAAACTGGATTTTTCTAGTCAATTTGTTGCATCAATCTTCTATAAAGCATCAAGAGCTTTTCTCTCACTGTGAAAAAGCTATTGTTTTGACAACCTTTTTAGACATGCTGTGAAGCATTTTTTAAATAGCAAGGACATTTTAATTGTGGATGACATGAATCAGCTATGCGAAAGAACAGCTGCATCTTCAGATGACATGAAGGAAAGCGTGATCTGGATGCAAAGTGCAATAAAAGAATGCTTTATCCTCCATTTTCTATTTTTCTTCGAGCTTTAGCTCAAATTAAAAAAAAAAGTTCACAAAAGAGAGAAAAAAATAAGGTGCTCGGAAGGATGCTTTTTTTGGTGCACCTAAAGCCTATGTTGGCCTGTTTCAAAGATTACCTAAAAGAATGAGTTATTTTCCATTCACCAAGTCACACTGCTTCACTGAAGTCAGGGATGAGGGAACTCAACATTAAATTACCCTGATTTCATTAATCTGAAAACTGAGTCTTCTCATTTTGTGCTTTATAATTGGAAGCAAACCCTGGAGTCCAAACAGCTATGAAAGTCAGTCTCTGCAGCTTATAATATTCTAATTATTCTTGTACAATTATTACTCCTGCCTTACACAAAAGATCTCAAATACAGGAAGAGGCCTCAAGAATTTACACAGAAAATTAACTACAAAGCATACCTTGAACACAACGACTGACATTCAGTCTCCAGCATGTTGCCATCAAAATTAATTAGTGCTTTGTACTTCATATACCACAAAAAATGCAAAATAACAAGTTAATGTATGCAGTCCAATTATTGTTTTTTACTGAATACACTGTTGTTCCAGCCACCACAGACACTTTTCTCTCCTAGGCAGAGAAGTGACATAAGACCACCCTTTCCCATCTTGGACAAGTTATTAAGATTCATGAAAGGATACAATTTCTGAAGCTTACAGGATCTTAAGAAGCTATTCTTGCATGTACTACAGCACAATTTCTCAAACAGTGACAGAGCTTCAGACCTGAAAACTCAGCACTCCCAGTTCAGTCTAGTCTGGAAGTTGACAAATATGTCTACGACCACAGTATAGCCAAAAATTTTCTGGTGAATGAAAGAAACAAGTTCAGAGGTACGCAATTAAATGTTTGTCAGGCCGTGTTAAATTTCAACTACCAGGTAAAGTTCATAGAGGCTTAGAAAAAGAAGAGAAAAGTGTTCAGAAAATTCGAAAAAGACAAGCTTCCTAGGTGACTTTTCCTTAATCAAGACACTGCTAGTAATGACAGCACATAAAACAGATGAATGCAATGAGATAAATGGCAAAATTTTGAATGCATCTTTGTCAGGAAAGGCAGTTATATCAAAGCTAAAGTTTAAAAAGCAAACATCAGTTTTGTCAATGGTGCATTTTTCAGGGGAAATGTATGAAATAGCTCAAGAGTGAAAGGAGAGGAGTTCGGAAAACCATATTTCAATTAGGATGAGGGAGTTTATCCTCCTTTCATTTGGAATTTCCAAAATATTCTTATATGTACTTCACGCAAATCTCAAATTCTTTGATAAAATATTGGATTCTCCACATAGAAATAGACATTAAGTAAGCCAGTTCTCTAACAATTTTATATATTGAAACCTTACTTCCAGTTTTGCAGAAATTTGTAAAACCAAGATTTTACCTGGATAGGGAAAAGTCAATTGATAAGCAGGCAAAAGGGAATTTCTCTGTGGAAAGCAAAGAGACGAATAAGGCTGATAATATACATAGGCCTACAGCTGGCTCACCTTCTATGGACAGTGAAAAATAGAGGAACAACGGATAGGGCAATAGTGGAAAAACACTTTTTGTACTGTTGTGCACACCTTGTCTTAAATTCTCAATATACAATCACATTTTAAAGTAATTCAGCCTGACAAAAGCGCTTTCACAGACCCATAATCATTTTATCAGTGATTCTCAAACCCAGAAAAATATATTGCAGTGAACCCCCGTTACTCGCGGGCTGTTGGGTCTGGGCCTCCTCCCGCGAGTTGTGAAATCCGCAAAGAGAGTGAACCCACTACATAGTCGAGTACTCCAAGCCCGTAGCCACGCCCCCTCCCCATATAAGGACTGGAGGATGGCCCTGAGAGCGGGGCTTGTCTCAGTTGTCTGGTCGTGCACCATGCCACGGGGCCGGCGCCATGCCCCTCGCCGCGGAGCCGGTGCCAAGCGCCAGCCAAGTGGCGGGCGCTGCCTCTGGCACACAATGGCACACACACAATGGCAGCCCAGTCACCCCATCGTGTAGCCCGGCGGAAGACAATTCTAGCCGTGCAAAAACACACGTTTACACTAAACGCACTCACTGTTGCTCATAACTCAGATGTCTAAAAGGAGATGTTTACAGCTCCTCACCCATACCTCTGTCACTCTGACTTATGAGCCTAAGTCCTTCCATTCTTTCAGGCTGTGCGACAATCACTCCCAAGAATTGCTGCACACCACAGAAACTCTAGCCGTGCCTTAACTCATATGAAAAATTGGAATTTTGATTCACAAATCCTAGAATCCCAAGGACATCCTCACAAGCACAGCTAATCACTTATAGGCAATAGCGTGCTACAAGATCTTCTACATGCAAGCACTGGCAACAGGTTATTCCTTCTGTCTTTTCCCCCAGCTCATAAAACAACAGATGCAGCATTAGCCAGAATTACTCTAAAAACATGGCCTGGTTGTATAAACAGTTACTTATTTTCAGTGCTTCAGAGAAGTTAAGGAGACTCAGACATATTCTATAGGTGAAGATAAACAGTGTTATTATCCCATCTTCTGAATTTTCCTTGTGAATATTCTTGTTTTCTACATTTCATTCCATCATTCTACAGTTCATCTTACTTGTACCAATCTCTGCCTCACTTTTAGTAGTTAATCAGACTAATTTAATAATTCCTGAGGAGATAACTTTCACAGTTTCATTGCTGAAAGCTATGGAAGAGCACTTTCTAAACTCATTTTAAAAGCAGTGATTTGTAGCATGAATGCAAACAGGGAGCAAAACAGAAGCAGTTGCAGAACTAGGAGCTGTTGATGAATGCTAAAAGGCCATTAAAATCCTGCTCATAGTCTATGATACAGACAATTTTATCATTCTTTCTGTGAATGCAATTTCTTCCTCTGAATACACTGACAGAGAGGTATGAGTCCACAGATTGTTGGTGCTTGCAGAACTGTGTATCATTTTTAAATTTAGTGGTTGTCCTGGTTTAGGTTTTTTGCTCCTCTGGCAGTGAGGGGGTTAACACCTCAGTTCTTGCCTGGGCCTCAGTCGCTGCCATGGAATTCAACGTTATAGAGATGTCTCTGTGAATAAATATATTTGGGAGAGAAGAAACAAAAACCTAGTAGTAAAATGCAGAGTGCCGGGTCAGGACGTGTGTAAGAAACTGAAAACTATGAAGGCCCACCCCCAGCCAACTAGAGAGGGGGTAGGAATGTTCTTCCNTTTATATTCTTCACTGGTAGTTGGCCTTGCTTTTGCCTGTGACCAGTTTTATTTTCCAGTTTTTCCTCCAGGAGAGGTTGCGGGTGAATCTGGCATCCAGCCAGGGTCAAACCACGACATTGGTGTATGAAAAAGCACAGAAGTCTAGTGAGCTTTACAAATCAATGTCATAAAAATGAACTTGGCTGAGATTGCCTCTTTGAGGATTTTGAATCATGCCCCATATAAGGCAGAGGGAAAAAGAATGAGGAACTTGCCTGGGACTTAAACACTGATGTACAAAATATGTTAATAAAGATAACACAATCAAGACTCAACTGACACAGAAATAAAGCTGTACTACAAAGTTCAAGTGAAGAGTTCAACATCAGAATAAAATGGCTATACTATTTAAAAACAATATAAAACTATCCCTCCTAGAGCTTTTATTATTTGATGATAAATCAATATAACTTTATTTGATCGTAAACTGTTATCACCAAAAGAGCATTTCTAATATGACTAAACCTGAAAAACTCATGATTTTCCTTTCACCTGCCCCATTATTCCAACAGATACCACATCATCTGGATTGTCCTACGAAAGTTACATTATGCATTACAGCATTAGACACAGCTGCAGCAAAACACTTTGTCACTGCCTAAGAAAGGGTTCAGTAAAAAAAAAAAAAAAAACCAACCCACACACATGGCATTTGGTGCCAAGCTACATGTAGACAGCAAAATATACCCTGCTTACCGCTCAAATAGTTTGGTTAAAGATCTCCTCCAAAATAAAAGGAGAAATTGGATAAGCTTTAACTAGGGAGATATTCAATGTAATAAATAACATGACACAACAGAAAGCAAATGAAGACAAATTCAAGTAACAAACAGACAGAGCTGTGGGCATAAGAGGAAAGGAGGACAGAGAAATAAGGAACTGAGGAACAAAGAGTCTTAAAGGGAAAGGAATTAAAAATTGACATGATGCCCAAAGACTCTTCAGATGTCCATAATTCAGGTAGACATGAAAACACTCCATGAATTCAATGTAATTTGACCACCTGCAAGAATAGAACTCCAGGAACAGGAGCAGCAATGCTTACTTTTCACTCTTGGAATTGCAGGGCTCAGCATTCATTTGAATAAGGATTACAGCATAGAAAAAGAGATGCATATTTAAAACAGACTTTGCTTCAACCTGAATTAATAGGTGACCATTATTAGAACAAGAGCGCATTTAGAAATTTCACTAGGAAAGAGCAGCCACATGTAGCCATTGTCCACAGAAGAGAAACCCAGTGCATTAAGCATATTCTGACAATGTTCTCACTTAAGAGAGAGAAAAGGAGGAAAAAAAGAAAAATGGTCAGAGTAAAAAAACAATAATATATAGAGTGCCCCTGAAATACCCCATAAATGGATGGTACCCATACTGTCAGTTCTCCCCATAACCTGCCTAGTCAGGGATTTTTTCTTTCTTCAGGTATGTTGCAGAACACTGAACCTTTGTTAGATATTAACTTGCTCACAACGCTGCAGTCTCCTTACATCAAAGGACAGACTCCACAGCTTCTGGTGCTTTTCATCTATTTTAGGTTTGAATCTCAAAGACACTGGCCAACAACAAGGTAAGTATGATATGCCAAACACAGTAGTACAATATGTCAAAACAAACATAGTAGAACAGTAGCCACTAGTGAAGTTAGGCAGGAGATGGAGTTGGTCCATTTAACAAGTCTCTGCAAATATAAGATATGCTTTACCACAAGTTTTCCTATGTTTTTAAGGAATCTTAATTACTGCAACAATTGAAGTATAACAAGCTAAGACTGGATATTGTGGGATACATAACATGCTTCAAAGGCAAAGGCTACATCAGGCAATTGCCCCAGATGCCGTGTCTATTCCAAGTGACAGAAATACCTCCAGGCTGCTTTAGGAATTCTGTATCATTTCTGGAGCCGTGCAATGACTGCAGGCAGATAAGCACTATCAGACTGATTGATATCAGGATCTTGTTTATCCACACCCGCTCTGATAACACATGCAGATGTCTGTTCTCAGAAGCTACATAATTTTCTTTTTACTACAAATGTGATTTGAACATGAACTGAAGAAATGCAACCCTTGAGAAGAACAAAACCTAATGGAACATAAACCAAGTTGATGGATTACAGTAGGATACAGAAGAATAGTCTGGATTATTTTTTATGTTTATAGAAGCAAGGCCTGGAAATTCAAATTTAAGATAAATGCTCAACTTACTCTCATGACAAAAGGCCAAATTGTAATGAAGAATTAACAACAAAAAAGTATTCATCATTTTGAAGACAACCAGATGCAAAATCAGCAAGTTCTTTCACATTGAATAGACTAACATCAAAATACATAAGAAATACAACACATGTTTAGTACTAGCTGTCATCACACCCAAGAAGTATAGTTTCTACAGGCAACAAGAATGAAGCAACAATTTCACTTTTCCATTATCTCATTCTGCCTTTAGGATCATGCCATTTTCCACACTACTCCTGTACCAGATGAACGTGTAACCTTGCTAGGAATAGAGGAACACGTAAGGCCAGGGTAGAAAAACCTCTTACCTGCACTAAATGAAAATGAATAATAAAGGCTGAGCCCAGGGAATAACATATGTTGCAAATAATAGTGAGTACTCGCTTCCTGGGAGATTTACACTATAGAGTTCACACGTCAGCAACTGTTTGCCTATAATATAAATTCAAATTGACAAGACTGACGTATTATGGAACAGCATTTAACTCAAGATTGTCAGAAAAAGTAATTTCATTTCTTGTGATTCATTTCATTTATACTTCAGTGTATTAACTGGATACAATATTGATCTTTGCTCCATTCAATTTCAGCTCCTACAGCATGGACAAAGTGACCTGAAAAATACCACTCCTGGTTTGTTTGTTGGCTTTTCTTTAAAGCACAGGACTGTCTGATACATGTCTAAGGAAAACATCTCACTGTATGGACATTCTATATCAAAGGAACACATTCTGGAACAAGTAACTGCTTTTGAGGAAATATATTACTGTGAAAGTCAGTTTTTCTGGAGATTTTTAATAGAGCCTAGAAAACTGTGTTTTTCTAGATGCTGTGCTCTCCCCTCTGCTCGATTGAATGAAACGGAAAAGATGGAAGCGGTGATGACAGTCCTGATACATTAAGGGGAAAAAAGGTTGTCAGAGTGAGACTGCTACATGTCTGGGTGAAGCCATCCTTCAAGCAGAGAGAGCTGCTTCAAACATACAAACCACAGCTGTCACTGCAGAACTGCAGGTCTTCTACTTTAGGTATCATTTGACAGATGCTACAAATATTATGAATATCATGGATGTCCTGTTACTTTCATCTGACAGTCTCTGAAGCATAATAAGGAGCCAGCTACTACAGAAGAAAAAAAAATATTTTTTTTAAAAAGGAAGGGAAATGCAAGAACATGAGCAGCAACAGAACATCAGCAGCACACCAGGATACCCTCCTAATTCTGAGATGATCAACAAGCATGAAAAGCAAACATGTGAGGCTAGGTTGTTTGATTATATTTGGATAGGCAGCAAAATTTCTAGTTGTTTAAGAATCAATCTCTACCATTCCTGAAGCCATGACCCATTTTTTGAATGTATCAAGTTTTAAACCCCAGATAAAGATACTATAAATAGATTTTACTATGCCGTTGCCTCAAAAGAGAGGGAGAGGAGAAAATGGCAGCTTTCTACCTGTTTTGCAGTAGCTCTGATTAGGGTGCAGCAAGATCAGAGTCCCACTGAAAAGGGACTACAGTAAGTAAAAATAGAGGCATTAATTTCCCAAAAGCTTGCAGTGAAGACAGACAAAACTTCAGGAAATCACTCAAGTAATCAGCAAGCCAAAGGACAACTAAAATCTTCCCCTCTCCACAGCCAACATTCTCCTAGCAGTTTAGCTTCCCACGGGAAAACAAGGTTCCTCTGATCTCTGCAGTAACTGTGTCAGTAGATGTTCACATCCTAGATTCAAACTATTCTGCACTGCACAGATCCTCTTGATCTCGGTGGCTGCTACACATTAATGATGGCTTGCTGCATACAGGGGGTGTTCTGCAAACACAAAGGTAATGCCAAAGTCAGCAATTTTCCGGAGGAAGGCAGCCCTTGGCAGAAACAATTTGCTTCTGATGTTTAAAATGGCTGATCTCACACTTCTCCGTTTTTCAGTCTTATGCGATTTTCTCATGGGCAGCCATTCCAATTCGTCACATCAGAATTCCCACCTTCACATGGTAAGGCTGCTTTGACCGTGCCACTTTCCAGTTCTATTGTCCCCAGCCAGCGACAGACACTACTGGCCGAAATTTAACCCATTCACGGGAACGCAGGTAGTCAAGCTGTTCAGGCAGGACTCTGAATTTCGAGTTCCAGAAGCTGCCTGCAGTGAATCAATTACAGTCAGCTAAAACACACCGATACGATTTTATCTGGAATTCCTGTTCAGCTGAGCTCGCTGCCCGCACAGGCGGTGCGGACGCGCCATCCTGCGGCCACCGAGCGCCGCTGCCAGCCCGGCTCTGCCCAGCATCGCTTGGACCAACACCGCCCAGCTTTTACCCTTTCGGAAGCAGCTTTGCTCCCCACTAGATCCTCTAAAACAGTATCATGCTTATCATACACTCACATTCAATCGATGTGAAATGATCACTTCAAATAGAAGACCCAAATATTGCAGAATAAATGCGTTATAAAGCTAAAAAATACATGCCATCTCATACTGTGCAGCAGCTTCTTAGAGAGATTTACACTTTAGACTGGAGTTTTGATACAGTTGCACAAACAGCAGCTCAGTTAAATTTAAAGGCGTTTACTGTCTCAATTCTTCGTTCTCCTCATGGTCCTTTTAAAAGAAATACCATTTCTGTATCTCTGAACTCCCTGGGAGAAGGAAACAGTGTAGTAAAAATATTTACTTAATCTTCCTGTTCTTCTTAAATTAAATTGTTTTAGGATTTTTTGTTCTGTTTGTTGATTGCTTTTAACACAACTGGAGGTAACTCAGCCTCAGCATTTAGATTTTAGAAAAAAAGTAGTATAGTTTCAGATGACAGGAGACATTTCTCATTAAGAACAACCATATGTAGGCCTTATCAATGTTTCACGAATTATGCAAGACTTGCAGCAAATCATCAATGTTCTAAAAATGCATGTAATAAAGACAGTAAAGATGTAACTTCTTACACAGTAGGAAAACAGAACACTCAACATGTGGTTGCTAAGGAGTAGTATTAACAGTGATGCAGATATCTGCCATATGAATCTAGCTGTGATAAGCATCCATACAATTGTACACATTTTTTTAATTTACTTTTTTCAATAGGATGACACCATAATTGGCTAAGGGACCACATAAAGCCCACGAAAGTAAATGAAAAACTCTCTGTTGACTTCTCTGGGCATTGGTCTGTGCCAAACTGCAATGCTGACAGCCTGGACAGGAAAAATCAAAATTACACAATAAGCTGCTCAGATTCATTCAATCTTTGACAGCTAGAATTCCACAGAAGTTTGGTCTTTTTCCACTTGTTATTTCACATTTACATACCCATCTTTCTTTCTCTGTATGTCACACAATTAGAAGACAATTACCTAAATTAGAAATTCTTCAGGTCATTAAAGCTAATAAATCTTTATTTCCAGTGTAAGAGCATCCACAGACGGACTAAGCAAACAATCCTTCCTCACCACAAACAGGATAGGAACTCCATTTCTAGTTCAATATACTCCATATAATTATGGAGCCTTCCAGCAGATCCAAACACTGCATAAAATCACCCAAATTAAAGAGAGGAAAGCTTATCTTTTCTGGAGCCATTTTGCTCTCATACCTCCCTTGGCTTTGCCTTCTGCCAGTTAAAAAGTGCTTTGGGCACTGGCCACCATAAAACCTGGTGATTTACTGCTTCAAAGCCTAGAAATACTTCAGTGCTTGGCCCATAGAGTATTTTTACTCTCCCGTCTCCAAGCTATCTACAGAGACCTATACGATTCAAAGCACGCCTGATTTCCACATCCTTGCACTGTTTTTTTCAGACTATTTCATACCTAGATCCCTCTCTTCCAATATGCACTCAGGTGCAGGGGCCACAGTAGCCCCAAAGTGCTGAAGCCACAACTAGAACATGACAGTCTCTTGCAGCTTTCAAAGCAGCAGCAGCAGCTGTAGCCTCGTGTTGCACAAACAACAGCATGTGATATCCAGCAAGGGAGGGACGTGTCACAACACTATCCTGCTTTTCCTTGCACTGACCCTATTCATTTGGGGGAAAAAAATTGCTTTCAGATGTCCCACTTCAAATTTCAATTTAAATAAGTTTACTTTTATGAGCAGAACCTTTAGTGGAAACATGATAAAATGGATTAGAGCCTAAACACAAACAGCAGGTTGAGGGAGGTGATTCTGCCCCTCTACTTCGCTCTCCTGAGACCCCACTTGGAGTATTGTATCCATCTCTGGGATCCTCTACATTGCAAGAACATCAACCTGTCGCAGAACAGGCCACAGGTCTGCTCAGAGGGCTGGAGCATCTCTCCTATGGAGACAGGCTGAGAGAGTCAGACTTGCTCAGCCTAGAGAAGAGAAGGCTCCGGGGAGATCTTGGAGCAGGTTCCTAGCGCCTAAAGAAGCCTACCGGAGAGCTGGAGAGGGAGTTTTTTTACAAGTGCGTATACGATAGGACATGGGAAACAACTTCAAACTGAGAGTAAGTTTAGATTAGATATTAAGAAAAATATCTTTATTGTAAAGGTGATGACATCGTCACGGGTTTGTTTCCCGGAGTTGTGGATGCCCCACCCCTGTCAGTGTTCAAGACCAGGTTGGGTGGGACTTCTAAGCAACCCAGTCTAGTGCAAGTTGTCCCTGCTCATGGCTGGGCGGGGTGGCAGGAGACCTTTAAGGAGATCTGTCTTCCAACACAAAGCATCCTACGATTCTCCTCCGTTTTCCCCCACTGCCCGCGGCGGTGCCCGCAGCGCGGCTGCCCTCGCCTCTCCCCGCACTTACGGGCTCCAGCCCTCGCTTCGCGGGCACTACACACACGGAACCCTTGGGGCAGCCGCACACTTCGAGCTTTCGCTCGGCCACACTCCCCCCAGAGGGCACTGCTGCCGCGCCCTCCCCGGCTGCCGGACCCGCTCCGCCCGTGGCCGCTCCCCGGGGCCGGCCCAGCGTCCGTACACGCCCACGGAGAGGCCGCCGCCGCTGCCCGGCCGCCGGTAGGTACCCGGGCCGCCACCGTCCCCTCGGAACGGCGGGAGGGGCGGGGCGTGAGCTCGAGGTGGCCCTGGGGACTCCGTCCTGGCTCCGGGGAAAGCGCTGGGCAGCAGTGGGGCTGTCCCGGGAGCCACCTCGGGGAGGGCGGCGAAGCGCTTTCTCAGCACTCCCTTAAAAGCCAGCCGGAGCCAGNGAGAGTAAGTTTAGATTAGATATTAAGAAAAATATCTTTATTGTAAAGGTGATGACATCGTCACGGGTTTGTTTCCCGGAGTTGTGGATGCCCCACCCCTGTCAGTGTTCAAGACCAGGTTGGGTGGGACTTCTAAGCAACCCAGTCTAGTGCAAGTTGTCCCTGCTCATGGCTGGGCGGGGTGGCAGGAGACCTTTAAGGAGATCTGTCTTCCAACACAAAGCATCCTACGATTCTCCTCCGTTTTCCCCCACTGCCCGCGGCGGTGCCCGCAGCGCGGCTGCCCTCGCCTCTCCCCGCACTTACGGGCTCCAGCCCTCGCTTCGCGGGCACTACACACACGGAACCCTTGGGGCAGCCGCACACTTCGAGCTTTCGCTCGGCCACACTCCCCCCAGAGGGCACTGCTGCCGCGCCCTCCCCGGCTGCCGGACCCGCTCCGCCCGTGGCCGCTCCCCGGGGCCGGCCCAGCGTNCCGGAGCCAGCCCGTGTGTACAGCCTGCACCGCCCCTCTGCTGCGGGCACTGGCTGGGGGTAAGACAAGTTGGGAGAGATATTTTTAGGAAGCATGCAGTGTGGGGGTTCTCTAAAGCGGCCTGGCTCGGTAGGGTACCAGGGAGGTCAAGGAGGGATTCAAGGAGTTGGGTAACTTGATCAGTGGGGCAGGGGCGCAGGTAGTCTTCTGCNGCGGGCACTGGCTGGGGGTAAGACAAGTTGGGAGAGATATTTTTAGGAAGCATGCAGTGTGGGGGTTCTCTAAAGCGGCCTGGCTCGGTAGGTCATTTCTAGCAGCTGCCAGGACATGCGTGCTGCTGAGGCTGCTCTTTGCACTTCCAGTTTCATTCCTGTGCTCTTCTTCCCTTCGAAGCAGATGCTTTCCTGTGGCCTTTCCAGGCTTCGCGGCTCCTGCTAGACTGTAGCTCCCTATACACTGAATCTCTGTGGCCACCAGGGAAAAGGGGGACAAGGTCAACACTCATCAGATACTTTTTAAGCCATTCTGAATTAGCCTTTCTACAAAAAAAAAAAACAAAAAAACACCAAACCAAACCCCCACACCTCTAACTTGACAAGTGTTTTGACTTAAAATGATGGCTTGCAATCCTAAAAGCATTTCAATTGCAATGCTTAATACAGCTAAATAAAGCAGGATCCTCATTAAGTAAAACAGAGCTGATGGTTGGCTAAGATCCATCAAATCTTCAAATTTGTAACCTGCCTTTGAAACTCCACAGCTGGTGGCAGAGGGAGGTGAAGAGGGTTTTTTTCCTATTCACTGGCATACCAGCAAATTCCCCAGATCAAAGCTACTTGTATCTGTACTACTGTTTGTGTTTATCAGAACAGCAGCATCTGTCCTAATGTCTGTGCAGTTGTCACTGGAAGGCTGTGACAGACGCTGAGAAAATGAAATTAAAACCTTTTACTTCAATTCAAAAAGGGAAATAAATTTCAGCACTAATTTTAACCTGATTAAGTCTACATTTAATTTATGATGAAGCACATCCGTTGAGATGAGGAATTGGAAGCATTACTTGTGGGAAATGGGCATACCAAAAGCACACTGCGGTTTCTATTCACTTCTCTGGCTTCACATCCAACTAATTACTCTTTCCATATAGCTATGAATTACTCTCGGTTCATCACCACTGTGAGTGCAGCAAGAAAAGCATCTCCAATAAGAGTCCTGAGTGAGTACATGTCCATTCTTCCCAGTTTCTATAAAAGAGGATAATATGTTCTGGTCTTTGCTGGGGTATCATGGCTTCAAGACTTGAAAAGGCTTGAAATAAAACCATGCTGCAAGCTGACAAGCAAGGCCAGATGACTGGTTTGACTTTGTCAAGTTGAGATGTCAAACAGATACATATAAAGAAAAATTAAGTGAATAACTTTGAACCATTTCAGAAACCCATCCAGAAAGAAGAATTAGTATTATGTATCACTTCAACAAGTGTCTGAAAAATCTCTGCTACTGTCTCTGAACCAGAGTTTTTGGCAGTTTGGTACTGAGTTTACACTGGTTATCCAGAACGAGCAATTGCAAAGGACTTGAAATTCAGTCCCAGCATAATGTTTCCTTCCACCTAGCTTTTCTGTATCCTGGTTTTATCCATAAATTCCTCAGCACTGCCATCCTCTCAGTATTACTACCATTTCCTTTTCCATATTACACTACCTTTAGGCTACCACATTACACTTCTGTGTGACAGATAGAAAAGTCTAACTACCTACTTGTTTACTCAGTTGAAACCTAGAGAGACCTGACAGAATTGGAGTGTGAGACATACATCACTAGTTAAGCCTTCAGGAGTCAATTTCCTCTCGGTAAGGGGCTGGCATTTGCTGTTCTGCTTAAAATGCTTCATACAGATACAGCTAAGTCAAGTAATTCAGTCTAGGTAGTCTGTTTTTCAAGTGGTACATTGATACCCACCATAGCACAAATATAAAGTAGCACAGTTCCTGCAGAAAGACAGATCCAGGCTGCAGTTCTGATGACAAATCTCTCTTTACCAGGCCAAATGTCACAGGCATAACCTATGTTGTTGAACTAAGTGATAAGAATTAACTCCCCATGTTCATGTTTGCTAGTAAGGACTGGAGAATAAACTCAGTAAGAGGAGGCTTTAAGCCAGATCGGCTGTGATCTGTCCTCTCACATCTGATGTAAAACTATCGAGCCAGTATGAAAATCATGTTGTAAGCTCTTAGATTTAATGCAATCGAATGTCCTTGCTGGATTAAAGTCCAGTCTGCATTGCATAGATTGAATGATTGTGAAACTCTGACTTTAAAGCAAGGATTAAGATTTTCTTCATACTGAATTATTTAGCAGCATTATTTGTAGGCATTGTTTAGTGGCCTCTGCCACTAAAACAGGGCTGCCAGAAACGTCTCCACTCCCTATGGAAAAGCTATCATCATCTGCCAGTGTAGCAGCGCTACTGCCACATCGGCTGAAGTGAAACTGAACAAAAAAAAAAAAAAAAGCCAGTCTTTTCAAGTCAGTCTAAATAGAAGAACATCATTAATATTTTTTATTCTTGAAGCTCAAAAGACATCACAGAAGTTTTTATAGTAGCAGAGCCACCCAGATTGTTTTTAAAAAAATATATCAATATTCTTGTTAAATTCAGATTATTTTTTATTTCAGTCTGCCCTGACAGTATCTCTCTCCTTGCCCTTTCCCCCCTGCCCCCAACACTTTTTTAATTCAATCAGAAAGGTGAGTTTAAGAAGAACTATCCTTTTTAATTCATTATAATTAAAGTAAAAAATGGGACAAATTTCTCTGTGCCGTTGTTATATTTTGATTAAAGGACAGCATCAGCATTGCAATAATCAAATTGTAACAACAGTGTTTTCCTTTTACTCTAGCTGAATTGATGCAGAAGTCTCCTCCATCTCTCATCTCTCTGGCTGGAGGCGCACCAAATCCTAATCTTTTCCCATTTAAGAGCGCAATTGTTGACATTGGACATGGAACTCCTATTGAAATTGGGGAAGATCTGATGAAGAGAGCTCTCCAGTACTCAGCCTCAGCAGGGTATCTACCACAGCTGCTTGCACTTCAAGATACCAGAATCGAGAGATCTTAATATTTATTATTGCGTTAATTCACCCGTGTTTATAAAACCTGTTCATAAACCCCTTTTTTCAAAAAACAAGTTACAGTATTTAAAAAAAAACAAGCATCTTTCAGTTTCCCTCACTATTTATATCTCAGTTCAAGTGGAAAATTTTGCAATGAGTGTCTTAAAAAAAACCCCAACAAAAACGTAAAACCCTGTCCTTGTAATTCTCAAACATTTCCTTTTAGGCAAGATGCTAGATGGATCTTATTCATGTTTCAGGATTCCAGAGCTGTTGTCTTGGCTGAAAGATTTCCAGCGGAACCTACATAATCCTCCCACAGCCAATTACAGTCCTGAGCAAGGACAAATGGAAGTGTGTGTCACAACTGGCAGCCAGGATGGCTTGAGTAAAGTAAGATCAAAAGCTTCATATGTTAAAAAGCATTTCATTCAGAGAGATGTTCATTCCCCCATCAGTTCAGATATATTCAGCATTAAGTGTCACTCTCTAACTTTGTTAAACAAATGTCTGACAGTATTTTCAATACAAGATAATGGAACCAAAATAAAATTGGTGTGGCACTCTGGTCTGTCAGGAATGTTCCAGTAACCAAAGTGCCTGTCAAAGTTTGCTACAAGGTAACATTTCATGTTACTCAAGTAGTGCAGTAATAAGTACATAGATGTATTATTTGCTTTACCCTAATTCTGTTTACCCTAATTATGTTTCTTCTTTTTACCTCCTGGGTTGTTGGGTTTTTTAACTTTCTGAAATTACCCTTTAAAATCCACTCTCACTGCTCTTTAGTTGATCCTTCTGTTACTTTTACAGTAGAACCAGTGCTTCAGAGCCTTGCCTTTCCATGCCAACTTGTCATTCCCTAGTTGATTACCTAGCTTAATTTGGCTCTAAAGCACGTTTTTCATCTGTTCATTGCTTTTCTCACAGACAGGATAATTAAGTGGTTAGGGAATTACTAATATCAAGATTTTTAATCCCACTAAGTAGTCAGAAGTATGAAATACATGTATAAGAATGTAACATTTTTTCTAAAATAGACTCTTCTTTTGCAGGTGTTCGAAATGCTCATTAATCCTGGAGACAACATCCTTTTGGATGCACCCACATATGCTGGCACACTGGCAGCTGTAAGGATTCATTAGCTACAAAACACTGCTAATGTTACAATTTAACTAAACAGCAATTTAGTAATCTGATCTGCAGCCTGATACATACTGTCTGTATTGACCATAAAAACCTACTTAGGAATCGAGATTTTAGAGTTCAACTAGTTAAGTTCATAAATACTAACTCACAGAAGGCTTTCTACTAAGAGTTCTATAAAAGCTCTTCCAAGTTCCTCTTCCAAGTCTAAGTTCATTCAAGGGCTAAGGTCACATTTAATTGGATTGCAAAGGAAAGCCACCAGGACCTGGTTGGATTGAAGCAAATTTGTAACAAGGGGGTGGTTTAACTTGTCAGCACATTCATAAAAATAGCAAACTTTACTTCTGACAGCTAATTTAATCAGTGTAAAATTAAATGTCAGCTGAAAATGCTTTTAAGAGCTGTAAGAAGAGCTAGACTAAATACTACAACTCAATTCCAGTCTAATCTTACTTAGCATTAAAATAAATTGTTATTGTTTGCTGTGCTAAACTTAATATATATAGTCTAATCAGCTGTACTTTGTTAGGAGTGTATTTTGACAATGAAGCAGTTCACATTTTTACTTAAAAATGCAGAGCACTGCATAGCACAAATTGAAATTCCACAGAGGAGAGACAGCAAGCTTTTCAATTGGTATTTTAGCTATATTTTTTCATATTGCTGTCAACATGTCATGGCAGTAGCATCATTTAATTCTCCTTTGTATTGCTCAATATATCTATCAAGAATATATCCTTTGCCCTTTGTCACTGAAGGGTAGCTTACAGTTCTGGCACTCTCACTGCAGTAGAGTGTAAACTGTCAGTAGGAAACGAAGGTGCTGTGAACTTAACTGTCTGTGATGAGAGTGTGAGGAATCTGGAGAGAACACAGTTCAAATTCACAAAATCCCTTTCTGCTTGTAAAACCACATGTGATTTCCTAGAGAAAAGCAGCAATTTAACATAGGAATTACCCATGTTCTTATTAATAATGGGTATTATTAACCATTACTCAGTTGGCTTAAGTTTGACCAGCTCAACAGCAAATGAAAGAAAACTTTCTTTTGACTTGTGAGCAAATGGAGCTTGAGATAGCTATATAATCAGAAAGACAGTCTTTGTATTGGTATTTTACAATGCCAATGACAAAATCAAGACATTTGAGTTATGCAATTGTGACAGTTTTTTCCTTCTATCAACAGTTGAAACCCTTGGGTTGTAATATAATTAATGTTCCTAGTGACCAACATGGCATTATTCCAAAAGCTTTAAAAGAAATTCTGTCTACTTGGAGCTCAGATGATGTAAAAAATCATAGCCATCACCTTCCCAAATTCCTGTACACTATTCCAAATGGGTGCAACCCAACTGGCAACTCTCTGACCACAGAGCGCAAGAAGGAGATTTACCAGGTATGTAGCTGGATCCTTGTGAACTCTGTAGGTGGAAATGGACAAATATCAGTCTTGTTTCAGTTGAGGATACTCCATGTATGGTATTTGAGCCCATTATTGGTCCAGTAGACATTCCTCCTAGAACTTGTTTCTAGCAGAACCTCAGCTCTCCTGAGGTGGACTACACATTAGATAAATTGTTTTTCAATAATAGCCCACTGCTGGCTTTTTGCTATGGGCTTCTAACTGGACTTACTGCAAATTGCCTGCACACTTTAAATGCCACATGGAACAGAGCACCAGTTACATACATGGGTCCTTGTACTACAGGTCCTGTGTTTACTCATAGTTGCTTGACGTCTAAATTGGGCACTTGAAAGTTTCTCATCAGGGGCCTTGTATTACCAATCAATAGGATCATAGTATGGTCCTGGTAAAAAAAAAATTAATTTACAGTGGTTTTACCTTTTAACACATCTTGACTTTTTATTCATTTATTTAGCTTGCAAGAAAATATGATTTCCTCATAATAGAAGATGATCCTTATTATTTTCTTCAGTTTGAAAAGGTAATTTGCCTTCTGTAATCCTTAGTAACACCTTATTTGCTGGTTCAGGAGAGAGCTAAGGTTTGAGCCACGGATCTTCCTGCATGGTCCTTCTTCGTGTCCTACCAGTTGTAGGCCTCACAGTCTGTGCTCATTTCAGTCATTGTCCCCTTTATGTCATTTTGTGTCCTGTTAACCAGTCGTTCAAATTTCTCAAGCCTCATACAGGATAGAATTTCTTTCAGTAGTCAGAAAGTAAAAAAGACTTTGGATCCAAAGCAAAGCAAGAAGCAGCACTTGAAAATTGCAGCCTGTTAATGGTCCTTTCAGACCACTCTCTAATTACGTTCAGCAGAAGCCTTCCAACTCCCCATCTACTTTACCTTTTTTTACTACAAACCCACAGAGTTCTTCCAGCTACCACCAAAAGTGGTATTGGATAGGTAGCTTTCCTTCTTCATGGAAATTTTCCCCAAATTTCGCATGTAAATCTATAGTCTGCAAAAGTATCTAACTTCAGAAATAAAATCTGTTCTTATAAACCAGTAAAACATTGGTAGGAGCTGAAGTTCAATATTTTCTATTTTGAAATGCAATTTTATAGCAAAAGACAATTAAACTGCTTCACTTACTGAATAGCATTTTGTAGCTTTGTTAGAGAAGGTCTAAGAGCAGAATTCTGGATAAGGAAAGTGTGCTGAAATCGGATCACAATTTCGTCACATCTTCTGATTTCATATTTTAATATAGCAAGGCAAAAAGCTACAGGGCTCCATTTTAGCAATTACAGTACCTGTTTACTCCACAAAGAAATCTTGGCAGAAAAATCATTGTTTCTCCTTCTAATGGCATCATACCAAAACTTGAACTGAGCACTTGTATGCTGAATAGTGGGCTAAGAAAGCATCAAAAAATAACAAAGCTGTTTTCTTGAGGATTCACAGAATATTGAAATGCCATCTCAGACAGCTAGCCTGAACAATCACTTGTCAGCAAGTTACTGTATTTTTTCCTTGGAATACACATCTGTAAAATGTTTATTATAAAATATTTATTTTAAAAATTGCATCTTTATAGTCAAGAAAACACGTAACTCCATCATAGCCCTTACTAGCACCTTGAATTTTATTTTTTATTTTTATTCCAAGCCATGGGCTCCAACTTTCCTCTCAATGGATGTGGATGGCCGGGTTATCAGGACCGACTCTTTCTCTAAAATTCTCTCATCTGGGTAAGGCCAGCTGCAGACTGCTTAGCATTGCCTATTCAGTTAAGGCATAAGACTTTATATAAAGTAATCAGACATGTCACATGGGCTTTTCATCTAATAACTATCTACTTCTGGAATGAACTATCTACTTCTGAATCCACAGCTTTTCACGGTCTGCTCACTTTCCATGTCATCTCTTGACAGTCATTTAACTCCAGGTTCTGTTTCTCTTCTGACACTAATAGTTAAGCCTCTGCTCCCAGGCAGCCCGTTCTTGCAGACACCATCTAGGCAGAAAGAGAGATGCTGGATTCCAGCTCTGTTCCTGGTACTTCTAGGAGCTTTTCTCGCTTCTTTTTCAATTCACCTTTCTGTCTTTTACCATTCCTGCAGACCCCTTGAACTTGTAATACAGAAAAGATGACATTCTTAACAAGCTCTTCCCAGGGCTATGCTGATATCTAGCCTTACAGTTCTTTCAAGTTGTTTCCATCTGCCTGAAAAAACAAGGTTGGCTGTTTTCCATTTCACACAAGTCAACCCATTTGATTTTTAATGTGCTTTTGTTTATTATCCTAATAGGTATAAAAAATTAGTGTGAATTTTGCACCAGCCGGTCATTGATTATAACCCCATCCCTGAGAAAGTTAGGAGACAACACGATGCTATGTGTGATTGCACTTTCAGAAGCGACATGCAAAGTGGCATGACACAATTTTATTTTTGCCCAAAACACATATGCACTTCTTGGTTCTATTTTACTTCAAATAAAAAGCTCAGCCCATCTGTAAAGATGGGGAATAAGAATTGAAGCATAAATAACAATCTAGTTTATCCATGTATCTAAATTCCATTTCTTCTGCAGTACTGAAGGAGAGTGAAAGAGTAAAGCCATTTGCCACTTCTCATCTGTTTTTCAAAGCCCAAGCATTCATGATTTTTCAGTATGGGAAAACCTATCTTTCCTTCCCTTTGATTCGTGTAATCTTTATGTTGCAGAGGAAAGCTTACAAACACAGAATATGTCCTGAAGTCTCATATCTAAGAAGTTACTATAAGCATTAAAGCTCCTTATATGTTATTATTTCCTGACTTTGATACTCAGCTTCTGAATTGCATAAGCCTGGGGCTTAGGGCAGTATTAAGATAAACGTAAATGCATAAGAGATCCTTACACTATCAATGAAATGGTTACATACAACTCACACAAACTATTAGCACATTACATTTCCATAGTAACTTTTTTCTTTTTTGTTTTCTAGGTTAAGAATAGGGTTTCTGACAGGTCCCAAGCCTCTTATTGACAGAATCGTTCTACACATTCAAGTTTCAACAATGCACACCAGCACTTTCACACAGGCAAGTAGCAAGCTGCCAACTGAATTGTATTTCGAGAAAACAACATATTCCTCGTTAAAAAAACCCACAAGCAAACAGGTTTGCACTTTCACAGCTGCTCTGCATTTCTCTAGTTTTGTTTATCTACATTCATTGTCAATTCTGCCAAAGGAAAAGAGACCGCCATAGAGCTTAGACTCAGAGCTAGAAGACTGTCTCAGTGCATGGATGGCACAGCTAATACCCCTTAACCCTCAGATTTCAAGAATCAAGATTTGAAATATGTACTTTATATCTCTTCCTAGTAGTTAATTTGAAAAACCTCAACATAAAGGATACCTTGGAAAAATAATTCATTTATTATTTTTTTCATTGTACTTTGCAATTAGAACAATACTGGCAGCCTGCAAAGACATTATAAAGCAGGGTGCCAACTACAGCCCCTTTAATAGTAATAAGTAATAGGAAAGGAGACATTGAACAGGTTTAAATGTGGCTTCCATCTTCCAGCTCAATTAATCCATCACAGAGGCACTATTAAAGCAGAGAGGCTGGTATGGAGAGGAAAGTAAAGCAATATACATTGCCTTCCACTTTCTCTCTGATTGTCATATTTAGTTTTCCATTAATTTTTCCCTCCTCCCACCCCAATTTCCCCATACTACCAGAATCCTTGGAGATGTCAATAACGTGGACTATAATGGCCTGTTGCTGTTGGCACCTCTGTTTAGAAAGGGCTCCAAGAGACACTGCATGCAGTTTCATGCCTAGGGAATTTTGAATAGTGAATCTGTCTACATATCTTTTGGTGACTGTGGAACAGTCTTGTTGAAAATATGATATTGATGATGTGTTTTATTTCTTTAGATTATGGTATCACAGCTGCTTCAGCAATGGGGACAAAAGGGTTTCCTGGAGCATATAGACAGGTGAGGTCATGTCACATACTGAATCTCATCTTCTGTCATTCTTGTTACCTACATCAAACATTTTCTGCACTACACAAATTAGAGGAGATGCATCAGTATTATGATAATTAGATAAGGCAAGTCACCAAGACTGCTGAGTTCACACAAGAGCCCGGAAGATATGGAGTGTGAAGTTGCAGAAATGCAGGTCAGGGTATGTCTCTTAACACTATAGGCAGACAATCCACCAGTCCCCTGGCACAGGCATTATGCAGCTCCCATCTGAAGAGATCTTGAGAGGATCCTAGAAGCTTCAAGACAGTGAATAATGTGATTTTTTTCATCCCTGCTAAAGTGGTAGGGTCTATGGAAAATCTAAGATTTTGAGCACAGAATTTATTAAGAAAGAATCAGCATAGCTTCTATAAAGGGAGATGTTTCCTCACTACCTCAGCACAAATTCACCCTAATAACATCCTTGACCCCATAACTGTGAATACTAATTGAAAATCCTCCAGAGAGCATAGAGGTTGATCTGTGCACACCAAACATTGGCTTCTTCACCATTCTTGGAGACAGAGCGCTGGGCTATAGTTTAACTCAGCAATGCATTCCTTACACACTGACTGAAACACATTTGTTTCTCATTTATTGTGCAGGTGGAGCACCATTTCTTTTAAATATCAGTGTCTCATTTAGATCCTGTACTTGAAGTCATTAGAGCCTAAAACATTTCTAATTCAGTGAGAGTGTGCTACAGTCTGCAAAGGCCTGTAGCAGCAATGTGAACAAAGTATGCAAAAAAGTTCTTATATCTTATTGAAACAGCAACTTCTGTCCTTTTAGCACCTGCTTGATATTCATACTCTAAACACCAGTATTTAAAAAAATGCAGTGATCCCCCGTTACTCACGGGCTGTTGGGTCTGGTCCGCCTCACGCAAGTCGTGAAATCCGCAAACATAGCGAACCCACTACGTAGTCAAGTACGCCAGCGCTGGGGCAGGGGGGAGCGGGAGGGAGGGGCAAAAAACTAAAAAAGCCAACACACCAGTCCTTGCATTGCCTTGCTTTAAGAATTAGGAACATAAAAATAAGTTTCACATAGAAACTTGGACCACACACTAACTCAATTTGTAGTACATGGTTCCAAAAAACTAAGTTCTAAATGCATTTCTTCACTCACCTTCTTCTCAGAAGTCTGTTCTTCCTGTTGAACCAATGAAAACAGGATTACAGTGAGGTAGCCACAATGCTTTAAAACCTTCTAAATGCAGTTGTCACATGACTTACTGATGACATGATATTGTTAACAGCTGACTGTTATTTCTTGCAGGTGATTTCATTAGTACACGTTTGAGTTGTTAGTGCTTTTGAGTAGGAGCTGGCCTGTTGTTTAGAGCAGCTACATTTTTGGGGAAGCCTTGTTTCAGTAATGCTTATAATTTCATTCCAACATATAAGTAAAATGGCAATAAAAAGATAAGAAACTTGCAACAGGATTTGCAATTGTACAAGTGACATTTACCGCTTCATACAGAATGTAGCAATAGGGATAATAGAGTCCCAAAGCTACATAAGCCTCTGGTTGGTGTTGAAGTTTGTCCTTCAGGTGTTATAAAATACATCCCGAAATGAAAGCTGTTGGTACAGAGAGTATTTTAAAAATACAACTGTAAAGTTATGCAAATCACTAAGAACATCTTCTCTTCAGAGATGGGAACATATTTGCATCTGATTTATGAACTACATAACAGACATTTCTCTTGTGTCTTCCATTGCACAGCTGTGTTATTTTAGGTCAAGAAAAGCCACTGCGCATGACTTGTCCATGATGAAACTTGGATTAGGATCATTTTCTCCAGTAAAAGATTGAATTACTTGAAAATTTTACTTGAAGTGTAAAGCAGATAGGTTCAGAAGTTTATAAAAGGGAAAGCTGTCAAATAGTTATGACAGATTTGTCATATGATTTGGTTTTTACCCTGTCAAGGTGTCACTTCCATGTGTACCTATGACACAAATTCAACCTAATTGCACAAACCTTGAGTCTGTGCTTACGTATGTGTGTGAGTCCTTAATTTTCTTCAGCATGTGTGTTTCATGCAGTAAATATTGCTAAGAGGACTTGAATCTACTGATATAAAAGACAGAATAGGCACAATATATAAAGTATTTCCATGATATATGTAAAGCTTAAGAAGCAGACACAGAGGGACTTCTGTCTGTGATCAGTGCTTTTTTGGAGATGCGCTGAAGCATTGATGATTTCTCAGATACATATGCTAAGTTTTATACACACAATATACAGTGTTGTGCCCATCTAGGATATGCTTATGTGTCTCTTAAATGTGTTCTTAGGTTGTTCAAGGAGAAAAGTTTTGCTTCTGCCTTTAGAAACAAATGGCACTATGAGTTCATAACTTTCAATTGATAATTTGTTTTCAGAGTGGTGGATTTCTACAGGATCCAGCGGGATGCAATGCTCATTGCTGCTGACAAGTGGTTAAAAGGTCAGAATGCAACAGAGATAATTACTTTTTTTTTCCCCTAGCTATTTTTCATCTTTGTGCTCAAGAAAAATCACTTAAGTTTGTCTCTTGACTGAAGAGACAGATAAGCTCTATAGGCAAATCAATGACATTAAATATGAAGCTTAGGACAAATTACTTATTCCTGCTGTTTTTATGCTTTTCTTGTGGGACAAGGAAATGGGAAAAAAAGCTCACCACATTGCTATATAAAGCAGTTTTAGAAAGAGCATGTATTTCACTTTGTTATGTTCTTATACTTTTTACATTTAAAATCTCTGTCTTTAAAAAAAATCTCTGAAGTAGTACCTTAATTTAAAAGATGGTACAATCACTGTAACAGTAGTGATAATAGGGTTTTTTATAAGTCAATTTTAGATGTCTCCTTGTGTGGTTAACCACAGAGCACAGAAAGAATTCGACCAGCAACAGTGCAATTCCAGTTAGTCACTCACTTCTTTCAGTCACTCTAAGTGGAATCAGCAATAACTGCTTAAGAACTGCCCACTTGCCCTAGGTGCTACCTCCATGGGACAGGGGCACTTGGGCACCACACAATCATTAATGTACTTACTCTTGCTAATTTCCAGGTGTTGTGTAAAACTTTTTACATTGCTCTGTGAACAACTGTGAATTATTAACCTACACAGGCCCTCTTTGCCTAAATTTCCCAAGTTCCAAAACACTGTAATAGTACTGGGCTACTGTAATGTATATTGTGAGAATACACTTTAGTACAGTGGTAAGTGTCCCCACCTGGCGTGTGGGAGACCTGGGTTCGATTCCCGCCAGGGAGACAGTGTTAAGAGTTGGACTCGATGATCGTTGTGGATCCCTTCCAACTCAGAATATTCTGTGTGAATACACTCTTGTAAAAGACTGCAAGGTCTTTATGTTTTCTAGTAATAGAAACTGTAATATTTTGGAAAACAGACCTTTATTTTGTAGATATGTAATGGTAAAATACATCAAGGAAGAGGTGGAGAAGAAGATTTCAAGTAAAATAGTTTCTTAAAAAATATGTCCAAAAACCACATAAAGCATTCTAACTAAACAAAGGTATACGTGAAGTCTGCGGATAAATCCTCTCTAAGTCTTCCCATCTCCTCATAACTCCTAGGCTCCTTCTCTTTGGGAAAAAATCGATAATCATTGCAACTTAAAACAATTTTGTGACATATTTAGAAAAACTGCATCAGAAAAATTGTTTCAGATTATTTACTTGATCTGAAAGGAATCAACAAATATAGTTTTCTAATATTTGGGATATCCATAATTCAGAAGAATCACTTTCACAGAAAGTATTGAGGTTGCCTGCACAAGTGCAGTAAGCCCTCGCAGATAAGAGTACTGTAAATCTGCCAAGTGACAGCCTAGCTCTGTGGTTTGCATTCCCTTTGAGTTCATTGGAACAACAAATCACTGAAACAACATTACTGAAACTGGTGTATTCCTTAAAGGTGGGGCATGAGTTTCTTCCTTGATTCCATTTTCTTTCTCTCTCTCTCCAGACTTGGCAGAATGGTACCCTCCTGCTGCTGGCATGTTCTTATGGATCAAAATTAAGGGTATTTCTGATACACAGCAGCTGATAATGGAAAAAGCTTTGCAGAAAGAAGTATGATCTATGATTTAATGGCTTATGACCTTAACATGAGAAGTGGGAAGGATAAAATATCTGTATCTATCCACACATATGTGCACACATAAAAAAAGCAGGGGAACTTTTCATGCAGCATCGCTGAGTCTGCAAGTCAGGCATGGTGGCATAGTTACTCATTAAGAGTCACACCATGTGCCCAAGAGTATCATCCAAATACTTCTTGAACTCTGTCAGTCTTGGTGCTGTGGCCACTTCCCTGGGGAGCCTGTTCCAGTGCCCAATCACTCTCTGATGAAGAACCTTTTTCTAATACATATCCAATGTAAAACTCCCCTGACACAACTTCAGGCCATTCCCTCAGGTCCTGTCACTGGTCACCACAATGAAGAGATCAGTGCCTGCCCCTCCTCTTCCCTCTGATGAAGTTGTAACTGCAGTGAGGTCTCCCCTCAGTCTCCTCCAGACTGAACAGACCAAGTGATCTCAGACATTCCTCATATGGCTTCTCCTTGTGACCCTTCAGCACTTCCATTGCCTATACCTGTCTGTATGATGACTGTTCAGTATAAGAGAAATTAAGTATGGTTTTATTTCTAGAATTTGTAAGACTCAGCAGAGTAAGGTACACCTCACCTCACTGGTGCTTGTAAACATTGTGATGATATGTATCAGACTGGTAACCCACCAGCCTAGGTAACCAAAACCTAAGACCCTTTGATTTTGTTGTGAGAAGTCTGATTACAGGTTGCATGTATTTGTCCCCTCATTTTGAAGAAAAGAAATAGATTACTTCATGATCTGAGTGTTTAAGCACTGAACATTCTCAAATTTAATTTAACATAGTGTTTTAAAAATCCAGAAGTGTTAATAATTGGAGGGTAATTAATTTTTCTTAGGTATTACTGGTTCCTGGAGGAGCATTCAATATCAATAGTTCAGAGCCTAGTTCCTATGTCAGAGCCTCATTCTCTCTGCCTTCTCCTGACCAGATGGATATGGTGAGTGACTTTTTTTTTTACATTCTTAGCAAGAGAGTTTCTCATACAATAATACTCAGTTATTTTTGCATACTTCTCCTTTTATGTTTTCTTGAACGTTAATGTAGGTTTTTTAGTCCTTACGTGATTAAGCAATACTTTAGAAGCAGTATTAAGTATTTCTTAAGCAAGATAGTAATCCAAATTATTATGAAAGGTACCAAATTTTTAGGATCTTTTAAATTTTTTCTGTGCATCTCATACATGCCGAGTCTCACACTTAAACCTCCCAGACATTATTTATAAATACTTTACTGAAGTCAGAGTAAGTTCTTCTATTTTCATAAGCATTAGCAGGCATCACATATTTTTTATTTTCTAGTCTTTCCAGTCCCAAGATTCTGAGATTGAATTACCTATTTTCTTTTGTGTATATGTTGTCAATCCTTTGTAGTAAAGAATATTGTTTTTCTTTCGTACTTATTACATATATGTTGTATTTTATTTCTTGGTAACTAATCTTTTATGTGTTTTAGGAACATTTTTATGTTATTTAGCTTTATCTGTAAGAGCAGTGGGAAGAAAGATGGAAGACGTTTATTTGGGCAGATATAATATTTGATTCAGGTGCTTGAAACAATTCAGTCTTTGTAGTTGTACTTCCATTTAGTTGTGAAGATTTCTAACAGATTCTATTGCCATTTTATTTCTTCTTCTTCTGTATTCCTTCTATCTCTTCCTTATTCTTAGTAAAAGTAATTCATAATGATACTATTGACGGTCAAGCTGTATCTTTTATATGCTTCCCCACTCAGCATACCCCCTTTTCTTTCCCTTTTGGAGTCTCTAGGCCATTATATTTATTTAAAAGGCAGTGTCTTCCAGGGATCACCAATTGTATTAGAAGTTGCATCTGAATTCCAAATTACCTTTGAACACCAGTACAGTCGGCCCTCTTCCACTTTGCGCCCCCCATATTGCGGCTTCACATCTTAGCGGCACGATTTTTCAGCGATGCAGGAGGCCCCTTTGCACAACTACGCATGAATATTCAATTAGACAGTCATGAATAAGCAAATCAACCCCCACACCGTGCTACACGGACCACAGGCGCACTGCTCTGCCCGTGGCGAGCCACGCGGGTCCCACTCTGCCCCTCCACTCTGGGCTGCACCAGCCCCCCCTCCCATCCCTTCGGCTCTGCTTCGGGCCACCCCAGCCCTCCCCTCCACACCGCTCCCCTCAGGGCCACCGGGACAGCGGCGCAGGCGGCTCCCCACACCAGTGTCCCCAGCCGAGCAGAAAAGGGTTTTTTCCTGGCATGGGATGGCTGCAGGCACCGGGAAGCACCAACACAGGCACCAATACACAGCAAGGCAGTGCCAAAACAGCACCGGAGTGCTGGGAGGGCCATGTGAGGATGCAGGGCAAATTTGCATATTAATGAGCTGCCAATCAACACGGAAGGTGGGCTTTGAATAAGACTGCTGTTCCATGGTGTAGGAGACCCAACTGTATATGTATTTTTCTGGTTTTAGAAAACTCTTCCTTTTATTTCCAATCAGGAACTTTGTCCAATCAGAGCCCATACATTTTTCATAAAAGGAAAACAGTGAATATCAGCAGAACTTTGCACTATAAAATATTGTTTGTATATGGTTTTAGTACATTTACAGGTTTGATGTGTTGTCTGTGTAATGCTGACATATAAATGTAAACTATATTTGTGTCATTTCAGGCCTTCAAGAGACTGGCTGACCTTATAAAAGAATCTTTGTGAAAAAGCTAAATAGAGCTCTTGCAGCAATCAAAATCCTCTCCTGCAAATGCTTATTAACATTTGGATTTCATCAGAACACTTTATAAGGAAGCACAATACAGTAGATGTTTCCTTAGATATTTTCTGCTAAAAAAATGCAAAAAATGAAAGCTAAAAACAGTGTGCCTACTTTATTTTGATAGGACATTGAATTACTAAATGTGTACAATTCAACAAAAATTAAAATACTCAAAACAGAAACATTTTCTTTTCTGTAAAATCCATGATTTTGCTAGATTTGAATTAATTTTTTTCTGACTTTTGTCTTCCATTTGGATTAGGAAACAGAGAAATCAGTTACTTAGGAAGTTGCAGTTGAAATCATCTTAGCCACTATTACTTAATCTCAGCTAAACATTCCTCCAACATCTCATGTTGGAATTGTTTTGTGTGTCACTTTCCTTCTTGTCCTACTGTATGGCATATGATTTTGAGGATTTGAGGATCACTATTTAATTTTACTAAAGTTTTCAGATAAATCTGATGTAAGGATATTTTAAAAAATTGAGACTGAGGAAAATTAGACTATGATTACAAATAAAACTGTATGGCCTGAGGTGCCTTGCAATTTGCATGGGTTTTGAAGCTTGTTTGTTAATTTGTAAAAGGTTTTCAGATTGCTGGCTTTTACTCCAGTCTGTGAATAATTACTCTGTACCTTTGTTAGAAAATCTCTGGTTTGCAAAGTCATGTAGATGTGCTAATAGAACTCTTGGTTAATCAATCAGATGAGTACTTGAATATGGAATGGATACTACCCCAACACTGCCTGATGTACAAAGCAAGCAAAATGAAAAAAATAAAGGAATGCTTCATTCTCTCATCACTTGGTCATTTTCACCCCAAATATTTGATATAAAATTCAGAAAACTTTCAAAAGTTTTTGAAAACAAAAAGTTCAGAAAACTTTCACTGAATAGAATCTCCAGGACTTCCCATTAGGCTTACTGATTTAAGTTGTATTTATTTTTTGGATGGAAGTCCTGTCATTTTCCACCAATATCAGATGACTATTTCTTTATCTGCAAGTGTTCAGAATTTCAAAGTGAAATATGTGTTCAAGGATCCAGTTAGTCATTCAGCAGCCCAGGTAAGCCAAACAAATAAGGGTCAGGCACAATCTTGCTTCACTGGAACTTGCACAAGATAAATGGGTTTAGTACTAACCATAGTTTTCATTCCCTCTCTACCTCCTAGTAATAAATAGCATGTGTCATAACAAACTAGCACAGATGTGTGCCTTCCCAGCATCTCTTCTATTGTCAGCATCATTCCAGTGCCTTCAGCCCACCATCACCTTTTACAGTGAACCCTCAGCTCTTTGCAGTTCACTTTTCTGCAAAGATTCATGTCTGAGCATGCACAGAGTGATCCATGAAGTTAGACAGCTCATGAATATGCAAATAAGCCTGGCCCATCACCCCACCCACTTCAGCTCTGGAGCACTCTGCTCATGTTGCGGCCGCCCCGCTCTCGGCAGCGCTTGGCAGAGTGCTTCACCACTGTGTTGGAGCCGCCCCACTGTCAGCAGCGTAGGGCAGCTCAAGCTCCCACCACAGGACAGCTCTCCCCCATGGTGTAGGGCAGCTCAACCTCCTGTGGCCCTGCTCAGCCCTGCAAGGGGGCGCAAGCAGGGCTGGGAGGCCAAGCAGCCTACGAGAGGGGCCAAGTGGGGCCACAGGACCCTGAGCATCCTGCAAGGGGGTGCAAGCAGGGGCCAGGAGCCCAAGCAGCCTGTAAGTGGGTCCATGGGAGCCCAGGCAGCCTGCGAGGGGGGGATGGGAAGGGGCAGAAGCCATTCCCTTCACTCTCCTGAGCCGTCACAGAGCACAGGGCGATCCCGAGAACACCCTCCAGCGTTTCAGAACTGAGGGGGTGGGGCAATGGGCGGACCTTATTTCCATATTCATGCGTTTCCTATCTTCGCGGAAAACAGGCTTCGTGGGAGTCAAGGAGCCCCAAAACCCCACAAAATTCAAGGGTTCACTGTACATTCATCTTGAGCTTTTTCATTTAGTCACACATCCCAGCCATCTCTGTGATTTGCAGCTTCTTGAGCAGCATATCTAAGGTCAATCCTCTGCTCACTTCCCAGCTTGCTGCAGCTTTTAGGTAAATCCATAGGAGAGGGCTGCCACAGGTGGACAAGGTGGTGCAGTGGATGAGGTTGACCCCTCCACAGAGTCAGGCTGGGTTTGGGCAGCCAGGATCCATGGAGTGACATAGTGGGGGGAGAGCCCACAGTCCCAAATCTGCTCTCAGGGCACCAATACTGTCTTTGAAGACAAACTTGTACCATTTTACACTGTTTGATGGTGCTAATGTGCAGAGCCTCCTGTTTAACTGGAGGGTTGTTTAACTGCAAGTTTTCGCATCTCAACTCAGTTTCTTTACCCATGTAGAAATTTTCAACGCTCTGATGTTGTTATCAGTAAAGCAATTTTTATCTTGTGCTCAATTTAGAAAATAATTTTATACAACAATTAATTGATGCTCCTGTTGAAATAATATATTTTTATAGAGGAATAAATGCAAATGTAATTTAAGACTGATTTTAGTTCTTAGGTAAATGCTGTTGTCATTGTCAAAGATTTTTGTCATATTGTCACTCAGTGAAACCTAAATTAGAAAAACATTATTAAAAATATTATTAAACAAGCTTCATATTGATGGTGTGGAATAATACACCTCTTAATTTTCATGTTAATTTTGTTGAATGTAGGCAAAATGCAATTCCATTTGCAGCACATTAGCTATCAGCTAATTTGATTTATAGAGTTTGATTTTCTCCCTGACTGTGAAGAAGCATCTAGAATTAAATTAATATCCTGAAAAATGCAAATTGAACAATGGCAGTGAAGTCCTATATGCATATGCTGTTTCACTGAAGCACTTAATGCACAATTTCTGGTCTCCTGGGAGAGAGAATTCACTGTAATTAAATGTTCCTGGAGGAAGCCACTCAGAGACAAAAAGAAAAGGGTGGGGAAGAGGGTCACAGAAAAAGAAATGATGTGGCAAATGGAAGTTTGGAATTTATCTTTCTATTTCATCCATCCAAGAACAAATAACCTGTCTCATCTGTAGCTGGGTTTAAGCTATCTGATGCAGATGACACAGTCTATCACTGAGGAAGAGAGGATACGGAGGAGTGAAAGGGTTTGGTGTGGTAAGCACATCCTCTGATGTCCTAGGTGATAAGCAGTTGTGGAAGAGGCTGCAGCAGTGCTGTAGAGAGCTGCCTGATGCGGGCTGCTTCAGGCAAACAGGGTTTCCAGACTTATTTCTGCATGGTCATTTAGCTGCCCATTCTCTTGTACCTACACTTCAGTTCCACTGGCTTTTCCTTCTTTTGGCAGACAAAAAATATATGGAAATTCTGGGGAAATAACCCCTGTACGTGACCCAAACAATTGTGCTGTAAAAGGGACATGCATCTCAACCCACACTACGCACACCATGTGTGCACATGTTCTTCCACACATCTGGACTCATGCAACACTTCTGCTATGTGAATTTTACAGATGTATCAAGGGGGAACAGTTCTTACATGGGATAATGGAATTTTTAACAATAAAACTTCAACATAATTCCATTTATTTTGGATAAAATATATTTACAGATTCAAGGTTCACACAGGTCAATGATCTGAAGGAGAATATCCACCTTTACTTTCAAATAAGAGCCCTTCAGCCCAGTTGTGAACAATGAAACACTGAGGGGGAAAAGATTTTTATGGGGAATTTACTAGAAGAGATAACGTATGTGTTTATACTATCAGACAGTTTTTATGTTGAACTGTGACCATGCAGAGAATTATTTCACCTAATTGACTGTCAGTCGCTGAGCATCAGTGGTAGTGTCCAATAATTTGTACAGAAAACACTTGGTTCAGTTTTAGGGCATTGTCCCCTAAATTATGAATGCAAGTTTCACTTTAAGCTTCATCCTTTTAAAATCATTTCTCTGTGTGGAACCTTATATTTTAAAACCTTGTAACCACAGCACTTTTGGTCCTGCTGTTCCAATCTGGATTGTGATCCACTGGGACAAATATGTAAAAGAACTCCATTGAGCTGTACTGGTGCTCACCGTAATCTGTCTTATTTTCTTTATTATTTAATAACAGGTTTTGAGCAGCCCACACTAGGCTGTGTCTTAGACAGGAACAGAACAATTGCAGTTCAATTGTGGTTCAAGTAATCATTCTAAGTGAAAAATGCAAAGAAACATACATTTTCATTCTTCTAACATTGCTCCCAGGAATACCATGGTGTACCTCACTTCTCATAACGATTATGGAAGCTATTGTGTAACCCTGCAAAGCTCAGATGTTGCCATCTTGCTGACTCTTTTTGAGAATTAATATCCTAAAAGTATGTTACAAATCTGGCTGCAGCTAGTATATTCCCTACACCTGTACAGAATTTGGGGAATACCTTCAAAATTATATTTTATTTTTATTTTCAACTTATATTAAATCAGATCTAGATTGATATAATGAGTGAATATACTGTGATGTGTTCTGGAAAAAAAACAACATGAAGTTATTTCTATTCCTTGATTTACATAGAACTTTGATCTTTCTCTGCATTTGGTTAATAATGAAAATACTTTCTTGCAGTTTCATCCAAAAAATCAAGCATTAACAGAGGTAGAATACCATTGGCCTATCCCAAGATTTTGGGTCATGTCTATTTTATGCTGGAATTTCTAACCAGAGTGAGAGACCAACAATAAAACACTCCTGGTGTCCAAGTGCATTAGCAGGCAGGAAACACGATCTTTTCAGTGCATGTCGCCAACAGCCTGTAACCAGTCAGGACATGGTGGAGCACTTGTGTGT
Source organism: Pitta sordida (assembly GCA_013390025.1). Classification (NCBI taxonomy): domain Eukaryota; kingdom Metazoa; phylum Chordata; class Aves; order Passeriformes; family Pittidae; genus Pitta; species Pitta sordida. Next base: position 142,747 of record WEKX01013993.1, on the reverse strand, counting down.
CTCAATAGAGGTCAGTGTCTGCCCCTCTCCGTCCCCTCACAAGGAAGTTGTAAAGTGCAATAAGATATACTCTCGGCCTCCTTCAGACTGTACAGACTAGGAGAATAAGCATCTTGTTTCTTTCTGCTTCTGAACTGGCCTCATAAAATGTTTCCCATTTTTAACTTCTTATTTCTTTTTTGCTTGTTATTCTTATTTTAAAAGTCATATAATTAATAATAATTATTCTTATTAATCAGAAAACTACTTTGTGTTACTCTGTTTAAACTTTCAATAGCCTTAGGAACTCTGCTTATACTGTCAAGATGAATTAGGTTGCTCAGCAATGGTATTTCTTTCAAGCACATTACATTGGCAATCTTTTATGGCCATATTCATTTCTCTTCCTAGCAATTCTGTGATAACCTTAAGATGTTAGTTCCCACATAATAGATGTGCAGAGAGGGCTTTTAGAAAGCAACATGCACAGATTGTTCAGGAATTGAACTCTGCGGATATCAGTCATGTTTGTAAGTGCTGTTTAGTGTGAACAAGAATTCTGGGGACTCATGAGCTTCAAAGCCAGAGGAAATAATCATCAGCTTTATAAAGAAGGCCATACATTTTTATTATCTCTGAGAAAGACATCCTATCTTGGTTTTAAGACTTGAAATTATGGAAACTCACCAGCATAATCTACTGGATTAAAGAGTCTTCCTTACATGGCATTTTCTCCAGGCATGTCACTTATATTAATTCAGCTATTTCCCTAAAGCCAAAAGTAATGGATTAAAAGGATATATGTGTTTCAAAAGTCTAGAAATGCACTCCTAATTAATGAGTTTTCAAAAAGCTCTCCATAACTCTCTTCAAAACCTATCCTAATCAAGGAAAAGACATTTCCCTTTTAGACAAGAAGGTCATGTAAAGTAGATAAGACAGTGCGTGAAAAAGACACCAGTGGAAATAGTTTCTTTACTGGCAGATCACCCTTTGCTGTCTGGTGTCAAATATAAGGAAATCACATTTTAGCCTTTTATGATTACCATAATATCATAAACAGAAACATCTGATATCAGGAGCATTTTATTTTAAAAGGCCATTGGACCCTGTTGGACACTGATAGTTTGGGTCTTGGGCTATTCTATAAAATTGGCATTCAGAAAACTGATTTGGCTTAGCTGTAGTACCAAAGCCATGAACATGGGATGGGGTAAAAAAGTTCACACAATACCCCAACTCTTTCTTAAAGTAAAACTGATTTTCAGAGTGAGTAAAGTATTCAGGAAGGTGACGTCCTACTACTTATTTTAGTACATATCAGACTCCTGAGTGATCAAGTTAGTTTTTAAAATGGAACTTAAAATTCCATTACATGGCTTTGATAAATCCCATATAAAAAGTGTCATGATTCAGAACTGTAAGGGCAAGAAGATATTTTATCCATGTTCTTGTGAGCTCCCTAAACAAAATGTTGCAACGCCATGACCACATGTACACCCGCATTTTGCCTCTGTGGTCTAGTAACAGTGGAAAAGATATTTACAAACAGTTTAATTGCAAGCTCTGACCTTTCTTCTACTGTTTAAAACAGAAGATTGTTATGTTCAGGAGAAATGAAGCAAGAAAGATAACACCAGAGCAAAGGCCAACAGCGGAGGAAGAAAGGAGAGTAGGACAAAGCATATAAGAAAAGTCTAGTGACAACAAACAAGAAAAAATCTTCCCCAAAGCCAAATTTTGAGACACTTGCTCTGTTAGAGATGGTTCCAATACTCATTCAAAGTTCTAACCACATTTCCTGATTGTGAAATGCTCTTCTTTCTCACAGAACAAAAATATTTTACTTTTCTAAAATTTGTGTAAAATTGTATATTGAAGATGATAAACCTCAGGCTAAAACAATGATATATTACTATGTAACTAATGACACGTCGAAGAATCTCATAGAAAACACTGCTTATTCTTGTTTGTTCCCTAGGCTATAATAAAATTCTTGTAATAGATTTGCTAACATCATTGCCTCCAAACTAGGCACAGCTTGATACTGGTAACAGCCAGACCACGGAAGATACAATGCACTATGGTGAATGAGCTGCACAAATGTTTTGTCCCTGCCAAAAACTGAAACAAAAACTGTTCTCTTGCTTTTATGCAGAACTCTTAATTCAGAAAATCAGAGCTGTTTTGTATATGCACCCCCATCACAGCATTCAAAAGCATACAGTGATATGAAACAGTTTCCCTAAAGGATGTATAAAATGGGCCAGGGATTCCAGCTTGGAAAGAGATTGAAGATATGCAAGACAGGTTTATAAAACCAATAAAAGCACAGGCAAAACTCACAGAGAGTAGTTGTGCACTGTTCTCATAGCAGAAAATGTAGTGGGGATTTAACCAGGAGATGCTGATTGAACAGGAAAACTGTTACATGCACCTTAACATTACATAGGGTTTTGTGTGGCCAGATATACAATGATCTGAAAAAGGGATTAAACACAATGATTTCCTCAATGGGGAAGGAGCTTAAAGGACCACTAAGTATTTTAACTGATCCCAATACTCTGATTATCAGCACAGTTCTATGAATGCAGATCTGAGTATATCTTGGCACTTCACACAAATGTGAATATCAATGTGCCTTTCCTTTGCATGCATTCAAGCTACACTTTCTTGCATGAGATTAAACAGGAGCAGGGTTACAGTGCTGTCAAAAGCAGGACATGTGGAAACAATATTTTGCCGGTAAAGGCAAATTTTAAAGGAGAAAACAATTTTATGTTGTCTTATCAGGGTTAAGAATGTGGTCCACACGAAGAGCATAAATATGAAGAGCATTGGGGTATTTATATTAAAAGGTAAAATGGGCTAGAAAGTGGTCTCAAATTAGAGTGTCATTTATCACTCCAGTGAAGAAGTGGAAAGATAAACTATTTTAGCAAATCTCCAGGTGATAATATTCAGGTAGAGCTTAACCCACAGAACTGCTGTCATGCCTCTCAAAATGTAGACAAGATCACTAACCTAGAAAGCAGCATTCAAATTATTAAGCAGTAATAATGATGCTTCTTTATTGGGTACTATTATCCCAACTTGTTCAGAGATGAAAATGAAGCATGTAGGTAAGTGACAGGTTTGTATTAATATATATAGAATTTGGATTTTCCATTGCTGAGCACAGCATAGGTACCTAAAGGACAAAGTAACCATAAACATGGCATAGTGCTTCTGATTATGAACTGTCCTGGGTGAACAGATGCATCAGATAATGTTTTTCAGGAGGCCCTATTTTTCCACTCAATCTCATCAGCAAAATAAGATTTTATTTTCTCCACCGGAGACTATCAAACCAAGTCTGGTTTGCATTGGTTTGAGGTGGTAATAAGTCAATTGCTGCATCAGCTGTGACTTCAGGAAGGTGGTTCTTTAGGAAGCGTTTTTTCACAGAGAGAGTAATTGCGTATTGGAATGGGCTGCCCAGGGAGGTGGTGGAGTCGCCATCCCTGGAGGTGTTTAAGAGAAGACTGGACGAGGAGCTTAGTGACATGGTCTAGCTGGGGGGTGTAGGGCTGGATGACCCTGGGCCCCTTCCGGCTCGGAGTGGCCTGCTAGACTGTGAGGGATCTAGGTTGGTGTTGTGCTCTGGGATGTGCTCTCGGTCTCTGTACGGGTGTTAGGTGGTGAGTTGGACTAGATGATCCTTGTGGGTCCCTTCCAACTCATAATATTCTGTGATTCTGTGTGATTCTGTTCTGCACACATGTATTAATTGCCTGTATTATTCACTGAAATTATGTGCTGACCTGCTTGAAGGACCACCTTACTTCAGAGGCTTTTCAAGTGAACTTACAAGCAGGTGACACTTTTTAAAAATTCTTATCTATCAGACTTTCAATGACAAGTATCATCTATTAATATCTAACAGCATGGTTTTTTAACCAGAATGCGTTTCAGGACCCAAGTTCACTACTTACAAAGTAACTGATCCTTTATCATCCAGTCCAAGAATTATGTCACTTTGCTATCTAGTTATATACAGACAAGTGAAGTGAAACAGCTGGAAAAAATTATCAAGATAACAGTGAAGGTAATCAGGGAAAGAGGAAACATAATTAAATGCTTTGTGAGAAAGGCTCCAGAACACTGAGCAGACCACTAGTACCCACTGCAGCATTTCTACAGGAGAAATGGACATGATGTTTTTCACCAACTGATTTATGAGCAATGTCAGGCTTATTGAAAACAAAGGATTAATCATTCTATTAACAAGAAAGGAATCATCCTATTGAGAAAGAAAAAGAACAAAACAGTGAGAGCACATCCAGGTGGTGAGAAGCTTTGAAAACCTCATCAGTGAGCCACAGTGAATGTCGTAAAGCCCTAAGTCAGGCCATGCAGGGACTGCTTCATTAGACTGTTGAAGTGAAAAGCTGTGCACTCTTTAAGCTGTGTAACCAATGAATATGAATTTAAATTCTAGTTCTAATTCTCCAGAATATATTCAGAAAATCTAGCAAATGCCTTAATGAAATTAAAACTGAGTTCATGATAAAGTAGTAGAACTTATTACGGCTAGAAAAAATACACAGGAGGTCCAGAAAAAATAAGCCAGCTTCCTTCACCCTAAAGCTTTTTCTTACTTCCTCAGCAAAAATGAAAATGATTCCTTTTTGAAGTTCTTTTAAAGAGCTGTAGTCTTGCTCTTCTTGATGGAGAGACCAATTCAGCACACAGTGATTTTATAATGCATAATCTACTTTAAATTGCACCACATCATAAGACATGAAAATCCACCTTTTTCCTCCTGTGCAAAAGGTAGTCTATATACAAACCACAGTGAAGACTCAGCCTCTGAACAACGAGAGACAGTAGCTGGCAGTGCCGAATGCACAACTTTCTCCAGCAAGGTCATGAATTGGCTGGAAAATTTTGCTTCTATAAATTTTATTGACTTTCAGTTTCTGATAATATGTACTAAGAGAAAGCACACTGAACTCTGGCATTGTGCCATAAGAGACTATTTAATTCTGACAGCCAAACTCCATAGTTTGCTGAGTCACAGAAAACTTGCAGTGATAAGTTCGTCTAAATGAAAGGCACCTTTTGTCAATGACAAATTTGTAATGTACTTTTGACCAGATTTCAGTTTATTTTCTGTTCTTCCTAAGGAGGAATATAATCAGAATATCATTCAGAGAGAAAAATATTGGTTCTGCACATTAAGGTATTTGGAAACCTTCCAGTTCACCCGGCTCATAACCCTTCCTCAGTTTCCCTAATGACTGTATGATGAGAGGAATAAAACAGCCCCAGGAGAAATATAATTTAATTTCAGTGGTTCTTGCTGCACTGTCATGGATCACACACTGTCAGTACGCTTTGGTGAAATGAAGAAAATGTAGAATATAGCTATGTTTTAAACACACTTTCCTTTTTGCTTGCAAGGCTTTGACTTCCTTATGACAGAGGGTGACCCAAATTACATTCTTCAGTAGGAATAGGTAAGCACTTGCTCCTGGGTTTTAGTATTCATGTCATGAACTACTTTTCTTTCACAATGAGCAATGTATTTTCATCTGCCTCAGTTAAAACATGCAAATAATAACTCATATTGAAAGAATCCTTTGCTTTAAATACATTTTTGGCAATTAGAGGCCACCCAGGCTATCATTCACCAGTGGTCAAATCTGAGCCCATAAAAGCCACCTATACCAATGAAAGAGGGAAATGTATAGAAACATATATATATTAGAATCATTGAATGGTTTGGGTTGGAAGGGGCCATCAAAATCGTGTGCGTAGTTCTAACCCCTCTATCATGGACAAGGGCATGGTCCTCTAGAACACATTTCTCAGAACACCATCCAACCCATCCCTGGACACTTCTAGGGATAGGACATCCACAACTTCCCTGGGCAACGTGGGTCAGTGCCTCACCACCCACACAGTAAAGAATTTCTTCCTAATGTCTAATCTAAACCTACTCCATTTCAGTTCAAAGCCATCCCCCATCCATGTCCTTGTAAAAAGTCACTCTTCAGCTCTCTTCTAGGCCCTCTTTAGTTACAAGAAGGCTACTACAGGTTGTCCCCAGAGCCTTCTCCTCTACAGGCTGAGCAGCCCAAATTCTCTCAGCCCGTCTTCATAGAAGAGGTGCTCCAGCCCTCTGATCAGCTTTGTGGCCCTCCTCTGAACTTCCTTCATCCTATCCACATCCTTCTTATGTCATGGGCCCCAGAACTAGATGCAGTACTCCAAGTAGAGTCTCACCAGAGCCAAGTAGAGGGGGAGAATCACCTCCCTCAGCCTGCTGGTCACGCCTCTTTTGATGCAGTCCTGGATGTGGACCATTTTCTAGACTGCAAGCACCCATTGCCAGATCATGTCATGCTTCTTCTCATCCAACACTCCCAAGTCCTTCTCCTCGGGGCTGGTCTCAACCCATTTTTTGCACAGCTTACACTTGTGCTTGGGATTGCCCCAACCCAGGTGCAGGACCTTGCACTTGTACTTGTTTAACTTCATGATTTTGGTATGGACCCACCTGTCAAGATCCCTAAGGTCAACAGCCCTTCCCTACAGGGTGTTGAGTGCACCACACAGCTTGGTGTCATCAGAAAACTTACTGAGGGTGCACCGAATCTGTGTCACTGACAAAGATGTTAAACAGCACTAGTCATAATACCAACCTTTGAGGTCACTAGTCTTCACAAGCGTATGTGCAAACTCAAGAGCTGATTAAACTCACTGGTGTTCATGTCTGGAAATTACAATGTCTACATGGACCTGTGCAGAGAAAAGTAGTGGGTGTTGATTCTATCAGGCTGGCTTGAAAATTCTGCTGGTTAACACAGTAGTCACCTTGAGGGTTTCCTGTAGCTCCAGCAGTGCACATGACAGTACCGTAAGGGATGGTGAATGCATTCTTCCTCAAAGATCCTAGGAGATAAAGTTGACCAAGGTAGCCAGAGAAGAATTTCCATATATCCATTACTGAATGTGCCTTACAGTTGTGTTTCCCTGGAGCTCTGTTCCACAAACATTAGCTCAACATAGTGAGATTTTCCAATGCTTCACTTGACCCACTGCAATGGTACAGAGTCAAAAAAGGTTGCCTCCTTACACTATCCCAGAAAAGCCATCCAAGCTATTTTGTGCCATCTAGGCAGTTTTTGAAATAATATTAAAAGCCTAAGACACTATCTTTTCACTCTATGAACATTGATGGTAAGTGGTTGAGTTCAATTTTTTTTCCAAAATCATCTCTTCTGGACAAGTACAACTTACAAATCTTCTCATATTACAGAATCACAGAATCACAGAATCAGTAAGGTTGGAAAAGACCTTAGAGATCATCGAGTCCAACCTATCACCTATTACTTAACCTAGCCAAACCTGTTACCTAACCTGTTGCCATCCTGCTACCAACACACCATCCTACCTATAACACACTACCCTAATATCTAGGTCATGCCACCAAGTACATCATCCAACCTTTTCTTAAAGACCTCTAGGGACGGTGACTCCACCACCTCCTTGGGCAGCCATTCCACTGAGAGATCACCCTCTCTGTGAAAAAGTTCCTTCTAATGTCAAGTCTATTAGCAACTTCCAGAACATGTTCATGATTTCTGTACTGTTCAAACAAGCAAAGAGCCTCAAGTCTTCAACAGTCTCTGGTATCTCATGTCTTACACAAAGCAAGCCTCTTTTTCTATAATTGAGATCAATTGAGAAGCAGCACTTCATTACACAGGTCTGAGAACATCTTCCTTCTTTCCCTGACACCACACTCCTTAGTAGTATGCTCTCTGCAGTACTTCAGAGAAGTGTGGCTGATTTTGATAGTCTTTCTGCTTTACAGGTCCTTGGATAATCAAGTACTGCTCTTTCTCAATTCACCTATGAGTGACAGCAGAGTGACCTTCTACTCATTACACTTTCATAAAAACCAAACCTGTAGATTTGTGATTCCTCTGGGCTTGTCCTTGGCAAGCCAGCTTTATGTTATTTAGCAGAGGCAAACATTTAACACCATTGCCCCTCAATCTATCAATGAAGCCTTACACTCCATGTGCATGATAGCTGCTCCTTAACTTCTTCCTTGATTTTTACTTATAATGATTAATGATAAAGCAAATTAAGGCAGAGCTATTTCACGAAATCCACTTTAGTACAGTGGTGAGTGTCCCCGCCTGCCATGCGGGAGACCAGGGTTCGATTCCCGCCAGGTGGACAGTGGTGTGGTTTAAGAGTTGGACTCGATGATCCTTGTGGGTCCCTTCCAACTCGCAATAATCTGTGAAATCTGTGAAATAATGTGCATATGACATAGTATGAGACAATAATTTAATGCACAAAGATACACACATCACAAGTGCAGTGACTCATCAACTTCCCCAAACATGATGTAATCTACCTAACATATTCTAATGAAGCAAAACTACAGCAGATTTTAAACTGCTTCAGATTATACGTATTAGTTTTAATGTTTTTTTCTTATATCTCTGCACAACATCAGAGTAAAAGTAGGGAAAAAAGTACCTGATTTTGCATAAGAAAGTGAACCATATCCATTGCCAAGGCTCACAAGCCCAGATGGAGGCAACATGTTGACAGAAAAAGCATTTTATTCTAAGATCCTCTTTACAAAAAATGGTACATTTACCTTAAAAAATAAATATCGTTATTTGATATTTTGGAACATTGAGACACAAGAATAACAACTTGTCCAAAGTTCCTGAGGAGGCCTGTGGTAAAGGTGGAAACATAGACCTGTTGACTTCCAGTTCTCCAATTCAGCCACAAGACCTTCTTTCATCATGCAACCAGAATGGTTTTTTAGAGAACATAGTCTACCATAACTTACACTTACAGACAATATGTATTGTACAATAGAATTTCACATTGCCTTTTATTTTGGCTTTAGATAACACTATGAGAAACAGCTATTGCCCAGGGGTTGTGCAGCCCCATCACCAGAGGCCAGCAGGCTGGACAGTTGCTCCAGTGACTGGGCAATAGATAGCTGCACTTTTTTGATTACCCCCAAAGCCAGGCATTCAATTAATTCATCAGTTACCGCTAGTCAGACGCCAACTTTGGGGGGATTTTAATCTTTCATTTAAAAAAAAAAAAAATCAAAATACTTTGGAAAAACTTAGTTAGAAGAAGCCCCATGCAGGATAGCACTTAAAATTGATTTCCAATGATATTATGGCTGAACATGAGAGGGAGAGTAGAAAGGAATGACGTCTCTTTGACTAACTCTTTTTTTATTTGTACTTTGAAATCAAGAGCATTGATTTTTTTATACATTTTCTTGGGTTTTCTTCCAGCATCCTGGGCTTCCCCAGGGTCTAGAAGGATACACAGGTAAATTGCTGAAAGGTCAGGGTGTTCAGTGCACATTGGTAACATCTATGCTGCTGTTATATTTGCCAAGATCCAGGCAAATTCAAAGAAGAAAATTATATTCGAAGAGTATTCCACCTGAAGTTTTTCAGCCTCCTGAAAAATATCCATCATTGCTAACTTTTACATTTGGGAAGACACAGTCCACATGAGTTCCTCAGTTCTTCCACACTTCGTTTTGCAAACTCACTCTAATTCTAAATACAAGCCTAGCTTTTCTTCTAACCTAGTAACACCATCCAGATCCACATGTACAAACACCACATTAACACAATTTGGCACTGACACCCAGCATAGTCTGGCCACCTCTGTATAACCAACTTGACAGCAAGACTTACTGGGACTAGCAATGGCAAATCCCAACTTGTCCCTCAACACTGACTGATCTTTTCCCCAGCCTTGCAATTAAGCCCCAGAGAAAAAGGTGGCTCAGAAACCAAACTTGACATCATTTCTTAAGTCAATCTGAAACAAGTCACCACCACATTGACTCAACATATATCCCAATCTAACCTCCGTCCTTTCATAGTGGAATTTCCTAGCCTGCCCCCAACCTGCCAGCTGAAATACAGGACAGGAGCTCTGTTTCCCCCTGCAGTCATTTTTCTTTGCCTTGGAGCTCTGTAAATTCAAGCCCAAACTTGACCTCCAGCCTTTGCACTCCACTTCTTTTTCCCAAACATAGTTTTGCCCCATATCTCTTCTAAAGTAGACTGAAATTGCAATTAGGATTATGGTGGAGTTCAGATTACTTTTTAATTTGCATGAATCAGTTTTAATCAGTCTAACTCCTCTTTTTCCTTCAGGATCCCAGCATAAACACAGCTTAGTGCTTTATGCCTGAACTCTGCAAGACTTCTCCAGTAACCTGTTATAAATTCAAGCTTTGTCTTTTTTCTTTCTCTCTGAAGGTCAAACCCTACTTTAACTACCATGTTACCCCGTGATTCATCCTCCCATCTCAGAGTCCATGTCCCAGTGACACAGGCTCACATCATCTCTCAGTTTAGCTCGACAGGCTCTGTTAGTTATTACACGACTTTATCAACTTACATAAACAACCTATAATTCCATGCAAAACCTGCTTACTCTCAGAAGGACACATAACCTTAATTTGGAATCAAATATACAGCTAGAATTACCAGGCTTTCATATCTACCTACCTTATAGAAAAGTGTGTCTTTTGGTAAGGCAGAAGCAGTGCCAAGAGAATGTCAAACATTAAAATGCTCAGAGTTTGACAAGAATCAGAGATTTTCTTTGAATTTCTATGAAAATTAACTTATTTTTCACACCGAAGGGATACAGTGATGTTTCAGAGATGAGACAATGTCTGCTGTGCACATGTACTGTCTCATGTTACTCTGGATGCCATATTTCCGCTTACATTATAGCATCAAAACACATTATTGACTAACTTAAAAGTAATAACGGGAAAGGTTTTATGCAGCAAGTGTATTACAACCTAATAACAAATTGTCTTTTGCTTTGCTTTGCTTTATTTTCTTCCTACATGTAACAAGACTAAACTATATCTAAGAGAAATTAGTAATAGCTGCAAATGTAATCCATTAGAAACAGAAGTGAGCCACATAATCAAATGAGGGAAAGAAGTGAATCCATCCTCTGCCTGTCTTTGGAAATGAGAATCTGCATATGTACACTTACACATGTATGGAGCCAAACTGTGTAGAAAAGGTTTCTATTAGCATCATTATCTCTGGATTTAAACCTACAGGTCACACTCACTAACACATCACCAGGCTACCAGAAATTAGGTTGGCAGAGAAGCTGCTCTTCACTTGAAGCACAAAGCCACTCCTGCTCAGAAGCACAGAACAGCACTGAGGAAGAGGCAGAGACTAATGGCTACACACAGATGAACTCCAGGACAACTTTCACACCTTTCTGAACATGGAAGTTAGGGAGATTTCGACTGGGAGCCCATCCTGAAAGGTACATCCTGCCGTGCATCTTCATTGAGCTCCTCACAGTAAAATGTGAGATGGTCAGAGGCAAAGAGCAGAGGGCCTAAATCACTCAGGTTGTCACAGATTTTAATTGATACCTGCAGTTTTACCAGAAGCTCTCAGAGAAGCGTGCAGGCAGGAGCCAGGCATGTAAAGCCATCAGTCTGCAATGCTCACAAAGCCGCCAACTCATCTGCTGCAGGAGCATCACAGGGAACCGAAGGCAAATCACCCTCGGTTCTGCCAAGGGTTGTCCTGCTGTCTGTCAGAGGCCAGCAACTGGAGGCAGTTCCAGCGAAATCTCTTGCTTAGTGAGGGGAAAAGATATTCTGAGCACTGCCGAGACTGGGAGCTTCACAGAGAGCAGCAGCTGAAGGGACCAAACGTTGAAGTGACTCTGCTGGTGGGAAATGATGACGCTCTGCTACATTCATCTCTCCCTAGATAAGTCATGGCTTTCAGAGAAGCATAAACATAAGCTAATTACATGATTTTTTGGCAAAGAAAATCATCAGTAACTCACAGCCCCACACACTTTATGCAGGAAAGAAGTTTTGTGTTGGTCCTGCTGCCTCGGGGCCAAGAGCTTCTTGCCTCAGAGTTGGTCTGTGCGATAACAGTGTCTCAAATGCACAGCTAAGGCAATAGTCTTCTGGTTTGCAGACTATGAGCTTGCATACAAGCTGTGTAGTAAAGTCTACAGTGGGTTTACTTCCCTTAGGGAAATATTTTTTCGCCTGATAAACTGTAGGGGTAGTTGCTGACTGTGGGGTAAATAAGCTATGCAAAACAAGTCTTGCTAAAACACCGGACTTTCCTTTTTAAGAACCACTGTAAATATTAAAACAATTTTAACAGATTTTTAACTGCATCAAACAACCCTGCAGTTCAGATTGATGTTCACATACGAGACATGTATGTTACCAGGACTTTGTTTTGTTGTGCTGTCAGTTTTATTTAAACAGTAATTATCATGCAAAATTGACCTGGTAATCTGGACTTTCCACAAAAAACTTTAGCATTTTTGACAATGAGCAGAAAATGGACAAGAATGAGGGAATAATTAGTATTCAAACAGCTGCATATGCTGATAATGAAAAAATTGACTCTGTCAATGAGGCTACAGCACACTACTTGTGTAAAAGCAGAGAAAAGCAAATGAAGTTAGCAGGCCTCCCACTGAAAGATGCTAGCTGCAAACAGGCTGTCTGGAAGGAGCATTTTTTCAAGTGAGTTACAGTTTTCACAGTGAAATACATATGATTTGCTGGAAATATAATGATTTAGGAGCAGGTACAGATCACATAACAAAATGATGGAAAGAGGCAAAGTACCAAAGTGCCAGGCTCTGAATATATGTCGAGAGGGTCTATCTATGCTGCCTTGCACACACTAACTGCACGGAAAATTATCAAATTAGCATGATCATTACTAGTGCAAATGAAGACAGCATTCCTGCATTTCTCTACCTTTTCTACCAATATACATCTGGTGGTAATGAAAGATAAATATGCTTTTTAGATTATTTCAAAATATTTAATTTAAAACAAGCATTGATTAAATTATGCTGAACTGCTTACATCACTGATTTGGAATTACCATTGATTGACAAAAGGAAGCCTAGCCCGGGGTCCAGAAAAAGAGAGAATTGCTTGGTCATCACATAAAACATGGCGGTAAAAAACTGTGCAATAAATTACACATAGTACTGTAGACAAGGTCTTGCCCATTTGAAGCTACTTTCAGTATGACAGTTGGACATTGCAGGATCAATAAAACATTGATTTTATCTTTTCTTTTGCCAGGCTTGACAGAGAGGAGAACACCGGAATGGTTTTGTGGATTACAATTAAGAAAACATTCAAAACACAACAGCTGATCATGGAAGAAGTCATGGAGAGAGGGGTGAGCAAAAACTATCCCTTCAAGAGAAAAAGTATTACACAAGTTGTTTTGCCTGTGTTGTGAATTTTTGATGTTTTGAATATGCTATGAGTCAAGTGATGCTTTCTTTCAGAAGACAATATAATTTCAAGGGCTATGAAGGGGAAATCATATGGTTACTACAATGATTTGGATCTGAACTATCACTTGAACATTGTTTCCTCTGGGATTGTAATTTAAGAAAATTCTATTAAACGAGATGGACACAGATGTCCACAAAGAGGAATGTTTGTCTCCCCAGGATGTGTAAATGCTAGGATGAGTGAATCTTTGCGCCAGTCTCAAGACTGGTACCAATTGCAAGATTAGCAAGACTAGGGTTTGAACTTTTAGCAGGTTCACAGTTTCTACACAAAAAAAAGTAAAACACTAAAAGAAGGGTGAATTATAAGGACACCATCAGCCAGGAAGATTTGAGCGACTACACTCTAATATTCAAACACACTATCTCTAACTCAGCATTTCCACCCGTTTCTTTGAACCCCAGTGAAACCTGGCCAGCACCTTATGTATAAGTATGAAAAATATATTTACATGGACTATAGGAAGTTTTAAATTCTGTGAGGTTGTTGTTTTTTTTAAGGCCCCAAATCAATTTATTGATTACTTTTTCTTTAAGAATACTCTGTGAGGTTGTTGTATTTACAAACATTATGAAAAAACCCCAAAAAACAATAACAAAAAAACAATAACAACAAAAAAACAACAACTCTTCAGAGGGGTAAAAACACCAGCTATTCAAAAGTCTAAGAAATAGTCAGAGTTTTATTTCCATCTTCAATTTTCATGCTTAAAGCAATTATTATCAAGCTATTCGCTTACTTTTTTTCCCATAACAAAACTAGGCAAATATTCCCAATCCTACAATCACCATGGAACACTTTTCAACTGGCAGAAAGGAGTTCAGAGTTTTCCCAATCTGCAGTACATCCTTCTTCACTAGAGTATTGGTAACAGATATTCATACAATTACCAAAACAGCACCTAACTCTTTCTCCATTACTGAAGAGAAAGGAACTTCCACAGAACAGAGAAAACCCTCAGTTCTGTCAGTAGTTGTATGGGTTATTTTTCAGAATCTAGCTCCAAACACTTGCAATTACTTATCTGGTAAGGCTCAGATTAAGTTTATGACACAAAGAGACATAATATCTACAGATGGCAGAGAAGAGATAGCCCTTATACTTATCCTTGTTGGAAAAAAGTAGGACTGTTTTGTGGAAAGCCAAAGATGATGACTGAGATACTTAATTTTCACCTGCTGAGTCCTATCAAATCATCATCACACTTGTTTGCCTTCACATGCAAATCATTTGTTTTAAACAACTGATGCGAGCACAAGCATAAAAACTGATACTTAGCAGCAGTAGAACTGCACCACTATCAAATATTTACAGCCATTTTCCAATCATCTGACAACTGTAATGCAATTAACAACTTTAGTTTTATGTCCCCAATGGAGCTCATTTGCACATTCATCACAAATGTATTCATTTACTCTAAATTGACTCTTCAGATTTAACGCATTTAAATAAAGAAATCATATTCTTCTCAGCTCTTGTTAGCCATGATCTCTTCTGCCCATCAGCTTAGAGCATCTGTTATAGCCTTTCNCCTTCTTAAACTGGAGAGACCAGAACTGGACACAGTACTCAAGATGTGGCCTGACCAGTGCCGAGTACAGGGGAAGGATGACTTCCCTAGTCCGACTGACCACGCTGTTCCTGATACAGGCCAGGATGCCATTGGCTTTCTTAGCCACCTGGGCACACTGTTGGCTCTTATTAAGTTTTCTAAGGTTGTTTCAAGTTTATCTTATTCATCAGGTTATTGCTTTTCTCAGGATTCTTCAGCCCTTTATTCATTTTTTTTATTTTTCCGATTTCACAGCTAACCCAGCCAGAAGCAGGCACTTGGACCAGAGAGCTCCTCAAGTTTGCATCTCTCTTTAACCTTGTAATCCCAAAAGGAAAAAAAGTGCTTCTAAAGAAAATGTTTCGTTTTGAAAATGTCTTCATAAAGTATTTGCAAAACAAATAATAGGAAATCCTCACTCAGATGAACTGATTGCTTTATCTTTATGAGAATGAATGACATTTGAGTGAATAACCATTTAATTTTTATATTTTAAAAGGCTCCACAGATTTTAAAATCAATAGATTTTACAGCTAATTCATTTTACCAGTAATTTATACCTTCCAAATAAAATAGGAACACTGTTTATTTGTAATACGTGTATCTTGATTTCCTATTTTTTAATAGTAGGTATAATATCAAATAATTCTCTAATTTTTTTTGTTTAAATACTGTTTGATGTTATGAGCCATGTTGTACAATGTTAAGTTACTTTATAGACCATGATATTTTACAGCAGTTTCATAAATTCACCTTCCAAAGTGATTAAGCTATTCTCTGGACTCCACAAATGAACTACTCAAGAAAAATAACATGTTTTTCATTAAAAAAACCCAACAAAACAAAACAGTGGAAGCACTTTATTTTTCAAGAGCTGCAAATACATTCAACAATTGCTTGACATCAGTACATGAACTATATATATATCATGCAAAGAGAAACCAATTACCTGCCTATCAAGTGCAGTGAAGAGAAAGACACGTGCTTCTGTTGCTGTTTCAATTACAGTATTTGAATTACCTATGTCCTTGAAATGCACAGCTACATCTCCCACCAAATACCTGGTGTGGATAGTTTGAATATGCACACCTAGCTGGACCTGTGAAATGCCTGGACATAGCTCACACCAGCTGGGTTTATCTAAGATGACTCCTGGCTTGTAAGTGCATGAAGAATGGGAGAAAGTGCATCTCAGGGTGTAGTGCCCCTGCCACTGCATTGCTTCCCTCCAGAGCATCTCCATGGTAAGCAAGAACTGACACCATTCTCATCTTCAGAGTGGAGGAACAACTCACTGCTACCCAGCACAAGTGCCAAAGGGGATGGGTATTTGGCATGAATGAAAGTAAAAGACAACAAAATTCCATAGAATGTGTAAGAAATACCAAATACACCCTGTTTGTTCACATGTTCACAGGTTATTCTCAGTTGGAAGGGACCCACAGGATCATCTAGTCCAACTCTCAAGCAAACGCTCACCCAGGGATCAGGCCCACAAACATGGAACCATGGGCACTACGCTCCATCCATTCAAGCCTCTCATCATCTAGGCCATGTCACTGAGCTCTGCGTCTCCTCCAGGCTGAAGAACCCCAGTTCCCATAGTTGCTCCCCATAGGGCTTGTTCTCCAGTCCTTTCACCATCCTTGTCACCCTTCTCTGGACCCTCTTAAGCAGTTCAACATCCTTCTTAAACTGGGGAGACCAGAACTGGACACAGTACTCAAGACGTGGTCTGACCAGCACCGGCCCTCTTAGCCACCTGGGCACACTGTTGGCTCATATTAAGTTTCCTGTCAACCATTACCCCTAAATTCTGTCAGTTGGAGTTATTATGGTTAACCTTTGCCAACCAAGCCAAAGTATTCACAGAAGCCATTCCCACCTTTGGAGCAGGAACAGTTGCTGATGGAAGGCTGGGCAAATGGATAACCTGCTCTGTTGTTCCTGTTTTTCAAATATATTTAGTACATCTGTCTATTGTGAAAAGTACATAGATAGCTTCTCACAAACAAGAATTACACTATTCAACTATGCAACAGTTAATATTTTGGCAGTATATAGGCCTTGGAATTTCTTGCAATTTCATTTATTCTAGTAGATGATACCCCTTTCTCCCTCCCAGGCAAACTGTCAGTATGTGTTAAGAATTCTCCTGGAGTGTCTCATTAATGCAGGCTTAGGAATAAAGAACGTAGGCAGTAAAATCAACCTGTGTTGTAGACAAAAAGAAAGTTATGTAATGTCTCAGCCTTGTGAAAAGGAAGAAGCAGTTTTAATGAGATCTTAAAACCTCAAGAAAAAAGAGGTATGTATGCAAAAAAAATAACGTTATGCATAGGGTAGACAGTAGCTGCTCTTTCAGAAGATGAAAATGCAGGGGAGGTGAAAGAAGTTTTTCCTACTACTGCCCCATACATGATAACAATGTGACAGGAGAAGATAAACCAGAATATTTTTAGTTCCCTTTAGGATCTAGCCATGACTGAAATTGTCCTGCTTTTGTTTAAGAAATACTTCCGTGTAATATACAAAGATGTATTGTAGCTGGAGGAAAAAATAACCCAACCCACACCATCTGATTGACTGCATGAAAGAGACTTGGTGTTCACAGAAGGATAGACCAACATCCCAGTGCCTTGTCCCACCCCATCCTACCCATCCCTCATCATAAGCACAAGTAGTTCTAGTTCATTGCTGGAGCACAAAATTAGAATTTATTTCACTGCCAGTCACCAAAAATATCCTTCTTTCTTGTCTTCTGATCATAAATAGCTCAAGCAGTTCCTGTGCCCTCTCCCTGTAAAACTACCTCTGTTTATACTTAATGCAAATGATGCCATAAGATTTCTTTATATATATATATATATATGTATACACTTTAATATATATATATATATACTTTATCTTTCTGGATTTCTAGCATAGCTGCATGGTTTCTCACACTTACAATGGTAGAAAACCTCTTTCTCACAATCTGTGAAATTTTGTTTAATGTTCTTTTTGAGAAAAAAAAGTTCTAGCAAGGACATTCTGTTTGGGACATGAAACAGGAGGGAAATAACAAGATATGGGGTCGACAAAGCAAGATAAAAGGCCCAAAGTCCCCTGCAGAAGCTCCAAGGAGCAGGCTTAGGGGGCAGGATGAGGGATGAATGATTTTGAGATTGGATGTACTACCTAGCTATGATAATTGATTAGCGTTNTTGTGTTTCTGGGTTCCGAAAAACATCTGCAGCTTTTTGCATGGTCCTCCATCTTCAGTCGTGGCTCAGATGGATTCTGCATCACTGGTTCCACTCTCTCTCTCCATAGGTTTGCACCGTGGTCCTTTCTACAAACAGCAGTGGGATGCCTGGAAGAACATTCCTACCCCTTCTCTAGTAGGCGGGGGCGGGGGGCCTTTATAATTTCCGGCTTCTTACACACATCCTGACCCGGCACTCTACATTTTACTACTAGGTTTTTGTTTCTTCTCTCCCAAATATGTTTATTCACAGAGACGTCTCTATCTCTATAACCTTGAATGCCATGGCAGCGACTGAGGCCCAGGCAAGAGCTGAGCTGTTAACCCCCTTGCTGCCAGAGCAGCAAAAAACCTAAGCCAGGACAGGTGAGCACGTGTTTATGTGTATTGTGGACCTGGAAGCTTCCATTAAAGACCATAACTTTATCCTTGTCAGGAAAGTTTTTCTTTCTTTTTAGGCACAAAGAGTCTTCTGCAAAGCCCAGAGCCTGACCCCATCAGTCCCATCTGTGACTGGTATCTTCTGCAGTCCATCCTGTTTCACTCCAAGATAAATGATATCCTGTGTCTGGGGCTTTAAAACCTTGCTGTCTAAAACTGCCACTTATTATAGTGTAGAAGACAATGCTCCATAAAAATAAATAACCTAAAATGTTTTTTGGCTTGAATTTGATTATTACGCAGAAATCGCAGTAAGCCCATGATTGTGCCAAATCTCCTCCTTTCTAATGTATGGTAGAAATAATTTCTTCTTTTCAACAAAGGAAAGATGAAGTATATTAACATCCAGACAATGTGCTGGTACCAATTACTTCTTTCTTTTGATATCTGGAGGTAATACCAACCCTATTCAAGGTCTTTCTGTGAGGAGGTGAGCTGTAAAATGACAGTTTTAATGGAGAGCGGGTAACAGTTTCGGTCTTTTCTGCTATCAAAGAGAAAGTTACATAATTTCATCCATAGTAGAAAGGTCTTCTATCAAGAAATATAATCTCTTTTGAAAAACAGTATGTGGAGGAAAGAAAGCACTAATGAGACTTCGATGACATCTCTGCCATTATACAATAATCTCCAAAATTACTCGTCTGTTGTATCTTGCTCTTTAATCTAGTCTTAAAACAAAAACAGAAGCAGATACTTAATATATTTCATTTGCAAAGCTGTTTCCTCTGAAAAATCAGTGTAGAGAAAATTCTGCTTGCTAATGGGGAGCTGCCACAGTTGTTAATAGAGTCGTCATTAGGAACAGCTGCACTGCTGGCACACCTAACCTGGCTTCTTCTGCAGGGAGCTGCATACAGTGATACACAGTTGATTTATGAATTCTTTTAACTCTTTTATGGGGCAAACTTTTCTTTACTGTTTTGCTTTAGGTTTTCTTTTCCTCTCTTTCAGAGGTGATAATTCCTCTTGACCTTTAGATTGACTTTTATACGAGGCTCTAGGCATAATTTGGGGAGGGGGGGAAGGGAATGAAAACAAACAACCCAAACTAAACAAAAAAACAACCACACCAAAGCAACCAAACAACCAAAAAGCAAATAAACAAATAACAAACTGTCAAGGGTTAGTGTTTGAGATATTTTTAATGTGTACTTTTCCATTTCCTTCCAAGAATAAGTCCAGGATGGGAGGGGATCCAGCCAACCTGTAGCTGTGGACTGGAGGTGTTACCTCACGGGGCGGGGAGGGTGGGGGCGGCATCGGCTGCATGGCGGGCGGGCGTCTTGTGGGGGCTGTTTGAATATTGCGGGCCCTGGTCTTTTCCACTGGCAAACAGAAGACAGACAAAATTGCTCACAGCAGTGGCACCTGGTACTTACTGCCACCACGGGGCAGCACACCCAGCCCACAGCTCTGGGCTCACCAGATCCCCTCCCAGACTTACTCCTGGAAGAAAATGGAAAGGAATTCATCGACAGGTACACATTAAAAATATCTCAAACACTAACCCATGACGCAAAAAAACAAAGTCTTGTGGAATAGCTAAAGAAAAATCTCATCCACAAAGCAAGTATAAGAAGAAAGGGCATAGGAAGAGCATGACATGGAGTGGGTCTGTGATCATTAAAGATGTTGGCCCTGATGACTTCAAGGCAATATGCTGCCTAAAGGACAGACATCAGTATATGTCTGACCACGTCACAAGAACATCTTTGCACCTCTCAGGTGCACAAATGCACTAGGCAAGGAAAACACGAGCTCAGTAAACCAAGAAGAGCCTTCATCTTTTACCAGCCTCAGTATTTCCGGATGCTATCATTCTGCCAGTAACTTACAGAGAAGAGGACAAAATTGGATAAAGTAGCCCTAGAGCCTATTCCACAGTATCACCTCCAGGGAGAGATTGGCAACATGGAAACATGCACAGCTCCTCCAGCACAGCTAATCTATTGCAGTTGGTCTATCCAGATGCTTGATTCTTTCTTCTTCTCTTACACATTAAGATCCAGATATCCACTAGAATATCTGGAAAACTAGAAACCAGATGCACAAGTGCAAAATCTCTGAACCATCAAAGGAACTGTGCACTCCCTGACTGCCCACTGAATTCCAAAGCTTTCTGATCATGCAGGGAACCATGAGGCCATGGGACTCCTCAGTCATCCTCCCCAGGCCTAGAACACCACCCAAAAAATAGCTGGAGGGGAAGATGAGAGATTTGAAGACTTTTGACAGGGAAAATGTTGGCTGTCTGAGAGGGAAAAGAAAAGCACTTGTTTACTATATATTTGATCCCCTTCCATGTAATCAGTTATCTGTGCATTTCAGATGCATGTCTCTCCTGAACAACAGGGAATCAGCCTATGTGTTTCAGAGTAGAGGTGGCCTTTTCTGTAGGTAAAATTTGCAGACATCCCCACCCCAATTTTACAGACAAAAGCCATTACTAAATACTTTCCAGTAGATGGCAGGGTTACGTTGTGACAAAGCTGAAAGTCTGTGTTGAAAGGGCTCCTGGATAAAAGTTCAAGTACTGATTAAGTATATGTATTTAATTAGCAGAAGAATCTAATATCTGCAAACGCATAAATACACTGATTTAATGTGACCCCAAAAATGTAAAAGTTATATTTTAAGGTAGTGAAATCTTAAATCTCAACACAGTATTAAAAATTAACTTTGTTAAAAATGAGCCTCATTGAGACAACTTTTTATACCACAAAACTGACATGACAGTATTTAACGTGAGTTAACTAGAGTTACCAGCTGTAGAATATAGTCTTGGAAAAAGAAAGAAACCCTTGCAAATATTACTGAAAGTAATCAACAAAAGTGGCCTTCAAGACCAACATCAATTCAGCCAGACAGTGTAGTGTTTTCCTTCTTCCAGGGACTGAGCAAAAAAATGAGCACCCCAAAAAGGGAATTCTTTTGTCAATTTGAGAAACCATGACTTCATCCAATGTTGAACAGCTTGACATGTTAGGACCCCCCTAAGAATCTGCCAGGAGGAAAGTCTGATGCACTCTGAGGATCTCAGAAATGTTTCTTTTTTACTTGCAAGGAACCAAACCACTCATCCAGTAAGACTTAATAATGACTGGTTGCAAAGGTATGAGCTTTCAGCTTCTTAAAACTACAATTCTCCGAATATGGTTTTCCAGCCAGAGCTGTAATATGTGCTCCACTCTATTTCAAACACTCACAATACCTCAAGTGACTTCCCCTGTAAGTGTCCCAAGGTCATGTGGGGTTGTATCCTCCTTGAAGGATAACTAGATTTCCATGCAGTAGATATAAATGTGATCATTCTGCTTGTGTCAACAGTGTCTGAGACCATTTGTGGACAACTGCTAATGTCAAACCTCTGTACACTGCAGGTAAACTGAGATGGCCACAGGAAAAAGTACCACTCTACATTTTATATGGTTCTCTTTGGCAGAAAATATTCAGACATCAGACACACAATACTTTTACTTCTCATTTGGTATGTGCCAGGTTTGGCTTGACTCACTGAAATTACTCGCATACTTAATTTCACTGTTCTACTGTGGGATTAGAAGATCCATTGAAATACTACATTTACTCATAAAGAGAGATTACACACTTTCTTTTGTGAATATCTAATAAGAAAATGCATCGGCTGATGACATAATGGGCTTTTGAAAGCAAAAAGGCCCAGCCTGGCACACCTTCTGTGTCAGGATAAATTCTGCATTTATTGCACCAGCGGCACTCAGTGGTGCTACTCAGCTGCAGACCATGCTGAAAAACAGAATCCTCATTCCTAAGTAGTATCTTCAAAGTCACATTTTCCATTATTTCCTGCCATAATATACTCAGCTTCCTCTGATAAGGGTATAATGTCCCTAACAAACATAGCTTTGGACTACATTACTGAAAACAGTTTCAGGTTTTGTTTTTATTTTATCAAATCCTTAATAGTTTGCTGTGGGGGTTTTGGCTGCTGTTTTCACATATTAATGCATGATTACCTTATATTCTTTAAAAGTTTTCATCATCCTGTAGTCAGCAGGTGGATGATTCACACCTATTGATTCACCTTGTTTCTGAAAACATTTGTTTCTAAATAAATACAACCCCAAAAAAGAATAAAAACTGTGCCAACTGATATTCTATAATCCTATTGCATTTTTGCAGCTGGATAAAACACACAAAGCTTGACACATTCCTAAAACTCTCATTTTGGCGAGAGTGTTACAAAAATGGTAATACAGTGTATTAACATAACCATCTTGATTTTTTCCCCCAAGAATAGCATAACTAACTGCTCCAAGATCATACGTCCTTTCTCCAACTTTCAGCCTCATGAATAATTTGGTTCATCTTTCTCACTGACATAAACATTGAAGCTTGCTGAAGGTCATGCAGCACTCCCAGTATCTTTTCATTCAGGTGCGATTCAGCACTGTATTCTGGGGCTCATATTATTTTATATATTATATATATTATTATATCACAGAATCACAGAATCACAGAATCACAGAAAATTATGAGTTGGAAGGGACCCACAAGGATCATCTAGTCCAACTCACCATCTAATACCCATACAGCGACCAAGAGCACATCCCAGAGCATAATAACAACCCAGATGCCTCACAGTCTGGCAGGCCACTCTGAGCCGGAGGGGGCCCAGGGTCATCCAGCCCTCACCCCCCAGCTAGACCAGCTAGACCATGTCACTAAGCTCCTCGTCCAGTCTTCTCTTAAACACTTCCAGGGATGGCGACTCCAC
This sequence comes from Pitta sordida, assembly GCA_013390025.1. Lineage (NCBI taxonomy): Eukaryota > Metazoa > Chordata > Aves > Passeriformes > Pittidae > Pitta > Pitta sordida. Next base: position 119,358 of record WEKX01013993.1, on the reverse strand, counting down.
CACCTCCCTGGGCAGTCCATTCCAATATGCAATTACTCTCTCCGTGAAAAACCGTTTCCTAACATTGAGATTAAACCTCCCCTGGCGTAGCTTGAGGCTGTGCCCTCTCGTTCTGGTGTCGTCAGCCTGGAAGAAGAGG
>WEKX01013993.1:17714-119189 GCA_013390025.1 Pitta sordida | reverse complement strand
GATGTTGCACCATTCACCACCACCCTCTGAGCTCGCCCTTCCAACCAGTTTGTGACCCAGCATAAAATGTTCCTTTCCAGCCCGTGCTTTACAAGTTTCTCCTGAAGCTTATTGTGGGAAACCGTGTCAAAGGCTTTGCTAAGGTCCAAGTACACAACATCCACAGCCTTTTTGTCATCGACCAGTCGAGTCACTGGATCGTAAAAGGAGATCAGGTTAGTCAGGCAGGACCTGCCTTTTCGAAATCCATGCTGACTAGATCCAATGTCGTGGTTGTTCTGCAGCTGCTGTGTAATGGCACTCAAGACCATCTGTTCCATGACTTTGCATGGGACTGAGGTCAGGCTGACTGGCCTATAGTTGTTAGGATCATCTTTCCTACTATATTCATGACATTCAGTTGTAGATTGTTTCCATGGTGTTATAATGCCTGATAGCCAGTTCATGCAGGGAATGGTAAACATTGATGCTTCAAAAGCTAATTAGTGGCAAAGATTTGTTTTTTATTGCCCTATCTCAGTTTATTCAGCTGGAATGCTATGGGCCAGGGGAGGTCAGCAAAGGCGATTAGAGAAATAATCATTGTTTCATACAATAGAAAGTTGAAGTAAGTAAGATTATTTGGTAAGAAAGGAAAAGAATTAAAGAGTTTGAGGCCTCTGGCATTATTGAGGTAACTGTTCTTAGGCCTTTGGTTCACCCAGGGTCCCCACTAATCCCTTTGCCATCCAATAAAGACAAAAACTCTCTCAGGCTTTGACAGGGAACAGAAACTCTTCTGTGCTTGCTCAGTGACTTCATTTCCAGCCTTGAGCTTCATCTCATGTTTGTCTTCTGAAGCAATATTTTGTCTCCAGTTTTCTGTAGCTAGAAGGAAATGTATAGGAAACCATGGGGCAGGGAAGTGGTGTGGGGTGCAGAAAAAGAATGGAACCAAAACTGTTTTATCTGTTAGAAGCGTTCTCAGTTAGCCTCAGTTTACGAATGGAAAATTTTTGTGCTGGTGAGGGATGGAGACAAAGAGGCTCTCACCAGACTTTTTATTTCTTCATGTCCTAAAGAGCTTGGCAGCTTTTAAACAATGGTGCCAAACCCTCTGAATCCAATTTTCTGTAACTTCATTGTGGAATTTTCCCTTCAGATGACAAGAGGTGTGGATTTCACCCTCTCCTCAACTGCTAATAAGTTATGCAAACATATCTGCCCTTGCTTTAGCCCATCAACTGCTAGACTTCCTGCAGCACACATCACTCAAGAGCCTGAACAACAGTTTCAACACAACTACAAGCACATGTAGAAACAGTCCACACACACACTGTAGGATAGGGAGAGACCTTTACATTAACAGAATACACTGCAAAGCCAGGAGGACCTCAAAAAGGAAACAAAACCACAGAAGATATGCTGACAATTTCAAGAAAAATCATATATGTGGTTGAATAAGATAATACTATAGTGTTCACATAATCAGTGGTTTTGTTTCTTTTATGGACTGTGCCTATGACATAGTTCAGAAATAAGTGACAAACGTGGATCACTGGAGAGAAAGTCATACTCAAACAAGTTGAGAATTTTTCCTCTTCTCGGAGAAGCAATGAGAGGAGTCACAGTAAAGGTATAAAAACAAGTTACTTTTGTAAACCCATGTCTCAAAGCATGAGGAGGAATAAAATTTAATTAGTCATTCCTGTTCACTTGTAGAGGATAAAAAAGGAACCACCAACAAAACTGGAAAGTAACAAATCTGGAAATGCAGAAGTGAAATATTTAGCACTACATGACATTATGAGGTACAAATAAAAACACCAAAAGTTCATAAGCTTCATGCCTGATATTTTTAATTGTTTTGAGTAATGTATTGCAAAAGGTAGGGAAGAGAAACAAGAACAAAATACAAGCCACAGTGCACTGGGTCACAATTCAGAGTAAGATATTTCTGAAAGGACTGATACAAAGCAAGGTACCAAAAGAAGTGTGTCCTGGATTCAAGAATTATGCTGGTTAAGATAAATTAATAAATAAGGCACTTTGAACTAGATCCCAGCTGTCTGGTTCAAGGCAGGAATGCCTATGCCCTCCTGTGACGCTTCCTCCCACACCAATCTGGCACGTTTGGTGCATGCAAGGAGCTCCCAGGACTATATGATTTCTCCATCCCAGTCAAGATCAGTTGTGAGCCTTTCAGGTGTCAACATCTTTCCTAAAAAATGGGATGCTACTCACTGAAGAAAGCAGTGCTGGCCTAGCTTGGAATTGCAGTCTTTCAGATGGGAGTAATGTGATTAAAGTAACAATTTTGGGTAACAGATACAAGTACAATTAAAATACGGCTTGTATTTCAGAAAACAATTTAATTGAGTTAATGTATCACAGAATCACAGAATCACAGAATGTTATGAGTTGGAAGGGACCCACAAGGATCATCTAGTCCAACTCACCATCTAACACCCGTAAGGGGACCGAGAGCACATCTCAGAGCATAACACCAAACTGGATCCTTCACAGTCTAGCAGGCCACTCCGAGCCGGAAGGGGCCCAACGTCGTCCAGCCCTACACCGCCCTGCTAGACCATGTCACTAAGCTCCTCGTCCAGTCTTCTCTTAAACACCTCCAGGGATGGTGACTCCACCACCTCTCTGGGCAGCCCATTCCAATATGCGATTACTCTCTCTGTGAAAAACCGCTTCCTAATGTTAAGATTGAACCTCCCCTGGCGTAGCTTGAGGCCGTGCCCTCTCGTTCTGGTGTCGTCAGCCTGGAAGAAGAGGTCCACACCCATCTGGCTGCAACCTCCCCGCAGGTAGTTGTAAACAGCAATGAGGTCCCCTCTGAGCCTCCTCTTCTCCAAACTGAACAGTCCCAGTTCCNTCATGGTTGTTCTGCAGTTGCTGTGTAATGGTACACAAGACCATCTGTTCCATGACTTTGCATGGGACTGAGGTCAGGCTGACTGGTCTGTAGTTGTTAGGATCATCTTTCCTGCCCTTCTTGTGGATGGGTGTCACATTGGCCAATTTCCAGTCTTGTGGCACAACACCAGTAAGCCAGGACTGTTGGTAAATTATGGAAAGTGGCTTGGCGAGTTCATCTGCTAGTTCTCTCATGACCCTCGGGTGGATGCCATCTGGTCCCATAGACTTGTGAGGGTCCAAGCCACTCAGCAAGTCTCTGACGACCTCCTCGTGGATTACAAGGGGGTTATCCTGCACCCCAGCCCCCTCCGTGCCACCGCTGGTCCAGTTGTCCTGCGGACAATTTGTTTTGCTATTGAAAACAGAGGCAAAGTGTGCATTGTGTAGAAGATATGTATACTAATGAAGAAAGTATTTCCTCAGTAGTATTCATGAAAGATATCATTATACTTGTGCCTGGAAACTTTAAAAAAGAAATAAAAGAGTAATATCACCATACTGAAAGAAGGTATTTCTTGTAATCAAAATTTCCTTTCTACTTTACGAGAAATACAGCAAGTTATTTTCTAAATGGAATATCCCCTCATGTATCTATTTTGACTGGCACATTAATACAGCTGGTTTGCTCAATACTATTTAAAATCTTCCTGTTTTCTTTCATTTCTCTGCTGTTACCTTATGTTGTGTGGCACACAAGCTTGTATCAGTCATTCCCCTATCCCACTCCACCTAGTGGATGATGGGACTGTAATTACACAAAATGTACAATTTAATCTCATTTTAGACTTCCAACAGCATGATTACAAGGCCTCCCTCATTACATTGTTCAGATAAAACTATTAGCAATACCAAAGTTCTGTTTGCTGTAAGGTAAAAGGCTGCCTTGTAATAAATGATGCTATAGTTTCATAAGAGCAGAACCTGCTTACGGTAGCACTAAGTATAAAACATCAGGGTTTATCTGCAGCAGGCATTATTAAAGAAAATAACATTGCCAATTTTATTATTTGTGCACTTTCATCTGTATATAATAACTTAATCTCAGTTAAATTATTACATCAGAGATCTTTTTAAATCTTAACTAGAGCTAGAGTACCCATCCAGAAGACTGGTGTTGTAGTTCTTGCTCTGCATGCAACTGGTACAAGCACTATTGGAAGGTGGGATGAAGAAATGCCTCACAAAGTCTACACACTCACTTAACAGGGATTTCAGATGTTGCTCCAGGCTGAATGAAGCAGGGATTTGAAGCCAGCTCTCCCTCTCTCTCCCAGAAACCTTAGCTATTTTTTTCTATGCACCAGTGACATCAGGCTTAGCCACCAGGGTGTAGGCAGTTCAGAAAGTCTGCCAAACTTGCAGGGTTTAAGGCACAAACAATATACCAGGTGCAGATACCTAATGCTGGAAATAAGGTCCAGGATCAAGTACTAGGCAAAGCAGCCCGATCTGCTGGATGGTAGTTTCTTGCGAGTTTTCGGGAGTTTATGGTCATCTAGAGGCTGTGTGCCACAGGTGTTAGAACAGACACTTTGCTTGCTCAGGTGTCTTCCTTGGGCAACATATTGATTGCAAGAGTGGGAGAAGGAAGAGGAAGAAAGGCACATCAAGGAAACATTGAAACAAAGGAAGCTGTGCAGGATAAGCACTGCTTTCAACTGCTTGCTTTCTGCGTACTGCAGACCACTGGCTTCAGCTCCCAGCTGAGTCACCACCAGAACAACTACAGTAAATAGGAGGACAAGCATGGGCCACACCAAACATAGGAGATGGTGATCTCCCAGGAATGGGAAAAGAAAAAATAGTGCGGTGGCTATTCCCTTGACTATTGAAACCTGAGGAGACTAAAAGGGTAGACCCTTTCAGCAGCAAAGACATGTGACTTTTCCAAGGACATGCAAAAATTCAACCTCATCAGACACACAGATCTGAGAGGCACTCAAGAAAGTGGCAGAGCGCTACCTTACTTAAAGGAGTTTATAAGACCGGGGACTTATCTAACTGCTCCATCATTAACTGATAAATAAATAGCACATGATTGCGTTCAAAACAAGTACTTCAAGATGGAAAAAAAGGATGAGTAAGAAGCACACTCCTTGACCTATTCCTTCACTTGGCACCTGGCTCTGACCAAGTTTGTCAACATCAGATGTGTCTTCCCCACTGTCTTTCAATTTCTCAGTACTGGAGACACTGAATACAAGAAGCCCTGGCCGTCAGAAGCCTGGACTCACCAGTGCCTGCACCACTCCCAAGCACTGGATGCATTTGTGTTCAACTGCTGTAGCCACTCCTGCACATCTTACACGCAAGGTGGTGGGACCAGATACCCAGGCCCTCAGTGTAACTAGTCCAGCTCCCTCGAGTGGGTCTCCCTCTATTTCTGAATCCTTTGTTGCTATTCCTCTTTTGTTTTCCCTGTGCAGGCTGCAGACCCACTTTGCTGTGCACCACCACATGCCTTCGGTAAGCCTCCCACTGCAATGATATGCAGTCGTAACCCATGTCTTTCTGGCAGTTTCAGCAAATGCTCTCTCATCTTACTTCTCTCATGAGCAGAGGAGCTTCACTTACTACTCCTTGGAAACAATCAGAAAAGGTTATAAAGACCAAGGTCCAAGCACGGTGATAAGAAGACTACAAATGCCTGGAAACACAGACTGCCATGGTTTAACCCACTGGCCTTGCTACTCAGCTGAAGGATGGCCCTGCATCCTCTTCCTCTAATGCAACAAGGTCAAGGAGGAAGCATAGGAAAGTGCTGCAGGACAGCACCGGCATACAGCGCATCCCTGCCAGACTCCTGCCTGCGACTGTCCACATACATCCTCATTCATTTTTGGCAGGTGCACAGCCTGCACAGGTAGCACTAACCACATTCAAGAGATTTAGCTCAAGCTAAAAGGCAGCATAACCCCGTAGTGACAGAGCATTTAGACACCCAAAGAGTCAGTGCCAGCTTCACACAGGCTGGGACCTTCTCTGGAGTTGGGTGCTACAATCCCGTCAGGAATAAGGCCCTGCGGGGAACCCACGTGTGCTATTTCCATGAAAAGCATTTGGTTCTCAAGATTATCTAGGCAGGCTGGGGTGTTACCCCTTTCCTGCAGCTCTTGCTTCCGCAAGCGACTCTACGGGATGCGATGACCGGGGGGCACATCCCGCCGGCCGAGGCTGTGCCGGCCGCCCCCGGCCAGCGCTCCCGCCGCACCGCAGGCTTTCCTTGGGCACAAGGGACTCGCAGCTCCGGTATCCCCTCCCGGCCTTTCCCCTAGTGGCCTCGCGCCGCCCACTCGTTTCAAGCCCCGTCGCGTCTCCTCCAGCCGCCGCACAATCCCGATCCTTTTCCCAGCCCGGTCGCCCCCCGCGAGCCCCGGGGCCGCCCCCCGGCCCGGCCCTGGGCATGCTCAGTGCCGCCCTGACCTNCGGAGCGGGCGCGCTGTCCGGCGGCCGTGCCAGGGGAGCGCTGCAGCCGGGCAAGCTCCGCACGGCGCTTCTCCCGGCGATCCCGCCGCGCAGCGCAGGAGCTCCCCGCGCAAAGGGAGCGGAGTAACGCTGTGTTCAACACTGGAGTTCGAGAGATTATTTCAAGTCGGCACCGCGGCTTACGGGAACGTGGGTTTCGTTAGACAAAAAAGCTGACGAGCCCAAAGCTTTTACGGGAGCCCTCCAGCAGGCTGCTCGCTGCTCTCCCCTGCTGGGAAGGAGAATAAGAGGTGACATCGCAGTACAGAGACCTCTTCGATGGAACTGATTTCTAAGGCATCTTAAATTGTGCTGCCTCAAATTTAAGATAAAGGCTGCCACATGATATTTTGCCTTAATTACCTTTTTACTTCACAGGACGCCCTCATAATATAAAATTCAGTTTCAGAAGTGTCCTGAGGGAACTAGGATCTAAAACTTCAGAGCGGTCTTGCAGTAATCTCTCAAATACTGTTTCTTAACAGGGCCGATTCGAGCAATATGGTACAAGGGAGCTTAAGAGAACGGAGAGCACGACTAAGCAGGCACTTTTCTAGTCCATTTATCTGGAGAGTCTTGTAAGAGACTACAGTTCCTAACAGCCCTCTTTCATTTGTTTAATTGAAGCATCTCAAATGGAGCTACCCTGATAACCCTGCTCTAGGAAATAAAAGTACCAACTGTGTAAGCAAGGCAAAATCCTACATGTGACCTCATTTGGTATGTATTTGTCTGAAAGACAAATTAGTTGAAAGGGAATAACAGAAAGGAGCAAAATGGGTAAAAGTGTAGCATTTTAGTTGTTTTGAGACATTACATTGTGGAAGAGTTCCTCTCTTCACTGCAGTAGGACAAAATACAGCACATCTTTTTTCAGTGGAGATGATGTTTTGCGTGGCAGGAATCCTTTGTCTGGCTTAGCATGTACCGTTAGCAACAGCACCATTGATATACTTGTGGTTGCTGTAGTAAGAAGCTTTTTTTATTAGAAAGCCTTCTTATTTAGACTGCAGTATGTCAACATCAGTTGATGCTGAGTGCAACTTACACAGCTGGAGTGCACATTGTACACCTGTTTTTTTCTGAAGAATTTGAGGTTTTCAGAGGCCTACATAAACAGCAGAACATCCACAACAAACAAAAAAAAGGCTTTCTTCCTACTTTAATAGTGATATATGTTATGTGTCCAATGCATATTTCCCGTCCTGAAAGTTTAGAGATAAAATCAGTCACTCTTAAAACATGTAACACATGGTGGGAGCATGGTAGTGAATTCTGAAGTGATCTTTATAGTACACCTCCGATTGCCTCCCTGCTTTTTTCCCTTCTTGTCCACCTTGGCTCCCTGCAAATACACCTTAGAAACATCATTTCCCAGACAAGGGAGACACTATTTCTTTTTACCAGTTACTGTGATTAAAATAATCTGTAGCAGAATTTTAGAGCATCATAATTTCTATCTGCCAGGAAGGCTGTGAAGAACAGACAAAACTTGTACCTACTTGTGACAGGCTGGAGGAATTCAAACAGATTTACTGATTTTTATGTAGCTATCTAAGAAATTTTGGTAATGGACCCCCTTATTTCAAAATAATTACCATGAGTAGCATTTGTGTATCAGAAATAACAACCTCTGTACAGATGTGTGTAAACAAATGCAGTTATACCCCGTCCATCGCGAGGAAAGGGACAGGACAATGCCATCGCAAAACCCTAACCTGGCAAAGAAGTGCAGGTCGTTAATATGCATGCAGGCCATGCCCATTGCCCCACCCCCCAGAACTCCGCAGGGCTCCGGGCACTTTTTTGCTTCGCCCCTTGTACTCTCTGAGGACGGGGCAGCAAAGGGAACCATTTCTGAGCCCCTTCTGACTCGGGAGACTCCCGCCACCCCGAGAATCTCCAGGCCGCCACGACTGTGTCCTCACAGCGCAACCCCTGGCGCCACTTCCCCCTCCCCCGGCACTCGCGCCTGGGCGGCACAGCCCCGCGGACTGCCGCGGCCACACTGCGCTGGGCGGCCCTGCAGCGTGGCCCACACCGGCCAATACGGACACCCCGTGCCACTGCTCCCTTGCTCCGTCCCAGCACGAGCTGACAGCCACTTTCCTGCGGCACTGCCCTTCCCCGCCTGTAGCCATGGAAAGAGTAACATGCGCCCGCGCAGGGGTCAGTTCCCCGGCTGCGCTTAGAATAACGGGACAGCGTGACTCCTGCCCCCCCCCCATTGGGCCAGGCCAGCGCCGCCCCATGGGGAGCTCTGGCACCACCCCTTGGTGGAACAGAGGCAATACGCATGCGCGAGCCACTACATTTCGCAAATGGTGGAATCAAAACTGCGATAAATTCACATCACAAATGCGCGAGGTCGTGAAGGAGAAGTCGTGATACAGAGAGGATTCACTGTACCTTATTTTGGAAGAGAGCCACCATATGTGGAGGAATTACATTAAGAATAACTTGCCTAGCCCAGACTTAGCATTTAGTTGACATGGTTCTGCCATACTGAGAGTTTTATTCCAGGAAAAAAATTCTGCTGGTAATTTTAAGTCATGCAAGGCCGGGGCACTTATATGGCCCTGCAGCTGCACTGCTGTGTGTGACTGTGTGGTACATGGTCCTAACAACAATACTGGATGCTGAGAAACTTACGTAACTTTAATGTTACATTTTCAATATAATGTAGAAACAAATAGCACACAAGTCTGAAATCATAAAGGTTCTTTAGTAAACTTTTGAGGGCCTCCAGCTAAATTATTGCATATGCATGGCCTTATATAGTCATGCTCAGAGAGGCTGAATTGATCACGTTTGTGTACAAGCAAGACTTAAGCTGTTGTGTGGTGCAAGACAAACTTGTTTGAATCCATCTGCTGTCCCTTTGTTACTTGTGGAGGAAAGAGGTGCAGACACTTCTAACCTGAAATAATCCTTTCAATTGCAGTAACTCATGAATGGTTAGATTCCTTTAAATTTCCCCTCTGACAAGGTTAATCCTGCCCTAATCAAGGCATCCACGTGTAAGCTCTTTGCCCTGTATCCTGGCAACCAGTAAATGTGAAAGCCAGTCATTAAAAATTATATCCATCTTACAGCTCTATAGGGATAGAGAGGAATTAGCCATACTCCAATCTGGTTTCGCCTATTCTTTTGTCTTTTTTCTATTCCAACTACAATGGGAGCCTTTTGTTAAAATATCACAATAAAAACTATATGAGTGAGTTGAAAATACTAATTTATTCAAAATTTACAGTTTAAATAGTAGAATCTGTAGCCCTGCAAAGTTCTTCATATCTTTAAGCAAAACTTATTTTTTAATTTTGCATCTTATTTTGATGTCCTGCATCTGGAATTTTTCTTCTTCACTTGGAAAAAGAAAACCACTAGATGTGCTTAAAGGATGGTTAGCTTTGACAAGCATAGCTTAAAAGAGGAAGTGGAAGGAAGTGAACTGGACCACATGCTGGAATGCTATGTTCTTAGCAGAGTGAGATTTGTTGCATTTGCTGACTTTGATTATTTTAACTGTTGACAGAATAATGCGTACAGAGTGCCAGAATAAATAAAAGATAATAGGTGAGTGAAGAAAATGAAAGATATGTAGAACTTGGTGAGGCCAGGCAGTGTGCAGATGTATGTGGAAGTGTGGGAGACAGTCTCTGTGGGTCTTCATTGTTGCTGCTTTCTCAGTAAAGGGGGCTTTTAAACATTGATCCATCTGCATTTACTACAACAGCAAACCAGCAGCTCTGCTGAAAGCTTGCAAGGAGATGAGCAAGGATCTCTTAAAGCCATTCAAGTGTTTCTGGAAGAAGAGCTTTGGATACAAAACTATATTGAATGATAATTGTCCAACCTCCAAATTCCTACAAATGCCTAATAAATCTAGATAATCTATATAAACAAACACTTATTTCTAAGAATAAAATTCTTTTAAGTGTCTGTACCTAATCAAACATAAAATGGGCCTTGAAAAGTCTCCACTGTCAATTGTTTTGAATTTGCTTTATGATCTGGGTAGCCCACAACTCAGTGGGATAATTCCACCACAGTACCTGCCCTGATTAAAAACAGCAAGCTTCTCCACCAAATACAGAATTTTGGTTTTGCTGCAATCATTAAAATACTGTATAGAAAGAACACTTAAATTGCTCAGTCCATATCAAAATGCACAACTGAACTGTAACTTCTTAATGACAAGTTAAGCATCCAAATTGCCTGAATGCTTTTGTTGCTTCAGTGTACAGTGAACCCTCACTATTTCGCGGTTCCTCTCTCGTGGCTTCACTTCTTCACAGGTTGTTTTTTCTGCAATAACAGAAGTCTGTTTCACAAGACATTCCCAACTGCGCCTGCACTAACTGGCAGTCAGGAATATGCAGATTTGCCCCACCCACCACCCCACTCCACTCAGCCCCAGGGCACTCCGGGGGTGTGCCAGTGGGTCCCGCCACCCATGGGAGCCCTGTGCTGGGAAAACCCCCTCTTTTCCGCTCGGTCCTGCGTGCTGGAGCTGGGAGCAGCCTACCCAAGCCGCCCGCTCTGCTATGCCAGTGCTGGGGCTGTTGGCCCCAGCCCACTGTGTGTTGGTGTTTGTGTTGGCAGCTATTAATTAGCTTCCTATCATCGTGGATGGAGGGCTTCACAGTGGGGAGGAAGACCTGCGGCCCTGCAATAGTCGAGGCATGACTGTATTTAGTAAAAAGTTGATTTGATACAACAGATATGCTGGAATTACAGGAGCTGTAACATCAAGAAGGAACTTTTAAGAGGTTTGGCATTCTTGAGGTATTTTTAAATCATCTCTCCAACCCGCCAACAGTCTTCATTCATACTTTTTTAGGTTAATACGTTAGCATCTCTGTTTGTTCATTGACAGGGGGATAGCACACATCAGACTATTCAAAGACATGATTAAATGAATGGATCCATTAAAACATTTAATGTCAAGGGTGTCTTAGAGTCTCTAGGATGCCATATATGTACTTGCTTGTTTTGCAATACTGAGAAATGAAGTAGGATAAATAGAAACAAATCTGAGGAGAAATTCACAGGAAAAAATTCTAAAACATTTACACACTCATAAAGGCAACATGAAAACTCCTTCATTATACCATTGCTGAATAAAATGACATATGTTTCTTTCCCTACATGAAAAGTCTGGCTATATCATTAGTTTTCAATCACATATACAGGAAGCCCTCTCCACTTTGCACCTCCCAGATAGCAGCTTCAACTCTGCGCAGCGTAATTTTTCAGCAATTAAGGATGCCCATGAGTATTCAAGTCAACCCCCATGCCGTGCCGCATGGACCACAGGCGCACTGCTCTGCCCGCACCGCGTCCACCCCCTTTCACTCGGAGGGAGGTGGCTGTGGCAGGTCCCCCTGGTGCTGTGCCCGCCCTGCTTGGAGGGAGCTGGCCGCACCAGGTACCCCCAGTGCCGTGCCCACCCCACTCCGAGTGAGGAGACTTTGTACAGTTATGAAAGATTTACATACTCTCAGGTTAGACATGGTGTCTGAGACTTTCTCGGGGTAGACATCTACCCCAAGTATGGAGAGACCAGGGCTACCCATCCAGAGAGACAGCAGGACAGCAGCGCGGGCGACTCCCCACACCAGTGTCCCCAGCTGAGCAGAAAAGGGGTTTTTCCCGGTGTGGGGTGGCCACAGGCACCGGGAAGCACCGACACAAACACTGACACACAACAGGGCAGTGCCGAAACAGCGCCGGGAGCGGTGTGAGGGTGCAGGGCAAATTTGCATATTAATGAGCTGCCATTCTACATGGACAGAGGGCTTTGCGGGGGAGAACCAAGACCTGTGGTACTGTGGTATTGGAGGGCCGACTTTATAAGGTGTGGAATCATCTTATTGCTTGGAGCTTTCTTGCTGCAGTGTATTGTTACACTATGGAACCCTGAAACGAAGATAACTGTATCTCTACAGTCATTAACTTTATTTTGTTACCCCCTACAGTGTTGTGTGTTTTCAGAACAAAATCAATGGTAGAATAAGCTACGGCCTTTGATTTTTCCATTTTTTTTCTTTTTTTATTTATCATTTGTCACCTTACAAAACAAATCAAATGTTTGTCTGTAAGAGCTTACCAGTGCCTGCAAAACATACAATTAATTTATAGGCTTCTTTCTTATCATTTCTAAAGGCAGGAGTCTGAGAAAAAGTGTTGTAATAACAGCCCTTCCTGTTCACTGCCCAGGGCTGTCCACTCAGAGAACGAATACACAGAAGACAGCTAAGTCCCCACATTCATCATAAACTGTTATAATCTATGAATCCGTACTTGTAAACGATATACAATCTCTATTGAATCTTCCTAGATTCCCAGCCCTTATTTTATCCTGTGTCAACAATCTCAGACAATCACCTTGAGGGAGGTGATTCCCTTCCTCTGTTCTGCCCTTGTGAAAACTCACCTGGAGTTCTCAGCACAAGAAAGATGTGGATGGGATGAAGCAAGTCCAGAGGAGGGCAATGAAGACACTCAGAGAGCTGGAGCTCTTCTCCTAGGAAGATGGGCTGAGAGAGTTGGGGTTGTTCAGCCTCGAGAAGAGAAAGCTCTGGGATGACATTAGAGCAGCCTTTCAGTACCTAAAGGTCCCTTACAACCCAAACCATTCTGTAATTCTGAAATTGCAGGGTGATCATTGTTACAAAAAACTTTATTTTCTTTTCTCTCACTGCCCCATCTTCCACCTCTGTTTCACTGGAATTTGTCTCAGTATTATGTAAAGCAGTAAGTACACATCTCAGCTGTCTTCTTTACACCATTCAATATTGCATATATTTTTGATAACATCTCTTCTTATTCATCTTCCCTCTGAAATCAGTAGTCTGAAAAGGCCATTTCAGTCTGTGAGTCTGACTTATTTCTGCTTTATTCTATGTGCAGTCAGCCTTCTTGCACTTCGCACCCCCCATATTGCAGCTTCAGATCTTAGCAGCATGATTTTTTAGCGATGAAGGAGGCCCCTATTTGCAATGACGCATGCGCAACCTGCCACTGCGGCAGCGCCACACCCCCGGAACCACCACCGTGCTGTTATGAAATTATGTCCCTGGCCAAGCCAAAAAGGGGGTTTTCCCAGCATGGGGTGGCTGCGGGCACGGCGAAGGGCCAACACAAACACTGATACACAGCGCCCAAGCAGCACTGGGGCCACATGAGGGTGCAGCATGAGGTGCATATTAATGAGCTGCCATTTAACACAGAAGTAGGGCTTCGCGGGACCCAATTAAGACTGCAGGTCCGCAATATAGGAGACCCGACTGTATTTCAAGATTAGATTCACCACAACTGACAACTCTCTAGCATCAAGAAGCCAGATATATCAGTAGATAATAACTATGAACTTTAGAGTCTGGCTATCTACATGTGGGAAAAAAACCTCAACATTCACTATTGCAGACACCCCAAATAAACAATATTTCATTAGTTACTGTGGCTGGAAAGAAGTCTTTTCTATATGGTAAAGAGGAGTTATGATTTTACTTACTTAAGCACTTGTTTTTCAGGCTGTAGTGAATCCTTTCAGCCTATCTTATTCTAAAATGATGTTACTCAAAAATTATAAGGGGGATCATGAAGGAAATTTTCTAGCATCCCATATAAAAATTCTTTAAGAGCAGACATATTCTTAACATTGCCTTCTCCAAGGCAATTCTTGTATTTGTGTTTCTGGATTATTTGATTTTTTTTAGATTGGGGGAGGAAGTGGCCTCTGGAGGCCACTTGATCCAACAGCCTGCTCAGAGCAGGACCGGTGTATACCAGCTTAGTCAAGTTTTGAACATCACAAAGGATGAAGATTCCACAGCCCATCTGAGCAACCTGGTGCAGGGATTGACTGACCTCCTGCTTAAATAATTGTAATTTCTGTTGTTGCAGCTTGTATCCCTTGTCTCATGTCCTTTCATAGCACATCTCTGAGAGGAGCCCAAGTCTGTCTTCTCTATACTCCCATCAGGAAGGCATCGAGTCACTAGTGGAGTCCCACAGGGATCAGTGTTAGGCCCGGCACTGTTCAACAACTTTATTGACGATATGGACGAGGGAATTGAGTCCAGCAAGTTTGCAGATGTTACCAAGCCGGAGGCAAATGTTGAACTTGAGAGGGNGGCTGACAACACCAGAACAAGTGGGCATGGCCTTAAACTATGCCAGGGGAGGTTTAGACTGGATGTTAGGAAGAGGTTTTTTCACAGAGAGAGCGATCTCTCAGTGGAATGGTCTACCCAGGGAGGTGGTGGAGTTGCCGTCCCTGGAGGTGTTTAAGAGAAGACTCAATGAGGACCTCAGCAATGTGGTGTAGATGATGGGAGGTTTGCATGGATGGAGCATGGTGCCTGTGGTTTCATGTTTGTGGGCCTGATCCCTGGGTGGGCATTTGCTTGGGAGTTGGACTAGATGATCCTGTGGGTCCCTTCCAACTCAGAATAACCTGTGAACCTGTGAGTGTGACACCAGGTGGCTGAGCACACATGAGCAGGGCTCAGCTCTGATGAGCAGTTTCTTAAAGATTCCCAAGCAGGTGAAGAGAGTAAGCGTGCATATAGCTGGGTGCTGCCGCCCAGTTGGGAAGCCCCAGTCGAGATTTGCAAAAAGAAGATCTTCATTTTACAAACATTACCAGCATGTCAGCTATGCAACATAGCCAGGGAAGCAGAAAGCCATGAGGGACTGAAATCCCCCCTCAAAGAGAATGAAGCAAAGCCAGGTTCTTTCAGAACCAAGCATTAATATTTTTATCATCTAGCAAATGAGTAAAAAATTAAGTTGGAAAGTTTCTGCTCATTGTAAATGAGTGACATTACTCTTCCTCTGCCTGTCTGGACCCTAATAACTTGAGTTTTTCAGTAGGTAGTTCTCACTCTTAAGCCTATGAACTGGTAGTGAGCTTTTCACCTTCCATGTGGCTTAAGTTCTTTCATTTGCATTCCTGTTCTGGTGAATCCTGTTAACTTTTACATTTGACCTCTCTGTAAAGACTTTGCCCATGGAAACTAGGGAGGGTAGAAAGTAGTTTTTAAGTAATTAAGAATTAGCCTCTCTTTTGTTTTGGTAACATCAGCCTTGATACTTCTTTTAGACAAATGAGAACTAGAATGAAAATAATTTCATTTTCTTGATCACTTCCAAGTCAAGCAAGATAGCATTGGGTTTTTAAAACTATAAAACTTATGTATTATACAATATGCTGGCTTCTTGTCCTTCACTTCTGAATTGAATAACCTCACAGTTAATAGGATTACACATTATTCCAAGAATAGGCCAGTCTTTCAGAAGGTATGCATCACTGCCCTCCTGTTCTGTTCTTTTGTGCTCTGTCATCATGGTGTTCTGCATAAATGCAGTACTTACAAACGTGACCCCTCACCCATAGTAATTTTCTTTGGTGGCAGTAATATGGGAAAAAAACACATCTATTACATGAATAAATAAATGATTAGTCAGAACATGTCTCTGATTAATGTTCCTAGCCAGTCTTAGCTCTGTCTTCTATTTAGACTGGTGCTTGATTTTTGACAGAGAAGTTGCAGCCTCAGCTTTTGTCCCTGTTTCACAAAGCTGGGAGTAACATTGCCATGCTGCAGCTCTGCTTGTTCTGGAGCACATTCCAGGGGACTTCTCTGGACAGAAATGCATAAAGAGCACACTAGATCTGCCTATTGTGTCACTTAGAAGGAAAGCCTCTCGTGTTCTCATGTGGCTCAAGTCTTGTGCAGTTTTCCTTGGAAATTAATCCCACAAACAGTAAATCTGCTACTTTCATATTTTCAGTTTATACCATGTTGGTTGGGGAGCTAAAATCCAAAACTATGTAATGGACAGACCACTGGCAATCATGTTTCAGTGGTAAATGTTGCTCCAGATACAATAGGAAAGCAGGAGGAGAGTTTGGGCATTCCTCTGATTCTGTCTTGGGGGCTAAGCCTGTCCCTGACTACAGCTCTGGGTGAAAAGGGTAGCTCAGAACAGCCAGAGGTATTCTTTTTCCATTTCATGAACCACAAATTTAAAATTTAAAAAAACGAAAAAGCATATGCAACTACAGTAATAGTTACTACACACAGTCTTTTAATTAACCACATACAGTCTTTTACAGGTAGCTCATTGCTTTTGAGGTGGGAGAAAGGAATGCTTATATTTTTTCCATAACCAGAAATTAGTTTTTTGTTTATATTTACCCTTTTGTGGCAAAAACGCTCCCAGACACTCAGTATGTCCTACAGAGCCATTCTCAGTACTGCAGAGGACCTCCTTCATTCACATAGTGTGTTACTATCAATCTTGAGGACTTATTACAGGAATCCTTGTTTTATTCTTGTCAGTTCAGCTTTCTCTGACTTCAGGTCAGACTAAAAAGTCAAAATTTTGGCTGCCTTCATCAGGTTTGTCAAGGGTCACAGCTAATTGCTGCCTCTCGTGGTCAGGATCCTGGGTGACAGCCCTATACCCACTTCTCCAGTATTCTGGATTCTCTTGCCGCTTTGCCAGATGTGGGCAGACATTACTAGCTGTCCTATTTTGATCTCAGTCTTCTCCCCATTTAGTTGCGTGTTTAAATTGTAACTCGTTCATCACTTATGTTTAACACAGCAATTGGCTCCCAGGTTTGTGTTCTCTGATATCCTCAGGCTGCTGTTGTGCCTTCGGCAAAGCAGGAGGACAGGAGCTCTCAGCAAATCTGCCTTTTTACCAGAGTCTGGTGTAAGCACATTTTCTACCCTTTCAGTTCTCTCGCTGGTTCTTCCTGCTTTTCTAACCTGACTAGCATTTTTAGTCATGCCCAACAGGTTAGCAGAGGGTCCTGGACACGCAGGTAACTTTCTTGTGTCAGGTGAGGCTGAGAAAACCTCTTTGGTTTCTTCCATTTCTTTTGTTTCCTGATAACAGTAGAGAGCATGCACACCAAAGAAAAGATTGCCTACCACTTTATCTAAACTTGCATCTTAAAACACTGTTCCTCAGAGACACCTCTCTTGGTCTCCTCAGACATATTTACACGTCCATCAAAACACCTCCCTGAGTGGCACATGAAAGGAACAGCCTCCATTTCCGGACATTCTGCTTTAAACCTACTGCCTGATTACTCCTCTTATTAGCCATCAAACCGTATTCATTTCATGCAGAAATGTATCTACAGAGGTACTTAGTGTTTTCTTAATATGTATTCTTCGTTCCAGGAACATGCATGAGAAAGTACATTGCCAGAAGTAACAGGAGCAGGTAATCTCACACAGTATACATAAATTATTTGGCTCTATTTCTTAAAATATGCTGCAGCTATTTATGATTCAATTCTGTGCCAGAATGAGGGAGTCACTGTTAGATTCAGACACGTAATTGATCCTTTGACCTTATTAGGGACTAGTGAATACACAAAGGTACATTCATATGCTCTGTGTTAATCCCAGGTAAACATGCAGAATAGATGTGCCTTACTGCCGTCACACACTTTCCAAACACCCCCCCACAGCATCCCTGTGCTTTGGGAGTCAGTAGGCCATCAGCTGCCTTGGGCTTTCCAATACACTGCAAAGCCTTCCTTAGAGGTTTTCTGGTCACCCATTGGAGAAGTTGTATTTCATTTCCTTCTGAAAATGAAACATGAAACACCTTTTTTTGATTACTACTGATTTGTTCGCTGTCAAAAATATGATAGGCTTAAATACAGTATTATTTGAGTCAGTAATTAGCAACACAAAGCCCAGTCAGTTTATGTTGTTCTTTCACCTTTCCCATGGTAACAATCTAGCCAGTCTCTCTTCCTGCTCCTTGACAGGAAATGTGATTTTGGCTTTTCTGTATGGCACAATGCAGATCTCTAACACTACAGAAACATTTTGTAGAGTGGATACGTGCAACCATGAGTAATGGCAGTCTCCAAGGTTAATGGAGTAGTAGAAATGAGATGTAAATAGTTACTGAAGTGAAGAGGCAGAATTAACGGGGTTTTTTCCAAATTGCTGACTCAGACAGACTGTACCTATATGAATCTTCAAAAGTGCAGGCTCTACATGCTTTGCATAATTGGAAATGGATTTCCAAAGTCATTGTTTAGACAGAAAATGAGATTTGCGTATTAAAGTTAAAAATTATTCTGTCTCTTCAAGACAAAACTTCCACATTCAGTAATTAGAAAAACCGAATAAAAACAAGAGCAGGCTTAGAGATGGGACAGGTATCTACACCGTGTACGCAGCTTATCTAAAAAAACATACTTTGTCATTTTTAGTAATGATTCATCCTGCAAAATGGAAGAACTATTTTGCTCTTTAAGTAACGGTTGTATCTAGGAAGTTCATTGCTTTACAGAGAACAGAAGACGGATAATAAAACAACCTAAGACAAATATTACAAGCAAAAGACAGTTATGTTGCTTTCTTTCCTTTTTGAATAAAGAAGAAAATAGAGAAAGAGAGTGTTTCCTTGATTGTTTCTTTTTATTTAGTGTTTTCTTTATACGTGTGTGGAGCTGACCTAACCTTGTCAGCAGTCATTTGCCATGCTAAGGTAGGTGAGTTACCATGGTGTCAACCATATCTTTAAGAAAATTTAAACAGTTTTGAAATAGAGATGTTGGTTTGGGGTAAGTTCCTTTGGTAGTTGCCAATATCTGGATTCCAGATAGATTCCTCTAATTAATAAGTTTCACTGTGCCTCAGTTATTTACCATAGAAACATGACTAAAACCAATGTAGTTGGATACTCTGACATGATTTTAACATAATTTGTGACATATATACTCATTTTGAGGCCAGCATTGTCCCCTCAGTCAGTACTGAGTGCCAGTTGTGTTCACTGGGAGCATAATGAGGCCAATAAAGAGCACATTTGTAACCCACCCACCCCCTGCCCCGCCTCTATCCAGAAACTGAAATCACTGTTTTAGAAAGGGCTCATTGTTGATGATTAGTTGAGGGAAACTACTGTAGTGAGAGTGTGCAAAAAGTCCTACAGGCTAATGCTCAATGCCACATAAGGAATGCAAAAGTCCTAGCTTCATTTGTATCTCAGAAGAACTTTACCCATAATTATGTCACTAGCAAGTATTCTTCTTTGTAAATCTGCTCTAAAAATAACACTGAAATTAATTTATCAAGTATGAAATATCCTCTTTTAAGAGTGTTCTTCCATGCTATGTTTTATCTCAGCAGTAGCTTTGAAGAAGTGACTGTTCTGAGATGTTTTCCTGTATGTGCAATGTGTATGTCCTGTATGTTTGGGCAAAATTGTGAGTATCAAGGATTCCAGCATTAGCTCCAAAATTTTTTCCTGGATTAGTTCTTTCTCACAATGTTTCACAATTCATCTAAGACAATGCATGTGACAAAGTGGCAGCACTGAACTGGTAGTGACAGCCCTAATGTGCTGCACCTTTGTTTTTCCTGTTGATTTTGCAAATGTTAAAAAAAAAAGAAAAAATGAAAAATCTGTTGAACTTTGTGCATAAAACTGTAGCTGCTGCTGTGGCTTAAATTGCTGATAAGTGTCTAGGTGATGAAAGCCTTCTCCCACGCTTGCTACTCTGAACACTATTGTCAGGAAAATGTATGCATCTTTTTCCAGTACGAATAAGGACTGTGATAACATTAGCATTTAGACAAGATACTGAGCTGATGATTGTGAAATCCATAATAGATGCATCACCATTTTAAAAGAGCACATCTAATGGATTGTTTATACATGCCATCTCACAGTACTTATTTATTTTATAGGATATTTTAAACATAAAATCGCACAGATCAAAGTAGAACTCTCCTGTGACCTGTTCACCTCAAGGATCTGCATTCAACAGAACCAGTCCCAATTCCCAGCCAGTTGTGTACACTACTGAAGGAAAATGGACATACTGAACAGCTGCCACTTTTTGTACTTTCTGCCTACCACACGCCTTGTCATCTTACTAGCAGCTTTGACAACTGCTGAGGATGTGACTAACAGCACTTTCAACCGCACTGACATAAACACGGGATCCGTACCTGTGGTGATCTCCCGCATTGACCACATTATAGTCAAGGAGGGCAGTAGTGCCTTGATCGACTGCAATGTCCATGGCAGTCCTAGTCCGCGTTACCGATGGTACAATTCCAATGGCCGTCTGCTCCAAGAGGAGGACAATAAAGGTAAGATCTTAGTAATATCACTGACATAGCTTGCCCAGAGACACTTCTGGTTTCAGCAAGTCGACAGATAACCTGAATTTAATGGCCTGGCTGCAATGTTTTTCTGTGTGAAAATACATGAAAGTTTGGTGGCAGTCATAAATTTTTTTATGTGAACCTTCAAAAAAACCAGTAACTTTTTAATGTGTTATTTACAGCAGCATATAGCAAGAAGCTGAAGCATTTGACAGAAGGTCTAGATATGCTTCTTTTCATTAGAAGGATTCAGGTTGGTTCTTATTTTTCATTCTGTGCTCTTTTGTTCTTCTCTGCCACCAAAAAAAAATTTAAAAGCTATTTTCCACCTCAAAGGAGGATTCTCATGACATATGAGAATAGTTTGTTGGCATGAACTCTACACAACTAACTCCCTGACATGCCTGCTGTCTTTATATGTAGTGCCATGGGATTGTGAGAAACAGGAGACGCCCTGAACAACCAAGTGAAAAACATGTAGGGCCACAGTCAGAGAAACAGGCCAACTTTGAGGCTTCCTGGCTTTAGTTAAGACTCTTCAGTGGCATTTGCCAGAGACTTTGATTACACATTATTGTACTTAAATGGAAGGTTTGTGTGATAATCCTAGTTGTACTTCCAGAGAGTGTTTGAGGGGGGTGTGGGTATATGAAAGGTGTTTTTCTCCCATAATCCTTCCACACTGACTGCTTTGTTCACAGCACCATGAAATAAACTCTTAGCTATTCATCATAAATGCAAGATAGTGGCTAACAGCTGACCTTACAGAGAACTCTGCTGTGATGGGAGTAAGAGTTGACCCAGCTGGATGTGCAACAGCATAGTGTACCTGTAAAAGCTTACTGCATAACTGGTTGTATTTTACATTACAGCATATTATTTTCTGAGTAAAGCTAGGGAAAGGAACTACTGCTTGAGCTAGTAAGCAGACTTTCAGATATGACTTGTGTGGTTGGGGCAACATGCAGTGGTAAGTGTGCTGCTGTGTTTTACTAAGACTTTCTAACAGAAAAGTTCCCCTTTAGTTAGGCATCTAAATTTAGATCTTTGTGTAGTCAGCTGAGATAGGTAGCTACTAAAACTTTGGCCAAATCAGTAGAAGTTGCAGAAGTAGTGTTAAGACAAGATTACGCTGTGTCCTTTAAGAAACTGTCTTTCTGTAAGAAATGTTTCCTTGCATTAGACCTTTCTTTATGATGTTAAGGGTGGCATAGAATTGTTATCAAAACCCAGCAATGATACATTTTCTAATCATTGTTTTCTTACTTGGCTTATACTGTCTGCCAGGATCCACTGGCACAGACCCAGCCATTGAGTCACAGTTCAGAGCCATTATGTCATTTTCAACAGCTGGAGCCATGGTACATCAGCAAGGCATTTTGTCATTTCACAATTTAAAAAAACCTACTTTGCAAAAAGGACCAACAATTCAAATATTGAGCAGGATTACTTTGTATTTTTGGTTATTCTAGAGGTGGAGAAAGAAATCTCATCTGTCACAGATGCTGACATTTCCTCAGTAAGGGAGTTACCTCTAAATTTGCCTAACTTTAGCAGATTGGAGAGGGGATTACGTGAAGGGCAGATTTAGACAGCTTTTTATTTATTCTGTATCTTAATTTCAGGCAAAGTTTTCAGCTATTTTCAAGCATTAGGCTAGGGTAAAAAACAGTGTTTCAGTTAAGTTAAAGCTTCTAAGAGGATAAAAAGATGTAATTAAGAGCTGTCTGTACACATGAACTGAGGCAGGGACCTCGCTGGAGTACTTTCTGTGTAGGATTCTACCCAAGATGACGTAAAAGAGGCTCAGAGGTGACCTCATTGCTGTTTACAACTACCTGAGGGGAGGTTGCCGCCAGGTGGGTGTGGACCTCTTCTTTCAGGCTGACGACACCAGAACGAGAGGACATGGCCTCAAGCTACGCCAGGGGAGGTTTAGACTGAATGTTAGGAAGAGGTTTTTCACAGAGAGAGTGATTGCTCATTGGAATGGAGTGCCCAGGGAGGTGGTGGAGTCACCACCCTGGAGGTGTTTAAGAGAAGACTCGATGAGGAGCTTAGTGACATGGTCTAGCTGTGGGGGTGTTGGGCTGGATGGTCCTGTGGGTTCCTTCTGGCTCGGAGTGGCCTGTGAGGGAACTAGGTTTATGTTCATCACTCTGGGGTGTGCGTTCGGTCTCTGTACGGGTGTTAGATGGTGAGTTGGACTAGATGATCCTTGTGGGTCCCTTCCAACTCATAGTATTCTGTGATTCTGTAAAAAAACCTGAGTTTGGATAAGCCATGTTTAATTAGAAAAACTTTGAACATGGTAAAAGGCTATTACTGTACTTTCTGGCTGTTCTCCACTGTGTGAACAATTCCAGGGGTGGGTTCACATGAAGGAAAGAACTGACAGCAGGCTTTCCTGCTGGAGTGAATCATGGCTGTTATAGCAGTGTTACAATTTAAGTTGCATCACATCAATAAAACTAAAAATGCACATCCTCATTTCTTCAATAGTGTAGTGATATTTGAATAAAAATGAAGTTTACTTGAGGAACTAAAAATCTTTATTCATTACCAATATATAATGCCAAATACGGTAACTGGCTGAATCTGGAGTCACTTTAGCAGTAACAGGAGTGATGGATCTTAATATGTTTCAAACTCAGTTTCATAGCTAACCTGTTCTGCTGTGCTAGGTTCAAAGAACACAAAATGTACAGGTACATGCAGCAGACAAATTATCAATTATGAGACTGATAGAAATTACTTCTAGAAGTAGAAGAAGTTCCATTGTGGTGTGTGGAAGTTCATACTGACAAACAGAATGTTCCCTATGATGGCTCTCCTGTTTCCCATCTATTTTACTCCTCCTATACTGTTTCCCTTTCTTTAAAATCAGACTTCAGAATCAGATTCTCAGCACCTCACAGGGCAGGCAGTGTAGTATATGATGTTTGAAATTTTAGAGGTTTCAAAGTTTACATTAACAGAATTATATGAGGTACTGTAACAAAACACAAAAAATAGCCCAATTGTAAGCAAATGCATTGTCAGGGACCAAAACAAGGAGACCTTGGTAAATTTTTCTCCCTCACAATCCCATTGTTGGTGTTCTTTGAGGAAGAGTGACCTGTGTTAGGTAGTCCTATCTTTGCAACTTAACTGACCATAACATTGAGATAGATGTCATGCATATTAAAATTTTTTATGAGAACCTTTTAGGGTGTGCTCTAACTATTCACAGTTGGTGTCTGGGAATTGATAGTAACGCAGCTAATGTCTCAGGGTCAGACAGGCCATTGTGATGGTAAATCCTCTGTCTTCTTTTGAAAATTATTTTGTTCTTCCAAAATTTGAAGCCAGTTTGACAAAGCTGATTTAAGATTATGCTGATCACGTGAACAGAGTACCTCTAATTAAGTTACTCTATCTCCTCTCCAACAGGAAAATGGTGGTTTCTTGACAATGGACTACTGAACATTACCAGAGTGTCTTTTGAAGACAGAGGTAAATACACATGTGTTGCATCTAATACATATGGCAGTGTTAACAATACTGTGACGCTGAGGGTTGTTTTTACCTCCGGAGATATGGGAATCTATTACATGATTGTCTGCCTTGTAGCTTTTACTATTGTTATGATACTAAACATTACTCGGTTATGTATGATGAGCAGTCATCTGAAGAAAACCGAGAAAGCAATCAATGAATTCTTCAGAACAGAAGGGGCAGAGAAACTTCAGAAAGCCTTTGAGATTGCAAAGCGTATCCCAATTATCACATCAGCCAAAACGCTCGAACTTGCCAAAGTAACTCAGTTCAAGACCATGGAATTTGCTCGCTATATTGAAGAGCTTGCTCGGAGCGTACCTTTGCCACCTCTCATCATGAACTGCAGGACTATAATGGAAGAAATTATGGAGGTTGTTGGTCTGGAGGAGCAAGGACAGAATTTTGTACGTCAGACAGCAGAAGGCCAGGAAACCACTGAAACAGATGAGCTGTATATGATCCCAAATGCTCTGACACGCAGTGACTCTCCCACAGCTGACTCGGATGCATCGTCACTGCATGAGCCACCTCAACAGATTGCAATAAAAGTGTCAGTTCACCCATTGTCCAGAAAAGACTGCATGGATGGTCAGTCACAAGAAAGCATGCAGTTGGACACCAAGGAAGAAGACACTCCTCAAACACCAGCACTTCCTGCAGAGCCCCTTCCTGAGCCTTCTGCTGAACTCAGTTCTGATGACACAGCATTGGCAAATGACACAAATACATGTGTTATATATGAAAGCCATGTATGATAGTTACTCCTGAATCTATGCATAGCAGGAAAATCAGGTGGAGCTCTTTTAAAAATACATATTGTACTTGCCGCTAAGCCTTACCTGGAGACTATCATAGCAAAAGCATGTAAGTGGATTATTTGGCACTTTCGTCTCAGTTTGAGTTTAGTTTACCATGATGTATGGCAGAGTAATTGCTATTACATTAATATTAATTGCTCTTTTTGATTAGGAGTATTTCCAAAAAACATTTACCTCAGCGTTTTCTAGGTTGGAGTCACCTTTAGTGGCCTCCTGGAAGTCACTGGTAGTCTTTGATGTAGGACACTTGAACTTACTAAACAGAAAGCTGGTTTCCATTTTCTTCCTTCAATCTCATTATTTCCATCTATTGCATTTTTGCAAATATTAACTTGTGAATTTGAAATATTGCCTAAGAGGCAGTTCACCAGTAGCCAAATAAAATCCTAATAGAACCCATTTTCAAGGACTGTTTGCTCAGCTACATTGTGATTTAGAGAGCTATTAAAGAAAGTTAAAATGTTTCCATTTCATTTGCGACCACAGGGCTTAGGCACATGGGAAATAGTTTTCTCTTTTCCATGGAATGAAGATGCCAGCAATTTTTTGTTTTGCATGGAGAAACAAATTTGAGGTATATTTGACAGATGGGAAAGCCCATCAGCATTTTACAGAAAGTTGCAGTCCAACAGCTCTGCAAGGTTTTTTTGCATATATTTGACCATTTTTTACCTTGCCAGAATTTTATATGGCAAACATATGCAAGATATCTTATTTTGGAGTAATTTGGAAGAAGTAAGCATGTACTACCTTTCCAGAAGATATGCAGGTTCCTTAACAGTCCTGCAAATGCCAGTAATCAATTGATGACAAGGCTGAAATGGCAAAATACCATTTTATTGGGATTCTTAATTTTATGCAAATTCACCTTCGGAAGATCAAATTCATGTATAAGCATCAGTTTGAGAGGGTTGTATTCAAACTGGAAAAACTATATAATCAAGTGTCCTGTGAAATTACAATGACAGTCATGCAAACTATTTACTGTGAGATAATTGCTTTGGTATTTTAAGAACCTCCTACCTGTGTAGGACATTCACTGCTTGAGTATATGTATCTCTATCCCCATAAAGCTTTAACTATCACAGCAACTGCAGTGTTAAAAAGGATCAACATTTATGCCAGGAAATGCCTGGAGTGGAAGGGAAGTGATTTCTATTGCAGACAGACAACAAAAAGAACATTCTCTGGAGTGAGTCTGGAAAGCAAACACTTACCAGGTTTAGTGGGCAACTAACGAACAAACTATCACCTATAGTTTTTAGGAAGGATTTTATGGCAAGTATAAACACTTAAAATAAACCCAGAATCAAGTATATTGCAGAAAAAGAAGTATCTTAGGTCTCTGGGGAGATGGATGGCTTTCTGTACATTTTAGTGAAGTAGCCACATCTACATAAGGTGTCTGTTGGAGGCATCAATTATATCAACTCAGTAATCAAGACCAGACAAAGTCAATGTTGCAGCTATCTAGAATATCCCTTGATAATGAACTGAGGGTTTATGTCAGCTTACTCGTGTTGAAGTGCAGAGCCTCACTAGCAGTGTACTACAGGAATACCCCATGACTTATGTAGGAGGTGCAGAGAAGGCTCCATATTTACCTTTCCATAGTTACTAAAAAAATTATGTGTTTAATAAGGGACTTCGGATTTTATAACCAACTTGACAAAAATGGCAGCATTCAGTTGCTTTCTGTTTGTTTGTGCTCACCACAGTGGCACTTTTCAATACAAAATTAATTTGCACATGACCAAAAGGAAACATGCAAGGGCAAAGTCCCTTTAGGAATGTGGCTGGAAATACTTCAGTTCCAGCAAAGCAATACAAATCTAGAACACAAAGTAGATTAAGAGAATACCATAAAGAACCTCACTTCTGGGATGGGTGATTGAAAATACTATTGATTCAAACTGTTAACTTCTTGTCTGCGTCCAAAGTACATTTTTCTGTTTAGTGTTCACATCAGTTTTTTGAGTTACTTAATTTGCTTCTGATATGAAAAAGGACAATGGCAGAAACAAAAGCAGGAACTTGCACTAAATTCTTACAATTCACTTTAACCTCCTGAAAAGAAGCATCTTGATTTTTCTGCCTGTCCACCATTTACAAACAATGCACATGCATTCTAAAGTTACCTTACCTGGTGCCCAGCTAAGATTGCACAGATAAGCAAGGATGTTCTCTTTGAAAGCATTAAAATAACTTTTAAAGTATACTTTTTAAAAAGTTATAAAAATATATTAAACTACAGTATTTTAATTTTATTTGCTTTTTAATTATGTAATTTTTACAGTACAGATGAGATCCCTTCATGCGCTCCTGCATGGTGTTTGGTACAAGGCAATTCTGACCCTGACGGCTTCCCTCAGGTTGTCCTTCAGCTCACTTATTATTTATTTATTAAGAAACATTTAAGAGCAAACAATCCCCATGGTTTTCTTCGGAATCTCTGTGTAAACTTCCTTGAAGTTACAGATGATATTTTTTCCCAAAGGTTGCCCACAAAGGGCATGTATTTGCCATACATACAAACGCACATTACAAACCATGTATGAGCAACAGGCACTTGGATTACATACATGTAAGATGTCTAGTGCTGAGCTCCTGCTGTTGGACGGTCAAAAGGAACCCTGAATTTGCTGGAGCTGGACTTACTCAGAGCTGAGAGTTCACAAGTAGGACTGCTCCAGCCCATCTGCTAGAAGTTATTTGGGCATTTAGCTTGGTGTTATTATTGGAATAAAATCTGAAGAGCACTGTAGCTGAAGAAAATACAGATTGTAACCAAGGGTTCTGAATTATGTATGTTTTTTGTGTTTTCATGTATGCTGCTCACTATCCTTGTGCATCCATTCCAGCACACCTCTAAGCCTAAAGCTTTTTATACACTTTCAGGAACTTCTTTGTGGGAGACAGATGGGAAGCAAGACCTCAACCTGTCTTTCCTGTTCCAAACTCTCTGGCTGTGCTATTGTAAAGTAAACAATTGTGTCTTGCAGTCTTTCTTAGTGAATGGCTATTTTATGGTGCAAGAACACAATTAGCAAATATAAAATTAACAAAGGCTTTAAGAAAACATTAACATCTGCATTGTTAAGTGTTTTCATGCACCTTAAGCACTTCCTGTCATGGGGCTATGCCTGCCTTTTGTTACATTGTTCAGTTTCTTATATCAGCAAACAGTAATGGTTCTTAAAATCCTCAGAATTTGCAAAACCCAGTCCAACTGAAATTGCATTCTAAAAGCATAAGGAGCACCAAGCTAGGCTTAGGGGAAAAAAAAAAGATATTTGCACGATGTATTTACTCCATTTTCAAATATTTTTGCCAAAATTGCATGAAAAATGACTAGATTTCTGCAGCACAAGAAATCAGTGTTGGATTTTAATTTTACATTGATACTCATTTTCAGTAAATGTAAAACCATATTAATATGACCACTTAAACATAATATTCATTTACTACTTGCTCAACATTTTCTTTTCGAGTGGCACTTGTTTGCTGATATCATTGTTTTGTTCTCTGATTTGAGCATGTTCATGATGAAGCCATTTTTTGAGTCTGTCATTTAGAAAATTTAAGAGAACCTATAGATCAGCATTTTTATGAAGGTTTATTGGTATTTGTTAAGGCACAGCAGTGTGCTCCTGTGCTTTAAAATTACTGTGTAATCATGAGACATGTGAAATGGCATATATGGGCAGATGTTGATTTTTTTAAATCAGTGCCTGTTTTGGTCTAATGTCCATACTATGTTACTTTCTGATTTGCAGTTACCTTTTGACAAAAGTACTGTAATATATAACCAGGGCTTTCTGACTTTCAGTTTGGTCAGATTAACTAATTCTGGAAAGTGTTAACAGTGTCGAGTTTTAAAAGTTCTCATGGAATATCTTGGCAGCATGCTATTTTAAGACGTGGCCTCTGAAGTATGCCATACTTAGAGGGACAACTGAAAGCTTCTTAGATGCAAAGGAAATGCTTGCACTAAAGTATCTTAAGTTATATTTCATTTATTATGAAATCCTTTTTATTTTAAAAGAAATGTAAGACAAATATGAATGTGTTCTTTTGAGAAGCAGTTACTGTATTTTGATTTAAATAACTGTTACAATTTATAGCTCATGGCCGTAAACCACGAAGAGACCAGTTCATGCTGAAGTGGCGAAATGAAATGTGATGTAGCTTGTGCATTGATCATAGTTTCAATAAAGATTTTGCACAGAGTGTGCTGATTTTGTACACATTCAACAAGATGATAGTTTCTTAGTAAGTGCATGTCATGACTCCAGTTCAAATGGAAATAAGCTATGTCTTTCATTGTACATTTACTAATACGTATTCCAGAAACCTTTGTCAGGAGAAACAGTTATTTACCTAGAAAGGAAGTTTTAGTAAAGCTCTGACAGGGAGCTGCTGTCATTTTTAGAATATAGAATTGGTGTTGCTATCAATAGCCTGGATTGCTCATGTATGTGGTGTATTTTCTTTGGAAGCATTACAATGGAAGCATTTGGAAGATTACACTTCCATGTGTCATCCAAAGGACTCTTTTGTCTGCTGTTTCCTCTCTGAGCTGTGTCATGGGGTCTTACAAAAGTCTTGCTATGGTTTTTAGAGTTGAGGCCAATGAAATAAACGTCTCTTCACCCAGAGGTGCCCTAGTACCAAGACCAAAGAGAAGTATGGTTTGCCATACCTTCTCCCATTTCTTCACCCACCCGAAAAGGATAACGTGAAATGAGTTTCCTGAGCCGCAGCAGTTGGGCTGTATTACTCCCTCACAGTCTTCAGCAGGACTCAGTTGAAGCAGCACTCTAATAGGTGTTAGTCATGGCTCTGCAGGTGCTGCCCAACTAGCAGCCATAGTCAGTCACTGGCAGAGTGGGGGCAATTTGCCTTTCCACAGATGAAATATTTGCTCTTGCTGGCTGCCTGTTCTAGGCTGAAAAAGAGCCTATAGCAGGAAAATGATAGCTATTTCATGTTTTAAATCTGCTGTTCAAAAGAGTGTTCCAATTTTGAAAAATATTTTCAGAAGCATTTTTTATTCAACAGTTTCAGATGAGATAACACAGCTGAAATGTCCACAATTTATTTAGAAATATCAATGAGCATTAGGGAAGAGGCTGCAAACTGATCATTAAAATGGAACACAGAGCTAGAGTCATGTGCTATTTTATTGTGTCAGCATGGGACACTGTATTGCGATTGGGGTGGTTTGATATGCTGTGCCTTTTTTTTTTTTCTTTTTTAATATAGAACACACCTTTTATGGATGCTCCCTTCCAGCATGCTGACCTCCTCCAACAGGTTTGTTGGAACAGTTTTGAGCGAGGCAGGGTACCACCAAACAGTTGGTCCCAGTGAACTGTACTCCTGAGCAAAGTGAAACAGACTGCCCCAAGTCCCAGTACTACGTATGATGATGTTTATCATGTGGAGGAGACTGCATTACATCAAGGACAAAGGAACTTCAAAACTAAAAGCTGCTGTGTGGGTACTATCTCTGCTCTCTAGAGCAGGGAAAGCAGGTGCACAGCTCAGAGCTGGTACCCCAGATACCTGAAGTGCCACACTACTAACATTGTTTTCCCACAGAACTGGATATTTAATAGCCCATATCCTGCACTAGTGCTTGGAATAACCAGCTGAGATCTTTTCTATGTCCGTGTCTTCCTCTCCCTGTCTCACCTTCCTACACTTTCTTCTATCCCCAGCAGCTCTGCTGTGCTACTTCTCAAAAGCGAACAGAGTGAAGTTCGTTGTCAGGGCAAGTGTTTCTGCATGCCAGGCACCTCTGTTCCAAACCCTGGGCCCCTTCCGGCTCGGAGTGGCCTGCTAGACTGTGAGGGATCTAGGTTGGTGTTACGCTCTGGGATGTGCTCTCGGTCGCTGTACGGGTATTAGATGGTGAGTTGGACTAGATGATCCTTGTGGGTCCCTTCCAACTCATAATTTTCTGTGATTCTGTGAAACTGACCTTTTGTAATTCCCCAAATGGTTTTTTCCCCTGGCTATACCAGGCTCTAATGCTATGTATACTATATTTAGCTCTCTGGCTCCCAGGCCCAAACTGAGTCATTTTACTCATGAGTCCATGGTATCTTGTGTAAGTCTGTAAAATGGGAAATGACAGTAATATAAACTGAAGGTAAGTTACCAATTCCTTATTCAAAATCATAATGCATGGCACCAAATGATAGATTGGCAGCCTTAGGACATTCAAGTTATGTAAGGCAACACTATGTCATAGCACAAAAAGATAAGGCAAAACCAAGAAAAATTAACAGCCAGCCTTGTATAGCATAAAAAATACATGTAAAACCTTTCTTATGATTGAGTTGAAATTCAGCATCACTATCAAATTATTTTGCCATTCTATAGCCAAATATTTTGAGAACAAGTTCCTGTTGTATGTGCTCTAACCAGACTTTTCCTATGTGGATAAGCATGTCAGGCATTGCAATAGTATCAGAGTTATCAAAAAGAACTTTATTTCCCTCATTTGCCAGTTTTAAAATTATTTTCAGGCTATTTAGCTATGCATCACATGCATAGGCTCTCACCCTGTCCTGTTGTGGAGCCACAGAGTTTGGGAGCTCACATTGAAGATGCACAACCTGACCTTTCTAAAATACATTTGTCTTCCCTTGCTAGGTTTTGATTATCCACATAATAAAGCACTTGTATTCATTAACGACTCAGGCCCAGTCATTCTCAATTGATAAATATAGAGAAGTAAAATAAATGCCAGCACTGCTTCCTGCTTTCTGAAGCTTTTTGTTGCTTCTGCCTCAAGATTAGCCCTGATTGACAGAGAGCTCCTGAGTTGTTAACTCTTTCCTGCAGATGAACACTACTTTAGTCAAGAAACATGATTAAAAAAAAAGAAAAATCATTAAGAAAAATAAGTTTCCTTCTGAGGAGGCAAGCATAGATCTTGCCTGTTTAAAATAGTTTGTTATCCTTCTACCTAATATGTGTAGCCTCAGGAAATGCAGTAAAAAATAAAATTTAAGAAGAGAAATTTAAGAAGATCAAAATGGAAATTTTTTTCCTCACTCAAAACATTCAGAACTTATTTATCTTCAAAGTACAGTATGTCCCCGCTGCATTGCGACCCCTCCATTGTGACCCCACGCATTTGCAAGGAAAATTTCTCCGAATTTTGCTTCAGCCACTTGCAAATTTCCCCAGCCAATGCATGCACAGTGCCTCTGCTCCTCCAAGAGGCGGTGCCAGCTCTCCCTGTGGGGCGGCGCCGACCCGGCCCCACGGGGAGGGCTGCAAGTCACGCTGTCCCCTGTTACTCTAAGCGCAGCTGGGGACTGATGCCCCCCCGGGCGCGTGTTACTGTTTCCATGGCTACAGACGGGGAAGGGAAGTGCCCCAGGGAAGTGCCCCAGGAAAGTGGGGCTGGCCATGGCAGCCAGTGGGACATGCTGACTCCACTGGCGCAGCTGAACGCCCCCTGTGTCACGCGGGGTCAGGCTGGGCCGGGGCGAAGTGCGGGGTCGGGGCATGGCGCGAGGCCGAGGCACAAGCACCGGGGCTGGGGCACGGTGCGGAGCTGGGGTGCGGCAGGCATTAGCATCGGGGCTGGAGGGGGGNCACACGCCAGGTGGGGACACTTACCACTGTACTAAAGTGGATTTTATGACCCGTTCCTCACAAATGCGGGGGTATAACTGTATATTAAATTCTAAGTTGTTTAACCATAAACATACTCAAGTGAAGCAAAAGGAGATTCCTAAAAAAAAAAAGACAGTTTCATTCCCAATGTCAAAGTAAATTATCATAAAGCTATGAAATGTATTTCCAGTCCTTCTCTAAGGATAACTTCTGTCAGGAATCTATTTTTAGTCCTTTTTATTGTTCTATTTAGGTGACCGCAGCTTCTTTATGGGATTGGTAGAACTACATTTCTTTTCTACTGTTTTCTTGGATAAATATTCTTTACCCTGTGTGATCTCTTTGTGGATAAAAATCAACATTCCACTGAAGATTTATCTTCTTGCTTCCTTTTCCCATTCCAATACCTTGTTTTGTGTTTTGTTTTACTGTTTGGATCTTGTTTCCTTTGCCCTAAGTGTTCAGGTTTTAAAATAAATCATAGGACCCTAATGTTTTTTTTCAGTTGCCTGTTTTGGGGCAGGATAACTCACACCTGTCTGTATAACTCATTTTTAATTATGTAGATGTACAATTAACTACGCTCAGCTTGGTGCAGGAGGAATTAATCAACAGACTGCAGCAGATTTTTGCTGAACAGCATCAATACAACAGGTAAAGCAATAATCCCAAGATACAAGTGAAACAAATGTCCTCGTTCATATGTGTATAAAAAGTGAATATTTGATACATCTCTGCCTTAAATCACGTTTCTTTTTCCATTATGGATGGAGTAGCACATTTGCATTATCCATACACCAGCTATCCATTATCTTGATTGGTTTATCTTATTCATTGGATAGTTTGCCAAGTGCAGTGGTGTCCTGGGTCAATTAAGATGAAGCATGAATTAAATTTAGAAATACTTGAATAATATATATAGAGAGAGAAATAAGAACTTTACTGGGAGAAAGGGAAAAAATTTATATATATATATATATGTTTGAACAACAACAATAACAGTATATTAAAAAAACAACAAACCCACAATGGAACAATGACAACTGTAAACAAGTGGGAAAAATAAACAAGCACGAGGGGGTGCCTAGTTCAAGGGAAAACCAGGGCACTTCCAGAACTCCAGAAGCAGGGGAATAGGGTTCAGGGAAGGCCAACCAGTGGAGTAACAGCCAGTTAGTTTCCTGAAATGTCCAAGGGGCTGCAGGGAGATCCAATGGTCAGCAGGGGAGAAGCTGCGCTGAGATGAGAAGTCAAAGATCCACGTGGTCCTGGGCGAAATGGCAGAGGTGAAAACAAGGCGTCCTCAGTCCTGAAGGTCCGTGAACCTCCCTCCTGTGAGCCCAGGAGCTGTAGTTATCAGGCCTCGGACCCCTCCCACATCACATGCCTTGTGGGCATGTCTTCACATGCCATTGGCAGTCACTCAGCCTGCCCTGGCCCTCAGGCCCTTCCCCTGGTCACATGCCTTGCCGGGAGGGGAAGATAAGAAAGGAATCCTCCATTGTTCGTCCAGTAGAAAGGAGAAGGCCCCTTCCCATGCCATATGCCTTGCCAGGAAGGGGAGATAAGATACAGGCTCCTCCATTGTTTGTCAAGTGAAAAGGAGAAAGCCCCTTCCCTGGCCACATGCCTTTCAGGGGAGGGAAAGGGAGATAAGAAGAGATACCTATTGTCTGTTCCAGTAAAAAGGAGAAAAGTTTTACAATACAACAAAAGGCCTCTCCCCATGATAAGTGGCCTCTCCAAATTAGGTATTTCTGAAGGGACTGCAGACAGCTTCATGAAATTGTAAATTATATGAATTTCAAGTGAATTGCTAAATGTTTTTCCACTTTTTTTTAACTGAATTGCAGTGGTTTTATATAGGCTGATATTGACATGCTAATTGATTCTACTTTTAACTAGAAACTCCAGTTTTTCATACACATGCAGTAAAATGACAGTAACCAGCTGCTGAATAAAACTGCTTCTTGCAACTACAGTTTCTACATTTCATAATCCGGCTATGGGAACTGGGGTTGTTCAGCCTGGAGAAGAGAAGGCTCAGAGGCAACATAATTGCTGTTTACAACTACCTGAAGGGAGGTTGCCGCCAGATGGGTGAGGATCTCTTCTCTCAGGCTGACAACATTAGAACGAGAGGATATGGCCTTACGCTACGCCAGGGGAGGTTTAAACTAAATGTTAGGAAGAGGTTTTTCACAGAGAGAGTGATCGCTCAGTGGAATGATCTGCCCAGGGAGGTGGTGGAGTTGCCATCCCTGGAGGTGTTTAAGAGAAGACTCAATGAGGACCTCAGTGACACGGTCTAGTTGGTGGGGAGTTGGACTAGATGATCTTGTGGGTCCCTTCCAACTCGGAGTAACCTGTGAACCTATGCTGATACTAACTCCTGTCAGTTACCGGAATTAGCCCCAAAGCATTAGCCAAATGTTATATGAAACAATCTACTGAAAACTATGTTTCTACTCTACACCGATTTCAAAAAAACCCTCCAAAAAATCAATCTCTTCTCATCAAGGAAGCAGGGACTGAAAGCCTCTTTAGTACTCAACATTTCACTTTTTTTCAGGGGAAAATACAAAAAACAAACCAACCAACAAACTAAAAAAAAACCCCACCTAGGTAATTATCGAGGATCTGGCTGGTAAAATTGGTGCAGGAGCTAAAACATCATCCACTCTAGAGAGGCTCATCTCTCCCAATAGGCAGCTGTCAGACAGTAGCTAAAGACACTTCTCAGGGTAAGGAGGCAAACATTTTTCTGTATCATGTAAATTAGCAGTGTCCAGGGGACTATGGACGGTGTTGCAAGGTGCAGGCCCCTGGACTGCCCAGGTGATTGTGCTGCATCTGAAAGTCAAGCCTGGGAGCATCACCAAAGACTGCTAAGATAGTGGAGTCAGACCCTCACATGAGAACCCTATTCTTTCCTTTTGGTTTGATATTGTGACCAAAGTATCTCCACCTTCTTTATTTGCTGTAGCACTATCTCATAGTTGTTCTTCAGGGGAACTAAAGAACTGAACATGGGCTCTTCAGTGAAGCAACTGCTGAAGACCCTGTGAATGCACAGAGGAATGAGAAGCTCAGCTGTACTGGTAGATGTGAGTTTGCCCATGTACTGTACCAGATAAAGACTCTCCCAGAGGCCTGCCAGCGTTCAGGTGGAAAGAGGTTGTGATGCTGTAAATCTGGACAAACCAGGTGCAGATGAGAACAGGCAGGCCATAGAACAGACTGGAGGCAGACTGGGACAGTCCAATAGGCATGGAATTAAGATGACAGTCCCATGCTTACTGCTGAAAAACACCTCCAGCAAAATCAGCTCCCTGCCCCTACCCTCTCTACTTCAAAGAAGTCACACGTTGGCAGCTGAACAACAGATCCTTGTCCTGCCTATTCAGGCTCTGACAAGCAGTTTTCACTTCTTATTGAGCAGCAACAAGGCTGTCTAATCCTAAGAGAGATTTGTTGTGGCTCTTCTTACTCTGTCTCACCCTATTACTAATTTACAAGAAGGCATGGGATTCACGTGCCAGCACACATGTAAAAAGCTAGTCCTCAGAGACTTAACAGACTAATTATTCTGTTCTAAAGGAGGATGTGCAGAAGCTAGGCACATCAAGATGAATTAATAGATTTAAAGGCTTTGTTTGGTTAAGTCCTGTACGCCTATTCATGTTCTCATTCTGTAATGGAAGAATGCTTACCAGATTTAACAAAGAGCAACATGACCTATTGCTATGTCTTACAAAAGAGTTTTATATTATTTCTTTCAACCTGTAAAAACTGAGCACTAAAGGGTTAAGAGAACACAGATTCCAGACTTAATAAAAACGTTTTCTTCTCACCATGACATAAACTATATTGTGTTCTATTTGAAGAACAAACACAGGATATCCTAGGAAAATCAATATTTTCTCAATCATGATGGTTGTCCTCAGCTTGCCTCCAGGTAACAGAATAGAAGGTTTTAAGGACTGCAATTAGCAGAATTGGTAAGAAATGCTTTTGATCAGCTATCCTGTTTGGAAAGTGACTACATGAGGGATTCCCAGTTTGTAAATGAGGTCTGTTGACTTTATATTGACTTACCATATAATGGATTCTAAAAGGCCAATTTTACTGGAGCAGAATTACACAATATTTCACAAGTCTGGCCTACTGCTGCGTATTTTTTCTTTTCTTTTAAGAGCCTACACTAGGATATAATATGTACTACAAGAAGTCAATGCTCTTCCCATGCAGCTAGAGAGTTTTATTCAAATACAGAATAAGAAAAACAAAGTCTCCTTTCATATTTCTTCTTTCAAAAGTTATTATCAATAACTCTATAATTTGTGTTGTGTTGTAGCCACAGATCTGACAGAGATGCTGGTAACTTTCCTGTACACTTCAGCTTAGACCACACCACTTCATTAAAGTGTTGAGAATTGGCTGGGTTTGGAAAGGCCAAAGCATGTATTCTCAAAGAACTGAGAGGAAAATGTTCCACAAATGCCAAGCTGGAACTTGGCACCATGGTCATTTGGCAAAGGAAGAGCACTGTACATAATAAACAAGTAGAGAGAAGGAGCTTAAATTCTAAATACCCTCTTGAGAAAAGATAGAAAACAGTCCCTAGGAACAGTGAACAAAAGCTGTCAGAAAAAGTAAGATCATTGATTCTTGTCATGAATACTTATGATAATGGCTATGTGGTTGGGGCGGGAATGGAAGATTCTGCAATACAAACTAGTGTTCTCTAATCTCATGTGAGATTTCACACACATTAAATACGGCACGCTGTCACATTAGTTAGGTCTGTTGGGCTCAAATATTTTATTTTACACATTAATCTAATTATATTCCTGTTTCACTATATCTGTAGATGACATTAATGTATCATCATCAATTAATGAAACCTTTTTCTATTTCTGTGTATATCTATGTAGAGGAAAATAGGGTGTAGAATAACCATTAATTTTCTACCTCAAATGAATGATCTGCTTTAAAATCAAGCTGACCAAGCTGCCATTGTATTTCCACACCTCTCATAATAGGGAGTATACAAACATTTAAAAAAAAGAATATGTAACGCTCAGAATTCAGACTGCCAACTGGCTATCTGACAAGAGAACAGATTAAGCGTGATAACAGTATCCCTGATCCAGCAGTATTCTGCATTCTCCATATTTCAGTATCACAGTATTAGCAAGGTTGGAAAAGACCTTGGAGATCATCAAGACCAACCTAGAAGCCAATACCAATCTGTGGTGGTTTGACCCTGGCTGATGCCAGAGGTTCACCCACAGCCACTCTCTCACTTCATTCCCCTCCCCCTCCCCATAAAAACAGGGGAAGAGAGAGGAAAAGGGAAAAAAAAAACAGAAGGGGTTTTGCTATATGTCCTGGTTTAGATTTTTTGCTCCTCTGGCAGTGAGGGGGTTAACAGCTCAGCTCTTGCCTGGGCCTCAGTCGCTGCCAGTGATTCAAGGTTGGAGAGATAGGGATGACTCTGTGAATAAACATATTTGGGAGAGAAGGAAAAAAAAAACTTGGTAGCAAGACGTAGAGTGCCGGGTCAAGGCCTGTATTGAGAGGCTGAAAGCTCTGAAGGCCCCCCGCCTAGGCCTACTAGAGAAGGGGTAGGAAGAATTCCAGGCATTCCACTGCTGTTTGTGGAAAGGAACATGGTGCAAACCTATGGGAGAGAGAGGAACCAGTGATGCAGAATCCACCTGAAGCCACGACTGAAGATGGAGAATCATGCTGCAACAGCTGCAGATGTTTTTCAGAGCCCAGAAACACGGAGCCGGAGCTGAGCTCGGCAGAGGTCCTTTGGACAGACATTTTGTGACAGAATTGCATTGTGGTAGGATCTGAACAATGTACTTTGGGATGGGTTCATATATGAAGCAGCAGAGTAGTACTTAAAACACTGCATCCTGTGCTGTGACTCTTGGACAACAGAGAATGGAAGAGCTGTAGTCCCTGGGTCGAGATCTCACTTGGGAAAGGGTCATGAAAGACTTCTCAGAGAGAGAGAGAGAGAGAGAGAGAGAGAGAGAACTTTATGGAAGGGTGGAGAGATGGTTCCTACCCTGGATCTGGTCAGAAATACCAACTTGCCCGGCTTGTGCCCTACCCGTTTCCCCTTTGTCTCTTGGTGAAAAAAGGGAATATGAGATCTGTTGTAAGAAAGATAAGGAAGGGTGGGGGGAAAAGGTTGCCTTTAAAATCATGCTTCTCACATTAAGCTCTGATCTCGTTAGTTAATAAATAAATCTTTTATATTCTTCCTTTGTAGTTTGCCTTGCTTTTGCCTGTGACCAGTTTTAGTTTCCACTTTTTTCCTCCAGGAGACATTGTGGGTCAATCTCTGGCATGCAGCCAGGGTCAAACCACGACACTATTGCAGGAATGAGGACTATTAGAAATCTTTTACTGTCACAGGCAAAATGAACTCCAAAGTGGGAATGTAAAGGATCTATTTCTAACAAGATCAGAGCTTAATGTGAGAAGTATCATCTTGAAGACAACTTTCTCCCCCACCCCTCCATCTCTTACAACAGATACCACATTCCCCCTTTCCTCCAGGAGGCAGGGGGGGACAGGAGTAGGGGAAAAGCAGGCAGTTGGTGTTTCTCTGCCACTGCTCAGGGGAGGACGCCATTCCCCTACATTCCATGGGATCCCTCCAGATCTGGCCAGTTTGAGCTCCTTCTGGGCTTTTGCCTCCCTAATTTTCTTTGTACATAACCTAACAATATCTTTGAACATAATCTGATTCATGTCCCCCTCTTTCCAAAGGTGATACATCCTCTTTTTTTCCCCTTAGTTTCTTCAGAATCAACTTACTCATCCAGGCCAGTCTTCTTCCCCTACAGCTCATCTTTCAGCACATTGGGACAGACCACTTATGTGCCTTTAAAATTTCATTCTTTAAGTATGTCCAGCCTGCCTGGATACCCTTGTTTTTCAGGGCTGTTTCCCAGAGTACTCTCCTAATTAATTCCTTAAATAATCTGAAGTCTACCCGCCGGAAGTCCAATGTGGACATTCTGTTCATGCCCTTCCTTGTTACGCTGTTTATTGAAAATTCTATTATCTCATGGTCACTGCACCCCAGGCAACCTCCAACGACAACATCACCGACCAGCCCTTCTCTATTTGTGAACAGCAGGTCAAGCACAGCCTCACCCCTGGTAGGCTCACTCACCAGCTGTGATAAAAAGCAATCCTTAATACACTCTAAGAATCTTCTGGACTGCCTCCTCTCAGCTGTGTTAAGTTCCAAGCAGGTATCTGGCAGATTAAAGTCTCCTAGAAGAACAAGGGCAGTCGATCTTGAGACAGCCTCCAGCTGCTTAAAGAACAGTAGATCTACCTCTTCCTCCTGGTCAGGCAGTCTAAAACAGATTGCAGCCAGGACGTCAGACTTGTTGATAACCCCTCTGATTCTTACCCATAGACACTCAACCTGGTCATCATCACTCTCGACTTCCATAGTGTCAACAACTTCCCTAATATAGAGGGCCACCCCTCTACCCGTTCTCATTCAAATCTGAAGAGAATCTACTGTAAACTACGCTTTGGTTACTGTAAACTGTGCTTTAGTTCTATGCTGCACACCACTTGGGATATTCACTATTCTGTTACCACACCCCACACCCATGATGTCTTTCGGAGTCACCATCCAATGCCAATTCAGGGTTTCATAATGTACTCTTACGGAAGCTTTCAAAACCTTACTCTGCACTGAAACAGTAGGCAGCCTCCTCAGAGACCGAAGTATAGCCTTGTTTACCTCAGAAGGACTTTAGTCCACGTCCCATCCCATTCTCCTAAAAGATGGCTAAAGATTATTGGAAAGTGGAAAATAAACCTTCAAACTTACCAAATATGCATATTCAGTTTTAAATACTAATTCTAAACCACCGCTATGCAAAGTGGTCTTTTCTCTTTTCCAGGTCTTTCCTTTACAGTCCTTGAGTTTCTAATTTGTAGGTCTGAATTACACCCTTCACTAGAGGAATCTATGGTTGTGTTCTGCTTTTTCTTGCTCTTAGTTGTCACTTGAAAGAAATCCATTTATGCAGTTAGGCCCAGATCCAGAAAAACACATAAGCACGTAATTTATGTATATGTGAATAGTGCCATTGTGCAGAATGCAGGCTCTTTCCCAATATTTGCCATCACTCTTTTCTTCGCTATTGCTTCTTTGTTCCACATTACTGCATGTGGCTTTTCTGTTTATTCCAAGATTTTCCTGTGAATTCAAAGTAAGGTACAGTCTGTGTGTATAATCATGCCCAGAACTTTGAGGAGAGGGATCTCAGATGAACTGACACATAAAATACACATACAACTGGGTTTCAAATGAGATGTCAGAAAGCTCATAGCAATGTTGTCTATTTTAATCAATTAATATATATCAGGACAACTGTTGAATAGCTTGCTTGTTCAACTTGTTCAACTTTTAGGAAACTCCTTTTGGTAGCTCATTTAGTTAGGGAAATACCCTTGCAGAATAATTAGTGAAGGTTTATGAGTTGCAATATAGTTGGGATGTTAAGTGCTAAATACTCTAAAACAACACTACTTAAAACTAAATAGTGTGGATTCTATGATATTGTGAACTTTTTAATATTCTTTCACCTATGAGCAGTGGTATATATTTAGAGCAGAGATGTTTCAAAAAGTTCCATGGCTAAAATAAACATTTACAGTTACATAGTTGTAACTGAGACTGATCACTAACATGAATTCTCCTGGAAACAATTTCATATAATCAAGTAATTTCAATTACCATACTTTAGTCTAAGGCATTCCTCTTGGAGACTCCTACATATTGAAGCAGACATTTAAAAGTGCTGCTGGGATATTTACTCTACAATACCAGCTGTGAACTCTTTGCAGATGTGTCCAACCTAGTGCAACTTCACCCTGGATGGTGGTCAAACACTTTCACAAACTCTAATGGGAGTCAACAACGTGTCTCAAGGAGGTACCCAGAACCTTGCAGAGTCAAAATCCTGGTATTACATAGCAGATTTCTCAGCTTTCTGTGACTAAAACCAGACAGGAAAGTTGAAAGAAGAATTTAAGAAAGCCCAAAACTCTATTTCATTACGAACTTGTAGTGCATGCAACATCATCGGTTTGGTTCTCAGAGAAAGGGATAATGGTTTTGGTGAGAAGATTTAGGTCAGCAATGCATACAAGGTCGAAGACAAGAAGTTGATATTACTGTCAAAGTACACCCAATGCTGTTGTCCTGATAAAATTAATTCCTAGTTGCTCAAAACCTGACTAAGAATATAGCCATTTAGTTCAATACTCTTAGAGTGCTCTGAAAAAACACATGATAAGCTTCTGTGTTGGAATTGAAATTGAATTGAATTGAATTGAATTGAATCTTTAACCAGCTGATGCTATGGTGATAACAACTTACTAAATGTTTCCAGGCAACAGAAAGAAAGTAGCAAAAGATAATTCAAAATGCTAAAGAAGAACAAACTGACACAAAAATAAAACTTCCTCCCTTATGAAACCCTCACCTCTAAATTGCATAAGGAGAAAGTACAGTCTCACAAAATAAGAGTCAGTATTTTTCAGTTTTTTCACTATGTTATTTCCACAAAA
This sequence comes from Pitta sordida, assembly GCA_013390025.1. Classification (NCBI taxonomy): domain Eukaryota; kingdom Metazoa; phylum Chordata; class Aves; order Passeriformes; family Pittidae; genus Pitta; species Pitta sordida. Next base: position 77,017 of record WEKX01013993.1, on the reverse strand, counting down.
GATCCATTTGATTATTTTCAAGCCTTCAGCAGAAAATTGCTCCAACCCAGGAAAACCAGAGTCTCCAAAGACTTGATGAATTTACTGAGGCAGATCTCGAATGTCTCCTTGTGCTATGCATACCGCTGTCATGCGTGTTGGGGGTTAAGTGTTTCCCTATAATCAGTCTTGTGTGGTCTGCGTACTGAGGGGTGGAGTCTGTATTTTGTGCCTTGTGACAATCATGTTTTTCACTACTCCAGCAAACTAGAGGTGCTGAAATTGCAGTTTGTGCCAGCCTACAGCAGTCGCTAACTTAGTGAACTCAGGGTGTGTTTAAGGAAGTTGTCAAGTCATGTAGGAGTAAAATTAGAGAGGTAAAAGCTCAGATGGAACTCAAACTAGCTGTTTCCGTAAAGGGCAAAAAGAAATGCTTTTATAAATACAACAACAGCAAAAAGAGAGGCTGCAACAACCTTCACTCATTATTGGATGAAGAGGGGAATATAGTAAGTAGAGATGAGGAAAAGGCAGAGATACTTAATGCCTTCTTTGCCTCTGTTTTGAAAAGCAAGACAGAATACTAACAAGACAACTGGACTTCTGAACTGGAGGAAGGGGTAGGGCTGCAATACAATCCCCTTGTAATCCAGGAGAAGGTACTTAGAGACCAGCTGAGTGACTTGGATCNCTGGAGAACAAGTCCTATGAGGAGTGACTGCAGGAGCTGGGATTGTTCAGCCTGGACGAAAGGAGGCTCAGAGGTGACCTCATTGCTCGTTACAACTACCTGAGGGGAGGTTGCAGCCAGATGGGTGTGAATCTCTCGTCTCAGGCTGTCAGCACCAGAACAAGAGGACATGGCCTTAAGCTACACCAGGGGAGGTTTAGGCTGGATGTTAGGAAGTGCTTTTTCACAGAGAGAGTGATTTCTCATTGGAATGGTCTGCCCAGGGAGGTGGTGGAGTTGCCACCCCTGGGGGTGTTTAAGAAAAGACTGGATGAGGAACTCAGTGACATGGTCTAGATGGTGGGAGGCTTGGATGAATGGAGCGTGGCGCCCATGGTTCCACAATTGTGGGTTCGATCCCTTGGTGGGCGTTTGCTTGGGAGTTGGACTAGGTGATCTTATGGGTCCCTTCCAACTCGGAATAACCTATGAACCTGTGAACTCCTCTTGGATCAGCCAGAGTCCAAGAGAGCTCTCTGGTATTTTTGAATGTCTGTGGGTTCTGCCATCAACTCACACCCATCACCAGAAAGCCCTTCTTCTTCTCTAGGCCCCAGTAATCATGTTTTTGACCTTGATGGGGTGATTGCTACCCTTTGGATACACTGCACGACACACACATGCTCACTACAACAACCCTGATGTCCCAGCTTATAGGTAGGATGGCTTTAGAGATACTACAGTTCTGGATGTGGAATGTCTTATTACTCAGCTGCTCCAGAATGACTCTTAGCACAAAATAAGTTAAAGAGGCACATAAAGGCATCTTTTTACCTACATCTCTTTTCTTAATTGTATATTGTTGAATAGCTTTCAGATTTTTCTTACAAGAGGTTCCCTCTTTCAGTGACATACATCTCAGGTAACAATCATTAAAAAGTATGATTGACCCTCTATAAACCACCTCCCATATAAAATCCAGCCAGGGTCATAAGCCATATATTTTTTTTCCACCTTATCCACTATATCTGAGGACCATTTCCACTTTGTTAAAACAAGGACTGCTTGATCCCCCTGGAGTTGAAAAATATCCCTTTGCTAGATGAGATATCACAACCTGTGCTTGACTGACTAACTACATAATAGCTTATATTGGGTTTGTGTGGCCAGGGGAGAGGGGGGAGCCACAGAGAAGGCTTTTGTGAAATACTGCCAGAAGCTTCCCCCATGAACAATAGAGCCAAGGCCAGCTGGCTCCAGGATGGGCCCACTGCTGGCCAAGACCAAACCCATCAGCAGTAGTAGTGATGCCTTTGGGATAACAAATTTAAGACGGGGAAACGTTATTGTGCAATTGCAGCCAGAAAATATGTGAGAGCAACAGCTTTGCAGACACCAAGGTCAGAAGGAGGGGAAGGAGCTGCTCCAGGTTCTGGAGCAGATTCCCCTGCAGCCTGTTGTGAAGACGGTAGTGAAACCCATGGTGAGGCAGGCTGTCTCTGTGCAGCCCGTGGAGGTCCATGGTGGAGCAAACATCTACCAGGAGCCCCTGGTAGCAGGGTGGACCCCATGCTGGAGCAGGTGGATACCAGAAGGAGGTTGTGACCCTGTGGAGAGCCTGTGCTGGAACAGACTCCCGGTTGGAGTAGCAGAGACAATGTATAATGAACTCACCACAGGTCCCATTCCCTATCCACCTGCATTGCTAGCAGGGCAGTGGTACAGAAAATCAGAAGTGAAGCTAACTCTGGAAAGCATGAGTGGATGGAGGGAAGCTGTTGGAATATTTGGTTTTATTTTTCACTACTCTACTCTGCTTTGATTGGCAAAAAATTAGATTAATTCCCCCAACCTAAATCTGCTTTGACCCATATGGTAATTACTGAGTAATCTCTCCCTGTCTTTATCTCAACCCATGAACCTTTTGTTAAACTTTCTCTCACCTGGCCAGCTGAGGAGGGCAGCGACAAAGTGACTGTGGTGGAAACTTGGAGCACTTGGCGTCCAGGCAGGGTCAACCCCCACCACAGCCCCTTCTGTTAACAAGGGGTAAAATTTTTCCCGTGTCCCTGGTAATGACTCACTACCCATGTTTCAGTTTAAAGTATTTCCTATCTGAACTTTATGGTCCAGATTGCATATTTGTATTTTTTTATTATAAAATATTAAATACGTAGCTTATTACTAGCTCCATACAGCAACCATGATAATAATGTCACCACTTTGGTCTCACAGTTGGTTTGGTATGATCTTTCCCACCTTCTGTCTTCAAAGCATCCTGTTAACTGACTACACAACTAAGACGGGAAGGCATTCTTCAGGAGGCTGTTTTTAAATTTCACTTCCTTTCCCAGACTGCTATGCTCTTGCTCAATTTAATGCAGTTTGAAAAGGAGTTAAGCTAAAAATGAGAGTCATGCTAATTATGGAATTAGAATACCCGCATATGGAGTTACTCAGAAATAGCCATTCTTGAGTAACATATACAAGCCTGGAATATACATTTCAGATTTTCTTTATAATGACAAGTAGAGTTTTATGATTTTTTCTTCATTTTCCTTTCCATTTTTCTTTTTTAATTAAAAAAAGTGTGACAAAATTTGCTTCAGAGAAAATGTTCAGAAAGCACATGAGTATTTGTATCTCCAAGTTCTATCCTAAATTTCAATAAAAGATACCCATTACAATGCAACTAGGAACCCAGAATAATTTTCCACATTGTTAATAGCAGAAAAAGTGATAAAATTTTAATTATATCAGGAAGTATCAGTTCAGCACGCAGTGGGAACAAGATCCTGGTCCCTTATGTTAGCTCAGTGACTCAGGCACCATGGCAGGATTTCCTTCCCTCTAAAAATTCTTTAATTGGTGTAGATGATTAGGCATCTGTTCCCTCTCCCTTGGACTCAGTATAGCCCCTTATGGAAAGACACAACTGTTTTGGGAAACAGACAATGGAAAATCTTTTTTGACAAAGTACAGAAGGCCAAGACACAGTGGAGCCAATTCCATTCCTGACATCCCCAAAGAGTATCAGTGCATCATGGCAGAGATTACCGAGCCTACACATGTTTAGTGTCTGCTTATTAGGAATTTTTATTAAAGGTATAAAGTCTTTTAACTTCCGCACATTCACAGAATCACAGAATCACAGAAAATTATGAGTTGGAAGGGACCCACAAGGATCATCTAGTCCAACTCACCATCTAATACCCGTACAGTGACCAAGAGCGTAATACCAACCTAGATGCCTCACAGTCTAGCAGGGCGCTCCGAGCAGGAAGGGGCCCAGGGTCATCCAGCCCTACACCCCCCAGCTAGACCATGTCACATTCATCCTCCAGTGACAGGCTACCTAATCTCCCCATGCAACTGCAGGCACACACACACATCACCTCCTGCCTCCATATCCAAGCACAGAAGAGGGGAATAGTTCTAAGGCATGATGATACACACTTGCTGTAAGAGCTGCCTCCCATTACTGACAGCACACTGGGCTGGCCTTGCCAGGAACTGCTGCAGCCGCCAATTTACCAGCTTAGGAATCACTGAAGCCTTATTTTGCCAAGGAGTCTGAAGCATTTTAAAGAGAGGTAAAATGCTGCTGTTCTCTTGGGTTCAGAAGAGCAAAGATTTCAGACGCACACATTATGAGGTCACCCAACAAACTTAGATAAGCCATATATTGAGATGATCAGAGTCTGTATTAAAGACATTGTCTTTATTAAAGACATTGTGTATCTTGGTGTATTAAAATATGGAAATGTGTGCATTGTAGTGAAATTTTGCACTAAAACTTGACCAAAAAGAAAAGAAAGGGAGGGACTGTTAAAAGACGCATTTACGGAGTGATTTGCTCCACATTAGTCTTTTTCTGAAGTTAGCAATACTGTTTGGAGACCACATTAAAACTATTTCAGTAGGAAATTACATAGTGATCTCCAGTGTTTATTGGAAGTTGCTATAACCACAAAGTGCAGGACAAATATACATAATAATCAGAATCCTGAAGGCATAGTCTTCAGTAAAAACCTCCATGAAAGTTCTTTCCTTAGTGAAAATTTCCTTCAGTGAAAATTCCTGAGAAAGCCTAACTTCAGCCAATTTTTCAATAAAAATAGATAAACAGAGAGAAAAGTAAAAGATGTAACAACAGACTCATGCACAATTTTACATCACTACTATATCAAGTACACCAAGTTATTAGACCGCACGGGATTTCAAACAGGAGATGATCTCTACAGTATCATTCTCCACAACCCCCATTGGGAACTAATGATACCTCAAGCAGTATTAACTCTCACAAATTTTGTCCTACTGCTGCTGCTACATGACTATCACGACTTCTGCCTAGGCTGTGCTATTAGGGGAAGGGAACTGCAAGAGAAACAGAGAGGCACCAGTTCCTTGGGGATATCTTACTGGTCTGCACGTCATTCAACTCCATTAACCACATACCTGAGATTCCCAGATGTTAACACTATCGCAGAGTTCTCCATCATCCCTAAAGCTCTGAGAGGACAGAAAATGTCAGCTGAGTCTCATGAAAACTCCTGCTTTGTTTTCCTTCCTGTGGGATCTGGTTTCTGGAGTACAATGATAAATATGTATTTGCATACACCTTTAATTAAGCCTAGACTCATCCTGTCAGCAAAATACTACATTTATCAGAATAAATGAGTGACAAAACATCACAGAATTAATGGAAGCACTTAACCTTTTCTAATTATACACTTGTTATGGTTTAGGGGGGTTTCTGCTGCTCTGGTAGCGAGGGGGTTAACAGCTCAGTTCTTGCCTGGGCTCTCTCCGTGCTGCCAGGGCCTTCAAGGTTATAGAGATAAAGGCGTCTCTGCGAATAACATACTTGGGAGAGAAGAAAAAAAAGTTCAGTAGTAAGATGTAGCGTGCCAGCTCAGAACCTGCGTCGGGAGGCTGAGAGATTTGAAGGCCCCCAGGCCCACGAGAGAAGGGGTAGAGATGTTCTTCCAGGCATCCCGCTGCTGCTTGTGAATTGGACCGACCATAGTGAAAACCTATGGACCAGAGAGAGCGAGAACCAGTACTGCAGAGTCCATCTAGGCCACGACTGAAGATGGAGAGGTAAAAACTGGACAAACTGCTGATGTGTTGGAGCCCAGAAACAGAAGCCTGGAGCTAGCTGAGAGCTCGGCAGAGATCCTTGGACAGACTTTTTGTGCATTGTGATAGGATCTGTGTACTTTTGGGTGGGCTTATTATGAAGCAGATAAAAACCAGTACTTAAAAGCTGCAATCCTGGCTGTGACTTCTGGACAACAGAGAATTTTTCAGAAGAACTGTCGTCCTCAGGTCGAGATCTCACTTGGGAGGGGTCATGAAAGACCTTTCCCTCTTGTGAGAGAGAGAGAACTTTATGGAAGGGCAGAGAGATGGTTCCTACCCTGGATCTGGTCAGAAATACCAACCTGCCTGGTTTACCCCTACCCTATGTTCCCCCTTTTTCTCCTGGTGGAAAAGGGAATATTACATCTATTGTAAGAGAAGGAGGGGTGGGGGGAGAAAGGTTGCCTTCTAAATGATGCTTCCCTTGCAGTTCTGAGCTTGTTAGTTAGAAAATATACCCTTTATGTTCTTTACTTATAGTTTTGCCTTGTTTTTGCCTGTAACCAGGTTTATTCTCCAGTTTCTCTTCTTCAGGAGAAGTTGGGGTGGGTCTCTGGCATCCAGCCAGGGTCAAACCACGACAACACTGCATTAGACTTTTATGAGAGAAACATATAAAGATGCTCTGCTTTGAGTGTATTCTCAGAGAAGCTAATTTAGTTTGGTCAGTTGAACCGATCATGCAAACAGAAGTTTAACCCAACAAAGTAAAAATATTCATACAAGGGTGAAATCTCACATTAATCTCAGAGCAGAACAAAAACAATTACAAAAGCTCATTGCTGGCTTCAAAAGGTAATTAAAAACATGATGCTGTATCACAAAAAAACCCCTCTCTAAGTCTAAAGCAAAAGGTTGATCTAAGGCACTGTTTCCAAGCATACATTTGTCTTTTCCTCATTTTATTTATCTACCTTTGATACATCAGCTGACGCTGGATTTTATTTTTATTACACTATTTATTTCTTCAGCTTCAACTCAGACGCATATCCCTGCTGTGCAGAACAAAGATGCACATAATCAAACATTAGCTTTGTTTCAGAAAACAATGAACTTAAGGGCTAAACAGACAAGGCAAGAAAATTGTCAGGGAAAAGGAAGATTCAGAATATCCATTTCACTTTGTGCAATTGAGGCGCAAGATTATGATCTTACATTGGTAAGTGGCAGCAATGTTTCATTACTGACATACAGAGGGATAGGGTTGCATTTTACATAGTGTACTCCGGGGACATGGAACATACATGGTAAAAGGAAAGACTGAGCCCCATTCTGCTGCATGCCAGAGCTGCTGACATTCTTTCTTTGTTTACCAGCACAGAATCATGGAATCAAAGAATGGTTTGTATTGGAAAGGCCCTTAAAGATCATCTAGTTCTAACACCTCTGCCATGAGCAGGGACACCTTCCACTAGACAAGGTGACTCAAAGCCCCATCCAAACTGGTCTTCAGCATTTCCCAGAATGGGGAAGCCACAACTTTTCTGGTAAACCTGTTCCAGTGCCTCACCACCCTCCCAGTAAAGAAAGTCCTCCTAATATCTAATCTAAATCTGCCCAGTGCCATTCCCCCCATCCTATCTCTACACACCCTTGTAAAAAGTTCCTCTCCAACTCTCTTGCAGACCCCCTTTAGGTACTGGAAGGCAGCTCTATGGTCTCCCTGGAGCCTTCCACAGTCTGAACAACCCCAGCTCTCTCAGCCTGTCTTCATAGGGGAAGTGCTCCATCCCTCTGGTCATCTTCATGGACTTTCTCTGGACTCACTCCAAGAGGTCCACATCCTTCTTATGTTGAGGCCCCCAGAGCTGGATGCAGCACTCCAGGTGGGATCTCAGCAGAGTGGAGCAGAAAACCAGAATTCCTTCCCTTGACCGGCTAGCCATGTTTCTTTTGATGAAGCCCAGGATATAATTGGCTTTCTGGGATGCAAGTGAACATTACCACCTCATGTCCAGCCTCTCATCCACCAGCACCCTCAAGACCTTCTCAGTGGAGCTCCTCACAATCTGTTCACCCCCTAGCCTGTACTTGTGCTTGGGATTGCCTCAATCCAGGTGTAGCACCTTGCACTTGGATTCAGTGAACATCATGAGGTTTGCCTGGACCCTTCTCTCAAGCCTGTCAATCTCCATCTGGATGTCATCCCTTCACTCCAGCGTGTTAACCACACCACACATCTTGGTGTTATCAGCAAACTTGCTTAGGGTGCACCAAATCTCACTGTCCATGTCACCAATAAAGATGTCAAACAGCACCAGGTCAATACCAACACCTGAGGGACACCGCTCACAGCTTTACTTGTCCTAACCTGATCCCTGGCTGCTTGGTCAATTGCCCAGGCTCTCTGCCCTTCCTTCCATTCTCTGTAGGCTTTCTTTTTCTGTTTGAGTTTGTCCAGGAGCCCCTTGCTCATGCATGCAGGACTCCTGGTGTTTTTACCTGATTTCTGCTTTTTTGTGCTGCATTGTTTTGTATGCATCTGTACAGCACACACACATTCATTATATATACCTCTATACACAGTATGGAATAAAACATACTATTTATAACAGCATATGTATCATTTATACAGTACAATATACATTATACTTACCTCAAAAAAAATAGCTCAGAAACCTCAGAGCCAGTGGTTTGGATGCCTGCTTGGTATTTATTATAAAAACAGTATGTGGTTCTGCCTAGCAATTTGTAAGTGTTAACACCTGCTGGTTGCCTTTTGAGAAAGAGACAATTTGATGTTGCTGATATGTGTCAGATGCTGGTAGGTTGGTGTGTGGGCAGGCACTCCTCCAGATTTGTGATTTCACCTTTTGAGAAATAGGAGGTGTCTGCACTAAAAGAGACTGTGGGCTAAACAGTCTTGACCTCCATACTCAAATCTGGTACTTAGAGAAGTAGCTTTGGAAACAAGGAGCGTCCTGCTTTACCAGTAGCTGTTGTTGTGCTGGGCAGATCCTTTCACAAGTTTCCCCATCTGGCAGATATTGGAGGAAGATAGAGTTTGCAAGTGTGTAATGATGACTAGACTTGGATAGAAAACAAAACTTTGTCTAATAAAAAGTGGTGATATTTCAAGCTGGGAAGAAGCCCTTCAAGACAAGAAAGAAATTGAAATAGATATATAATTCCAAACAACACAAAAACCTCAACAAAACTTATTATTCTAAATATGCTAAAACTTTTTTTTTCCAATACTAATATAGGCAAAACTTGTCTTTCAAAGCCTTTCAAAGTCCATATAACCCCCAATATCTTGTCAATCAGCTCTAATAAAAATACCTACTCTTGTGTAATTCTTTGAGAATCACAAATGAGAAGCAATAAACACATAGTGAATAATAATAATTGCCTCTGCAGCTAGATACAGATTTTATACTTTTTTTTAGCTAAGCTATATATTCATAGAAATAAAATAAGAACTCCAGCAAAATAAGGCTGACCTCTCCTCTGTGATGTGATTGACAGAACAAACTGATTACACTGATTACTGCTAGTCTGAATCAAGACTTTTCACAATATGTTGTACTGAGTTTTCTCTGTGATTGCTACTGAATATTTCTGTAGAAAACACCTATTTGTTGTAGTTTCAATTTATACATTGCAGCAATGATTATAAGGGACATACACTGAAACTTCAAATACAGGCTTATATTCCTAGAAATCTCAGATCAAAAGTGGATATATTTCTAAAAAGATACACAAATATTCAAAGGGAAATGTCGTGGTCACTGCAGCAACTCTATCTAAACGTCATTAGCTGTAGCATGCAGAACCTCAGTTTCAATGGTCATTTTCTTCATTAATATTCCATCTTTTATTCACATACCACTGTAGAAACTGGTTAAAATGAAAAGAGCTGCTTCCTTATTGCAAAGTTTTGGGTATTAGGCACATCCTGAAATTAGTTTTGCTGCAGCGTGCATGATTCTTCTGAGGGCAAAGAAAGAATGCCTCTCCAGTGATTCTTTGCTGCAAATTTTATCAACTAGCTTTGGCAGCTGCTATGTATGATTTAAGGCTACTGGCCATGCAATATCTAAGAAAACAAGTTGTTTTCCTGTTCTGTGCCCTACAGAAAGGGCATTTGCCTGATTTGCCTATGTACTCAAGCTCAGTGCCACATAGTGCTTCATGCTTCACAGGCAACAGCTGTGATTAGAGATACCTGCCAACCTTGTTCAGGAAGGAAGGCAACACTTTACCAGCTGATAAAGTATAAATGTCTACTTCTCCATGAGCAACTCAAACTTTTCCAATACTACCTGAACACACAAGAACTCAGGTTGAATGCCATAGCTCTATCAAAGTGGAATCCAAAACACTGAATAGGAATTCGGAAAATCAGAGCTTCGTAACTGGACCAGCAAATAGACTAAACTCTCCACTTTTGGAGCCAGTATCCATAAAACAGGAAACAAAATCATCCATGAAAAAGCAGATGTAGTATACCACTGACATGATATTGCAGTTCTTTTACTAACTGGAGTTAGGTCCAAGCAACAAAGTCTGGATCCTAATGCTCAATTTGCAAGTCAAATTTTGCCTGCCTAATGTTATGACTTAAAATACCCTGATCACAGGCTTTATGTATGCAAGGCAACAAACATAGTGTTCATTTTCTTTCAAGGCTGGCAAAATTTTCTTCTAGTATTAAAACAATAGCTATTGCCTTAGCTTTTTTAGTTGCATTTGCTCATCACAACTCACTCATAAGTTCAGAATGAGGGTAGGGAACTCCACCCCAAATGAAAAATTTCTGAGCATTTATGAGTTCCTAAAATAGAAGCATGGGAAAAAACCAAGACTCTAGGGGTCTTTTTTTCTTTCCTAGTCAAATAGTCATAGCAAGACATAGAAGGTACACCGCAATCTATGTAACCTGACATTATGTGTGTATGTAATTCAATGCTTTATCTACTAGCTTTTCTCCTATAGGTGAGGCACATAGTTTCCAGGGACAAGTAGGTGTTATCTTGTCACACAGAAAGCACCTTAGATATTAAAATGGATTCTGTCTGCATCAAGATAGCAAGAGTTTATCCCAATTTCACATGCTGATATAATTAAAAATAGAATGGGCAAAGTTTGAAAAAAGATCAATTCATCGAATACGAGAGTTTTCATTAAATTCAAATAATGCAATACCATTAATATTGGACACATCTGGTTCAACCGCAAGTAAAAAATTTTATTTTCCTCTATATCTAAGTTTATAGTTTTACTGAGTCAGTAAAATCTATTTTTATATACATAAAAGACTTGCATAAATAAGTGTAAGGAGTATTTGTACAATTTTAACTTTTCCGTGACTGCAGTCCAGCCCTGAAAAACTTGCCAATGCCAGGAACTGGGATTTGGAAGAGGACAAAATGTCATTTATAGAGAAGTCAGTGGCAAAATCAGATGAACTTGTTCTGATGAAGTTTTTAGCATGTGCCCTTTGAAAAATACATGCCCCATGTTTACAGCTACAGTGAGTCAGAGATGAGAATTGGGCAAGGCTGACTCCTCAGAGAGAAGAATGACTCAACAAAATCAGTTTTGGTGGTTTGACCCTGGCTGGATGCCAGAGATTCACCCACAGCCACTCTCTGACTTCATTCCGCCCCATACAAACAGGGGGAGAGAGGAAAAGGGAGAAAAAAACCTGAAGGGTTTTTGCTACAGCAGGATTGAGGACTGTTAGAAATCTTTTACTGTCACAGGCAAAACAACATTCCAAGGTGAGGATGTAAAGGATTTATTTCTAACAAGATCAGAGCTTAAAGTGAGAAATATAATCTTAAAGGCAACCTTCTCCCCCACCCTTCTGTCTCTTACAACAGATACCACATTCCATCTTTCCTCCAGGAGACAGGGGGGGACAGGAGTAGGGGAAAACCAGGCAGTTGGTGTTTCTCTGCCGCTGTTCAGGGGAGGAGGCCATTTCCCCGCTTTCCATGGGGTCCCTCCTACTGGAGAAAGTCTTTCATGACCCTCTCCAGCATAAGTCCAATCCCAGGGGCAACAGCTCTTCCAAACACTGCTGCCCATGGGTCATTCTACAGGGTGCAGTTCTTTGAGCACTGGCTGCTCCGCCATGGTCCCATCCTAAAGCACACAGATCCTACCAGGTAGAGTTCTACTCTCCCACATGGACTCTCCTCTCCACGGGCCACTCCTGGGCGTCTCCTGGGACTCTGCTCCAGTCTGGGCTCCAACAGGCTGCAGCCGCCCTCCAGCAACCTCCTGCTCCACTGTGGGCTCCACTCTCCATGGGCTACAGGTGGATCTCTGCATCCCTGTATGCTCTCCATTCCATGGGCTGCAGGGGGACAGCCTGCTTCCCATGGTGATCACCACAGGCTGCAGGGAGACACCTGGAACACTTCCTCCCCCTCCTTCGGCCCATGGACTTGGTGCCTGCGTTTGCTGTTACAACTTCTCACAGCTCGTCTCTGGCAGCCATCTTCTTCTTCCTGTTACTTTTTTTTTTCTTCGTAAATATGTTATCACAGAGGTGTCTCTATCTCTCCTGATTGGCCTGGCCTTGGCCGGCAGTGGGTCCAGGGAGGAGATGGCTGGCATTACCTCTGCCAGCTATGAGGGAGGCTTCCAGCAACTTCTCGAAGAAAAGCTTCCCCCATAGGGCCGCCCCACTACCAGAAAAAAACAGCCACAGCAAACCCAACACAACTGAGCATCCTGGTCCTGACTTATACTAAGAAACAATACCATGGGAGACATGGAGGTGGTCAGATGAAGAAACATTTGCTTCAGTGGGACAACTTCTTCCTAGCCCTTTATCATTTGCATTAATTGATACCTTCATCTTCATATGTAGAACTGTAAGATGAGGAATTTTGATCTCACTGAAAGAGCAAGCACTTATAGTGGAGGATAGCAGTGGTTCAAATGCAGGGAAATAAAACACAGATAAGATCAAGAACGAAGTTCCTTGAAAAAATTAACAATTACTTGACAGTAATTTACTTAGTTTTTAATTTCATTTTAATTTATTATAATTATATTTATGTAATATTTTATATGTCTATATATAATATATTTATAATAATAAATTTCTTTATTATACTTATAATTAATAAATTTAAATTTTAATTTAATACTAAGTTAGAGAGAACAGAGTTTCATATGTGGCCAGATTTGTAATTATCAATCTTTTACTCTGTATGTGATCCTTTTTTACTCAGAAAGATCAGAAACCTCCTCATTGTTCTGCAATCAGAGATAGCCAAGGTTGGTCCTATGTTTCTGTCCCCAGCTCAGCAGAGAGACACAGTCGTGGAAGACTCCCCCAAAATGCTTATCAAGTACTCAAACATAAGGAAGGAGTCTGTACTGGGTCTGTATGAGCCCACAGCAGTCCTTGCAATGCTGTGATTTGGATGGGTGTTTATAACACACAAATGTTATGACTACAGCTGGGCACACTGCCCCTTCCCCCTAACTGAGGACGAGATTCTGGGAGGGCACACGAGCAGGCCAGCTGACTCAGACTGACCAAAGGGATATTCCATATCATATGACGTCAGTTCAGATATAAAAGCTGAGGAAGGGAGCAAGGACCAGGGGGCATTCATTGTTCTGGATGGCTGCTTCCTAACACATGTAAGAGCCTTACTTCACAGGTTCACAGGTTAATCTGAGTTGGAAGGGACCCGCAAGAATCATCCAGTCCAACTTCCAAGCGAACGCCCACGCAGGGATCAGGCCCACAAGCGTGAACCATGGCCACCATGCTCCATCCATCCAAACCTACCACCAACTAGACCATGTCACTGAGCTCCTCATTGAGTCTTCTCTTAAACACCTCCAGGGATGGCGACTCCACCACCTCCCTGGCCAGACCATTCCACAGAGAGATCACTATCTCTGTGAAAAAGTTCTTCCTAACATCCAGTCTAAACCTCCCCTGGCGTAGGCCATGTCCTCTCGTTCTCGTTCAGGTGTCGTCAGCCTGAGAGAAGAGATTCACACCCACCTGGCGGCAACCTCCCTTCAAGTAGCTGTAAACAGCAATCAGGTCACTGCTGAGTCTTCTCTTCTCCAGGCTGAACAACCCCAGTTCCCGTAGCCGCTCCCCACAGGACTTGTTCTCCAGTCCTATCACCATTCTTGCTGCCCTCCTCTGGACCCTCTTGAGTAGTTCAACATCCTTCTTAAACTGTCCTAATACAGGACAGAATGCCATTGGCCTTCTTAGCCACCTGGGCACACTGATGGCTCATATTAAGTTTCCTGTCAATCATTACTCCTAAATCCCTCTCCATTTCACCACTTTCCAGCCACTCTTTTCCCCAGTCGATAGTGATACATGGGGTTGTTATGTACAAAGTGAAGACCCCGGCACTTAGACTTCTTAAATCTTGTACTATTGGAGTCTGCCGATTTCTCTAGTCTGTCAAGGTCCCTCTGAAGGGCCCTTCTGCCCTCTGACCGTTCAACATTTGCCCCCAGCTTGGTATCATCTGGAAACTTGCTGATGATGGACTCAATTCCCTCATCCATATCATCAATAAAGATGTTGAACAATGCCGGACTTAACACTGACCCCTGTGGGACTCCACTAGTGAGTGACAGGCTGCCATCTGGATGTGGCACCATTCCCCGACACTTTCTGAGCTCGTCCATCCAACCAGTTTCTAACCCAACATAAAATGCTTTTATCCAGTCCATGCTCTAAGAGTTTCTCCTGAAGCTTATTATGGGAAACTGTGTGAAAGCCTTTGCTAAGGTCCAAGTACACAACATCTACGGCCATGCTCTGGTTCGCCATGCTCCCAGGAGAGTCAATGGTTTAAGTACTCACAGGTGGGAAGTCTTGGCTCCCTGGGCACCCCCGCCCCAAAGTCCTGCAAGTTCAAAACAGCCCCTCGTGGCCGGCTCCTCGCTGGAGCTGATCCAAGCCCCCGGTGATGGCCGCCTGGCGTGGACTTGGGTCCCAAGGGTGCCCTCAGACAGCTCCTTGGGCGTCCCCACCCCAAAGTCCTGCAAGTTCAAAACGGCCCTTCACGGCCGGCTCCCTCCCTGGATGTGGCCACTTCTGCGGATGGACAAGTAGAGATTAGTTCTTTTGCTTTGCTTCTGTGTGGGCTTTTTGCTTTGCTTTATTTGTGCTCATATTAAACTGCCTTATTCCAAACCACCTTTTGTATATCATCTTATTATTGGGACTGAGCAACCGTTCGGGCCCCTGGCATCCAGACAGGGTAAAACCTGTTACAGAGTCCTTAGTGGGGACCTAGGAGAATCACAGAGTAGAACAGGCAACGGATAATATGAGGAGGATCACTATCACCCACTTGACTTTGTGGAGAAATGTAGACTAATCTCAGTAAAAGGAACACCCAAAAACATCTGCTCTGGAACTCCTGCGGGGATCTTCCTGGAGGGATTGATGCCCAGGTGGGTACTTGACTAAATACTGTGTTGAACAAAGCCAAGCTGTCTCTGACATGTCACAGCTCTCTGAGTCAGCACAGAGTCTGCCTATGAGAGTGGAAGGAAAAGGTTCACTCCTGCCCAGGACAACCCGCCAGGGCAAACATCCATCCTCAATGCAAGTGGATTTAACCAGTCACCAGGAACAGAGTGTGTATTTTACTTAGACCAAGAATTGTTGTTCACACTACTTCAACCGTTCGGGCCCCTGGCTATAAAGAATTAGATTATGGATTTAATTAGTTCTGTTTTAAACAGCACATGGTAAAAGAGTATTTCACAAAGGGACATGAATCTTTCTTCATAATAATTTTTTGAAATATTTTAGCCTTTGTGCAATCTCATTTATTCCAAATACTACTCCCATATACTTTTTTCTAGGGACTTTACCTGGGAGACAATGCTTCTTCTCAATAGAAATAATCTGACAGTAACCAAAAGTGGAATTAGTTCTTCCATTGTATAAAAAGGAATAAAACCAAATTTGTCATTCAGTTTAGTGGCAGAATATTTGTGAGGGGTTTCCATAGAACCCTGAAACCATGTCCTGAAATGAAATCTAGTTTAATTTAATATGACCCCAGTCATCTTCAGGAATGCTGCACATTTCAAGCTCTAGCTCAAACCCAGAACTTGCTTTTTATCTACGCTAAATAAATTTATTTTAGGTCATCTAGGGGGTTTGTGGGGCTTTTTTCCCCTTGAAGCAGTTAAAATTATTTATATGTTGCTTTCAGGGTTGATAGGCAATTTATTTCATTATCAACATTAACCATACTACTTGAATTTCCTGTCATTCAACAGCATCCTAAGTGATTAAAAATGGAGAAAAAAAGAACACTGAGAGCCTCTGCAGGAGACTGGCTGCCCGGTGGGAAATTAATGACAGAGATCTGCTGAATCTCAATACTTCTCTAGGAAGGTTCACACAGTGTCTGAGGAGACCAAAGCTCTGAAACGAAAAGTATTTCTCAGCTCTTTGACTAGTTAATCCTCTTGTTCAGAGATCACTTTGTTTAGAAGGTCACAAGTGATGCTTTTTTAAGTCACAATTAAAAATTTGTGACATCTCAGTAAACATTTGAGCAGAAACTATGAGCAAACTATAAATACAAAAAAATGTATTTTTTAAAAAATTTATTCCCTAGAAATATATGTGGCTTTACAATGTGTGTAGGTATTACAATTAAAGTGTGGATAAACATATCAAAGAATGCAGATATGACATCCAGATTAAGGCGTACATTGCATTCTCACCCTCTGCAGTTGTTTTTACTGCAGAAAGCAGTATTTTTCAGGTGATGATTTGAAATTAATATTCAGGTGCTATGTCTAGGGAATTTTCAACAAGCCAGAAATCTCTAATAGACACAGACACAGTTGTGATTCATATTTATTTCTTAGTTCATAGGTTCACAGGTTATTCTAAGTTGGAAGGGACCCACAAGGACCATCTAGTCCAACTCCCAAGTGAATGTCCACCCAGGGATCAAACCAACATGCATGGAACCATGGGCACCACACTCCTTCCATCCAAGCCTCCCATCATCTAGGACATGTCACTGAGATCCTCATCCAGTCTTTTCTTAAACTCCTCCAGGGTTGGTGACTCCACCACCTCCCTGGGCAGACCATTCCACTGAGAGATCACTCTCTCTGTGAAAAAGCTCTTTCTAACACCCAGTCTAAACCTCCCCTGGCATGGCTTGAGGCCATGTCCTCTTGTTCAGTTGCTGGCAGCCTGAGAGAAGAGATGTACACTCACCCGACTAAAACTCCCCTTCAGGTAGCTGTAAACAGCAATGAGGTCACCTCTGACCCTTCTCTTCTCAGGCTGAAAAATGTCAGCTCCCACAGTTGCTCCCCATAGGGCTTGTTCTCCAGTTCCTTCAACATCATTGTCACCCTTCTCTGGACCCTCTCAAGCAGTTTTATCACCATACCTAGCAACCCTAAAGAAGGATCAGACCACCTCCTTTGCAAAGAACAGGGATAACAACAAATGCAATAACAAATTATTGCATAAGAAGTCCTCAAAGAAACAACCAAACCAACAACTAACAAGTCACAACCTAAGCCAAAATCAGATTTGATTTAGTAAGATACTTTGGGGTTTTTGACTGATTGCTATCAATAACTTTTAACAAAGAGATTATTGCAAAGAAAAAAATAAAGTAATGAAATTTTTAAAACTTATTGTAAGATGCCTACATACCCACATCTGTGAACACCATTTTGACAGTAGTATTATTCTCTAAATAGTGGAAGATGTGAATTTGCGATAAAGACAGTGCCAGTACTCATTTACAACTAATACTAGAAGTACTGGAAAGTCATTCCATGCCTTTATCAGTCTTTTTGACTCTCACAACTACAGAATTACACTGTTTTCTAAAGGCAATCTTCCTGCAGACATGCTATCATTCTGATACTATAATATAATGATGCAAAATTAACACTTAATTTTCAGACCTGCTCTGCCAGAAATGTTGAATTTGTCATTCTTTGAACAACTAGAAACTGAAACTTGTCACATAAGGATAAAACCTGTATTGAACTGCAAAATAATCCTTAACACCTTCAAAGGTGAAATTTTAATTCTAAAGGATACAGAATCAAAACACAAATTCAAGTAAAGGACATATTTCCAGGAATTACAGTATCAGTTTTAAGTAGATCACCATTCAAGCAATATCTAACTGAGATGGGGATGAGCAAACAAATAATTCATCAAGATGAGCACATGTAAATAAATAATTAAAAAGCCTAAACCCTCGGCTTTGATGTGGGATATGAATATCAATTGTACCTCTTGAAATCGATGAGATTCTTGACCTGCTTTGTCCCGACATTTACATATGCTAAATAATAAATATAGGGGAGGCTTTTAGCTAAACCTGTGAAACTAACTACTATACCAAACCAGCTACTGATTTGGAAGCTGAGAAGGAAAAGAAAATGCATAGATAGGAAGTGTTTATTCAAGTTTTCTCTAGAGAAACAACACAGGAAGCCTATACATAGTACTGCCACCTTGGAAGAACTATTCTTCCTTACTGCTACCTGTAAATATGCTTTGATATAAAATGTTCTGAAATTAAAATATCATTTAATTTTTTTTTAAAAATCAACTCTTATTTATCTCTGATGGATGTATGCACCAGTTCTGAGTCAAGAGGTGGAGATGAGAAGTATAGGAGAGTGCAGTAGGTTCTTCTGTGACAGAAGAGGAGGAAATCGTTTCAAGTTGTGCCAGAGGAGGTTTAGACAGGATATTAGGAAAAATTTCTCCACTGAAAGGGCTCTCAAGCCCTAGAACAGGCTGCCCAGGGAAGCAGTGAAATCACTGTCCCCAAAAGTGATCAAAAAGCCTCTAGATATAGCATTTATGGACATGGTTTAGTGAGGAAGTTAGGTTCAGTGTTAGGTTAATGGTAGGACTGGATGATCTTAGAGGTCTTTTCCAACCTTAACAGTTCAATGATTCTATGTTGAATCTGGGAAATTACAGAATTAGTAAGGTTGGAAAATGTTCAGTTTTAAAATAAAATGTGTAAAAGATTCCTACAGGGAAAGGAGAAAAGGGAAAAATGCTTTGTCCCCTTCTAGAAAAATGAGGTTCAGAGAAGAAACTTGAACCGTTAAATTACGAAAATATTTATTTAAAGGACAAGTATTTTTTGACACTCAGGGTGCATTCTGTTTTTAAAAAGTGTGTGTTTCAGTTTGTGAGCTCAGCATCATAACTACCCTCAGAAGAGGATGAAGAGTGGATCCTAGACTTGTGTGAAGCTGAGTGCTGTGAGACACCCGATGTATCACATAAGGTGCCTTCATCACTATTCCACTTAATGGAATGACTCACACCATGAAGCTTAGTGGGGAACTCAGCTCTTCAAACAGCCAAAAGCTTAAAGGACAAGTTACTGTCATTATTTCCATGCATGCAGAACAAGTAAGAGTAGTTTCTCCAACCACAGAAAGTATTTACACACCATTTGAGATTCTCCTTAAATAGCGCTGGGAAAAGCTCGAGGGAAGCCATTAATTTCATTAAATTACACAAGGGATTCATCTCTTTGACACGCATCACCATTTCTTCAATGTTTACTATAGCGAACAGAATGATATCCTTAACAAAAGTAACAATATATTTCCAAACAGAAGTGTAGAGAGGAAAATACTGTCAGTCCCTCAAAAAAAAAAAAAAAAATCATGAAATCTCAAACTTAGAAGATTTTTGACAGTTTCAATTGTCTTTTATTAGGGCATTTACACTCACCAGCTTTCAAGCTTTTCTTCATACTAGAAGCTTCTTACTTCACAGCTCCCATGGCCAGGAGCATTCCTTAATTAAAAACTAACACTCCCAGGCTATCTATAAACCAAGAGGATTTTATAGACTGGAACATCAGCAGTGACCCTGGGGGTGCCTGCCTAATCCACACAGCTGAGTTGTCTTCCACTGAAAACTGCAGCAGAGAGGAGAAAGAATGTAAAATAAGGTCTCATCCCAGCACGGAGAACAGGTCCCAGAATTAGGAACTAATATACATGTCAAATATACTTTACTGAAACAATTTTTTCAACTGTCAGTTATTGTAGTATTGCAGGGGAAAGCAAGCTGTTTTAAAAACTAAACCAAACAAAGCACCTCCATTTTTCCTTAGGGTGCAGTTACATATTTTTATTCTTCATTTGGTAACCCATATTTGTTATTGTTAAGCTTTGTACATCATTTAGAAAGCAGTTCATGAAAATGGTATTGTACGGCTTTCTGTTTCAGTAGAGAACATGATCTATTTGGAAGACATGGGAATTTTATTCAGTTAAAATTTCAGCTATTCGTAACTGAAGCATTGACCCTGGACCCCTTCCGGCTCGGAGTGGCCTGCTAGGCTGTGAGGGATCTAGGCGGTGTTACGCTCTGGGATGTGCTCTCGGTCTCTGTACGGGTGTTAGGTGGTGAGTTGGACTAGATGATCCTTGTGGGTCCCTTCCAACTCATAATATTCTGTGATTCTGTGTGATTGTTTCTATGTGTCCATCTTCTGCAGCACCTCAATTAAATGGCCAATTAAAAGGTTACAGCTTATGCTTATGTTTCAAACAGCCTTCACAATTATAGTTGCCGATACTGAAGCAGCCTCCTGAATCATCAACACTGTAAAATCCCATTTTTTAATACAGTTTGGTATTCAGTGCTGATATTTCTTTTTGCTTTCAAAGATATGTACATCAAAATCTAATGAAAATGTGGAAACTTTTTTGACAAAAATGTCTATTTAGTGCTGCCCCTTTTGATATATTCTAAAACTGCGATATCTTGTCCTGAAAGAATGAATTAGGTGCCACTAAAATTTAGCAGAGCTTTAACAATTCACTGTTACTGTTCAGAATAATTTGAAAATGTGTAAAAACCCATGCATTTAAAAAAATCCTTATCTGAATTCAACACATCTGCAATTATAAAAGTACAAGATAAATAAAAATGAAACATAAGGAAATTAAAAGAAGGGAAGAAATTGTTTTCCTCATTTTGTCGCAAACATTTTTCCTAAAATTACTGCTGACTTCCCACATTGCTGTCTATGTAAAACTACACCATTGGAGCTTGTGTGGCAGCTCTGTTCTAGACTGGATCAGCAGCAGCACCACATTTCATACAGTTGTGGCTCAAGACCACAGTATTTGTTTTTATCATCATAAGGAAAGGGAACTTGACTACCTACCTGTACCTTTGAACTGAGATTTCTGCTCTCATCTTACTCTATGGAAGAAAAACTTATTGAACGAATATTTTTCATATACGTCTTTTTAACTATATATGCTACTAAGGAGTTTTGTGTCAGTCTAATTTCTGTGGTCATTAGTGCCATGTTCAACTGGCATAAAACACATCTGACATCTGAACATAAGGGTTTTACTTACAGAGAGCTGCATTATGTCAAGCAAAGAAAGTTACTGACTTTTATTTGATGGTTTCAGTTGGCTGTTTGGATGTAACACAGAAAATGCTGATTACCAGGGTCAAAGGAGGTGGAAATCTTAGCAGAGAAAGAGAAGCTTGAGTGTGGCACTAAGGATCTGTGAGGCAGAAGACATCCATCAGTAACATTTTGTACTCAATGGTGCTGAAGTATGGCAGACCTCATTTCCAGACAGACAGCAAGCACTGTTGCAACCTTACTGAGAAGTGATATAGGTGTGAATAATTGATGCCAGATTAAGACAAACTTTTATCTACCTTTTTTTAACTAGCTTTTAACTACCCACTGAAAATACTTACTCGTAGATGGAGACAAACTCCTCATTTGTTGAAAGTCCATTGTACAAAAAATATAATCCAATTATCTTCCTTTACTGAGTATCCTAGGCTATGTAGCTTGTTAGTCTAACACCTTTGCATCTATTCCTAGTTTTGCATTTATTTAAACAAAATTACTTAAAATAAGTTATGGCTCCCATTAATGTAAATAAGAACAGAATAGAAGTCCGCTTTATATGTAAACACAGAAGAACACACATCTGAAACTGTGCTATGCATAATAGTATCTCTAGTTACTATGATTCAGACATGAATTGTAGCAATTTTTTCCCCACTGTGCACCAAAGGTAAAAAGACACATAGAAAGAACAACATTTTAACCCTCCTGCTAATAAAACAGCAAGAGATGCATACTAAAGTAGGTACACTGTGCTAATGTTCTTAGTGTGCTTCAATTTCATTGTGATGCCAGTAACACATCAGCTGTGCTATGGAACAAATGCTACAAAGCCTGACCTTTAGCACAACAAAAAAAGAAAAGGAAAAAAAAAGAAAAAAAAGGATAAGATAATATTTTGACTGAAATGTTCCATTAAGAGCCAGTCCAAGTCTCTCTGAAGTCAACAGCATAATTCTTGTAAAGAAATGTTATTAAACAGGGCACAAAGAGGTAAAGCCACTTTTAAGGCACAGTTCTCTTTCTCACTTTGATCTTTACTGAAAGAGAATAAAACACTCTATGAAAATTATGTATCAAATCAGTTCTGACAACACTAAACTGTGTCTATGTACAGCAAATAGTTGATACTGTTTTCACCATATTTTATCAACCATCATGTAATTAGGACAGATGCGTAATTACTTGCTTAAACATCTTTACTTCAGCAAAGTGCTTCTATAAGAATGCTTTGGTGGCCAAAAAATGATCTATTCTAAGTGCGTTATCTTAACTGATTTTTTTTTCTACTTTTCTTTTGTGTGAAACTCGCACTTCTGCAGGACTCCATGCTGTTGCCTCTCATATTCTCATCATTTATTGAAAACCTGCATGAAGGATGAATTCACAAGCACAGCAGTATCACTTTTTTCTTCACCAGTCCCTTTTACTCCATTTATAGATGTGTATGAGCAGCACAATCTAAACAATTTATAGTGAATGAAGAATCCTAACTCTTCCAAATTAAACATGTGACTGACAGCAGGTAGTACAAAAACCCACCGTGAGGATGTGACTATAATGTGGCTGTACTAATGCCTGTTGTTGGATAGAATTAAAACAGGCTGTCAGATCTCTGGCCCAGAAACTGCTGGTTATACTCAATGCTTATTCTGATTTCTCAGTGTAAATACAGTGATCCCTCGAATATCGTGGGGGATGGTTCCAGAAAGATGCCATGATAAGTGAAATCCACGAAATACTGGTAAATATGGTAAATATGGTAACTACAGTAGGTAAGGTAAACACAGTAAAGCTGGTAAAGCCAGGGGGAAAAAGCCCTGTGATGTATTGATGGTGAACCGCGAAGTAGTGAGTAGAGAGTGTTTAAGAGAAGACTGGACAAGCAGCTTAGTGACATGGTCTAGCTGGGGGGTGTAGGGCTGGATGACCGGCTCGGAGTGGCCTGCTAGACTGTGAGGGATCTAGGTTGGTGTTACGCTCTGGGTCTCTGTGCTCTCGGTCTCTGTACGGGTGTTAGGTGGTGAGTTGGACTAGATGATCCTTGTGGGTCCCTTCCAACTCATAATATTCTGTGATTCTGTGATTACTGTATTTCAGGGAATCTATCTATCTATCTGGTTTAGGGATATTTTTCCCTTGCATTATTCTATTTCTGCATCCAATAATACACAATATATTACTTGTGTTTTGCCAGCAAAGAAGTCCCAGGTCCATCAGGGAATAGCTAATAAGGGTGTTGACATCACTGTGTACAGACACAGGCACTGAATGCTATTCTCTCAACAGAAACCTTCAGTTAGCTGGGAATATAGTGAATTATTTAAATCCTGCTTTCTATTTTACAATTCTGCTAACCCCAGGGAGAAATAAGACTTCCCACAAAAAAATCTCCCATCAAACCCTGGAAGTTTTTTCCTATTTCTATTATTTGAACTGCTTCATAAACTATGAAGGTGGCCATTGGACATCTATAATTTCACCTCTATCCTCATTCTCCTGTGTTCTCCTCTAAACCAATACGTAATTTGAAATTTCCAGGAAACTGAGATTATTCTCTCTCCTCTTGTATCCTATCAGCTGTCCCTGTATTTTCTTATTCACCTAAGTCCATGGTGTCATTTCATAGCTTCAAGGCCTCAGCTGAGCCAACAAAGCTTCCCAATTCCTAGTTATTGGTGTTTTCTTTCTTCCCATTAAATAAATGTGACAATGTTTGAATACTTCTTTTAGCCATGATTCTTTATTATACCTTGATTATTACACACTCCTCTTCTCTTTGACTGCTTTACATCAGTCAGCTCGTTACAATTTCTGGAATCCATGTAAGCTTTGGTAACTGCGACACACTCTTGCAAGACATTTGAGCCATTAGACCTTTGCCTGTTTTTGAAGTCACAGGTAGAAATGGGCTGCCTGGACAACTATGTCACTAATTTAAACTGCATAAATATCTCTGCATTCAAAAATCACTTTGCATTCTGTCAGAAACATGAGAAACATGAAGAATGGCTTCACTTTTAGGTCCTAGGTAGTGATCAAAATCTGCTCAGTTCAACTCTTTTGAATACTTGGTATCAGCAATGACACATAAACCTAAAGCAGGTTTGGAATCTGCCATCTTTAGTAAACCTAATTAAATAATCCAATTGGTTTAAAGCATATCTTTTAGATGTTCTGTCTCCAAGGCAGTGCAGAGATTGCTGTCAGCTTTTTAATTCTGATTCAAATTGAGAATAAAACTTCCTCACAGTTGAGCACTGTGGGCTTTTAGTCTATATTCAACCTTCCTCTGAAGAACATTTGCATACAGCACTGTCTAGAAAACTACTGCAAGCAGATTATTACATAGTTTAAATTGCAAAGCATTTAAATAGCAACTCTCTCGAAATAGCCTTAGAACTTTTAGGTAATCAGAGACAATTACACTTATAAAACAGCCAGAATTTCAGCAGCAATAGATGAAATATTGAAAATTAACTGACTTACTAAGCGACATCTGTTCTGTTTTCCTGATTCCCATTATCGTCTCCCTGTCACCTTTTCCTGATGTACTTCTGCCTCTTTTCATTGCCAACTATTGTTTGCTATTGCCAACACATGAATGGGACATGGACTTAAGCTACACCAGGCGAGGTTTAGACTGGATGTTAGAAAGAGCTTTTTCACAGAGAGGGTAATCTCTCAGCGGAATGGTCTGGCCAGGGAGGTGGTGAGTTGCCATCCCTGGAGGTGTTTAAGAGAAGACTCGATGAGGACCTCAGTGACATGGTCTAATTGGTGGGAGGCTTGGATGTGTGGAGCATGGTGCCCATGGTTCCATGCTTGTGGGCCTGATCCCTGGGTGGGCGTTCGCTTGGGAGTTGGACTAGATGATCCTGAGGGTCCCTTCCAACTCAGAATAATCTGTGAACCTGTGAATGTGGGCAGGTGAGGAGGAGGTGTCATGTCAGATGTAAGGAAAAGATTTGATTGTACAGCCCTTCGAGTTAGTAATGATGTGGTTCAGAGTCACTGGATGAGGACAAGGGAGATGGAAAACTAAGGCAATATTGCAGTGGGTGTCGACTACTGATTGTTTAACCAGGATGTAAGCACAGATGAGTGATTCTATAGGCAATTAGAAGATATTTCTGGATCCTTATGGGAGATTTTAACTTCTCAGACATACATCAGCTGGGACAATCATACTGCTGTGATGAGCAGGTCTTGGAAATTCTTGAAGTTAGTAGGAAATAACTTCTTAGCACAGATACACAGTGCACCAACTAAGAAAGATGGCCTCCTAGACTTGCCATTCACAAATACACAAGGACTTGTGAGGAATGTGATGGTAGCTGGTTGCCTCAGCCATAGGGATCATGAAATGGCTGAATGCATGCACAGCAATGGCACCACAGGGGAAGTAGAAGGAATGGTTATTTCTGGGATAGAAAAAAATTTTGTTCCAAAAATACATTTTGCATTACAGTAATCATTACTTTTTCTTGCCAAGAGCTTTCTAGGTTATGAGCTTAAGAAAAGTTGAACTTAAACACACAAAAATAAGTCACTCAGAAATTATTATGGGATATACAGAGCACTATGGGATATACAGAGCACAGATAAGTATTAAAATGATTAATGGCAAAGTTTGAAAAAGAAAATTAATTACATGCTACAGTTATATAAAGTTACTCAGATGTTTGGGGTTCTTTACAAGTAATGGCTCTGGTTGTCTTTGGAAGAAACAAAAATTAATACATGGTACCTGAAATTCAGGAAATTTTTTTTAAAAATATAAATAATATTTCTCATCCTTAATCTGTATTTGGCAAACAAATATTCTATCTATAGCAGAAATAAATATATAATAAAATATTCTAGCAAAACACCTGAAGCAGCAAGCCATTACTCTGCTCGGTTGTTCAGTTTAGATACTTCTTGGATTTTATATTAAAAAGTTATTGTTCAGAAACTGCACTTAGAACAACCCATTAATAATAAGAGTATTTATAGTAAATACTATCTATGTGTCATTTTAAACATTATTGTTGTTTGTAAGTGTGCAGTCAATTGTTTTTTCTATTTTATGAAATGTGAGAGAAACAGCTGCTTATGTTTTATTAACTCGTAACTATGATCTACGAAAATCACCAAGTGACAGTTTATGGTAATGTATTCCATATGTGGTCTTGATCTGAGTCAATTTGGAGGGGCAGAGACCTCAGACAGAAGCTCTACTAAAGAGACTTGGAATTATCACAAAATATTTATTTCAGTTTCATTGGCCAAATTGAAGTATTCCCAAAGTCAAATCATATTTTCCCTTCAGTTCATAGTATCAATCCTTCAAGGTAATACTGAAGTTAGTTGTAATATTCCTATAGACTATTAGATGAGTGTTTTAAGCACTGAAGCTTACCATGAGTTTGAAGGCAATTTACATAGCAGATAATAATCTCACCTTTTTGTCATGATTGGCTATAGAAATATTTGGCACACTAACAGAGAGCATTTACAGTGATCCCCGTTACTTGCGAGTCCTGAGAGTGGGGCTTGTTTCAGATGTCAGGCTGTGCTCCGCCAAGGCGGGTGAGCACCGGGGCTGGGCCGGGGCAGAGGAAGGTGAGCACCGGGGACGGGACCAGGACAAGGGGCGGGGTGAACTCTGGGACCAGGGCTGGGATGGGGAGGGGAGGGCAAGCGCCAGGGAGCGGACCGGGACGGGGAGGGCAGCGAGTGTTGGGGACGGCGCTGGTTGTGCTCACCGCATGAGCAGTGGGACGAGGGTCCAAGCAGACTGGGGTCGCGGTAGGTTCTGCGCACGCTTCAGGTCCCACAGCTCGCTGGAAAATCAACAGCGAGTATGGGATCTTGCAAATCACAGATCGCGACTATGTGGAGGATCACTGTGTTGGCATTTTTGAACCATGCTATCTGTCTATTATTTTTTTCAGAAGGTTAATGTCTATCCAGATCATCCAAGTTAAATTTTAAGAGGTTTTCTCATACAAAATCTGCAGTGAAAAACCTGTCTGACAGCTTCTTTTCATAAATTCAAAACCAAGGAAACACACCTCTGCAAACACAGACCAGGACAATCCTAGAAGCTAACAGTTTATATTCTTGTCTCTTAACACTCAACCATGAGTCTGGCACTTATAAATTATTAAAATGTATCCAAATGTTAAAAAAATATCCAGGTGACGGGGACTAAAATACCTGAAACAGAAGGAACAAAAAGAGGTACTCTTGGAAAAAAGGATATGGAAGAAAAGGCAAATTGGTAGTTTAAAAGCAGTAAGTCATCACACCTAAACAATCTATGTGAGAGTGCAGTAGCAGTTTTTATATACAAAATTACTGCATTACTAAAGGGACTATGCTATGCTGTATAAAGAAAAAAAAAGTTGTTAGGGGATAAAACGTCATAAAGTTATTCATTTTTGCACTGTCCAGAGAAGACTGCAGGAAAGTGTTGAAAGACCTAAACAAGAGTTTTTTGATAGTATAATTAAGTATTTAATATGCACACTGCAGAGCGTAAACATTTAAGAGAAATATATAAACCCTCTGCACTATTTAACTGTATCCAAAGAAACTTGCACATTATTACAGAAAGCCAGATAAACTGCATTAAAAAAAAATAATCCCCAAATCCTACCAGTCTGGAGACAATGCTTTTACATGAATAGACAGTACAGTTTTATAAGGTGTATTTTGTGCAGCACTGAACACTTATCCTGCAAAAATATCTATCAGAATCAGAAATACCTGGTTATTGAAGAAGAAAGATGCTTTAAGAATTTCTACTTTATAACAGGAAGAGGAATACTAAGTGACATTAGATATCTAACACATACAATGAGCAGAACACTGAGCAACTATTATCTCTCACTTGTGACAGGAGAATAAGGATATACAATCAAGTAAAATAAATGTATATCCACGAGTGATTATTTTTTTTTCCAGACAAAGAGAAATAAAACCAAGGACTTAACTGCCTGGGGCTGTTAGATATCTACCAGTGAGTAAAACTTAGAATGAAAATTTGCATTCCACTAAAAGTATCAAGTGGTAACATAAGACTGATAGAGATCTTGGAAAGGACATTATACAGGCTACTTTACAGACTTGGCCAACCTCTAAATAGAGATCAGAAGCCTCAACACAAGTCTGCCAAGCTCTTACAACTTCCCTTGAAGGACCAGGCACTGTTCACTTGTTTGATAAAGACCTGACATTAGGCCTAAATCTAAATTACCACTCTGGTATTCATTAGTGGAAAACTCAATTTGAGGAGCTCTCTGAAATTCCTAATTCTGTCCATAGGCCACACTCATGGACTTGCATTTTGATCCAAGTACAGGAAGATAAAAAATGCAAGAATAAAAAACAGTCCACAAGCAAAGTATACTGGAGTTTAGAACTTTTGGTCTGAGGAAAGGTCTGGTTTAATTATACAACCAAGCTTAAAGTCTACAGGGTATACTTAATCTTTAACACAAACACAGACAGTTGTCTGGTGACCAGGCTGATAATACCTTTTGTCTCAATATTTCAGCTCAAATGAACACAGTTTTATTCCTGTAAAGACTGAAGATTTGGTTTAGGAATTACCTAAAGCAGTTCAAAATAAAATATTTCAGAAGCACTGGAACTTCAAACATTATATTAATTCCTTGATGAAACTGATTGTAGCCATCAGTTTACAGTCACATGTATCTTGAAGTGCTTTTGCACCTTCTTCCAGCTGACTGCTTGTTTAGTTTGCTTCTCCTGAGGATTTAGTGTTAATTAACAGAACACTGTGAAGTTCTTTGGCCTGTGAACTAATCTGGTTTCTTCCCAGATCTTCCACAAGCCAAAGCCATTTCTCTTTTAAGTAAGCTAAAGACAGTAAACCAAAGACACTCAGTGCTCAAGCAAAAAAAAAAATTCAACAAAACAAACTACCAA
The DNA here is from genome assembly GCA_013390025.1 of Pitta sordida. NCBI lineage: Eukaryota > Metazoa > Chordata > Aves > Passeriformes > Pittidae > Pitta > Pitta sordida. The sequence continues at coordinate 47,893 of WEKX01013993.1, read as the reverse complement.
AATAATTCAATACCATCCAGCAGGCCAGGACTGCCAGCTGTAAGCTGGAACAGTAAATCAGCACACATATGTGAGGAAACCTGTTTCAGCTCCAAACTCTCAACAGATTTCTCCAAAGTAAAGCATTATTTTAAATATTAAACAACTCTCTTCTTGACAATACTTTTTGAAACAGCCCCCTTACCCAGCAGAGCCTGAAAACAGCATTAAACAAGGCTTCTATAACAACGTCAGAAAAGGAATTTAAAAAAAAACTAAAGGAAAAAACCCCCTCAAACTAGAACTCCCCTCCCACCTCAGAGTAGACCCATCAAAGAAGAAAAAGTTGGCAGGGAGAAAAGGAGCTGAACTACCTGCACATCCAGAGGACTCATAGTACCGTTACACCAAGAAAATTAAGTAGTAGTCACTGAGTCATCAAGACCTGTTGCTTTTTAATGGTGGTGCTCTTGGTTTATATTGGAGTCAGTCTCAAATTCCAGGGATGCAGGCAAGAGGGAGACCCACCATGAGTAGGAGTTCAAGTATCTCTGTTACACTGGACATACTTCTTTATTTAGTCACTTAATGGTATTTCATTCTTTATTTCACGCATTGCACTTTATCTTTCCTTTTCATCACCTTTTCTAAGGTCTAAAACTCTTTAATGTCACCACATACCCTGCTAGAGTCATTGCTCTAGGTGTGTACATGTTACGAGGCATGTGTACCTTGTGCCCAATGTGAGGCCCAAAGGGTGTGCTAAATGACAAAAGTGTCAAGTTTCGACAGAAGAAGCCTTCACTGTAAGGAACCTAACATGTCTTTTCCATTGTACTTCTGATATTTGCTTCTGGAAAAAATATTATTACCTGTTCTTGTCAGTGGGGTAGGTGGGAGGCATTACTGCAGTGATCCTCCGCATACTCGCGATCCATAATTTGCGAGATCCCATACTCGCTGTTGATTTTCCAGCGAGCTGTGGGACCTGGTGCATGCACAGAACCTACCGCAAACCCAGTCTGCTCGGCCTCCAGCCCTGCCGCTCGTGCAGTGCGCGGCACCGGCCCCACCCCGCCTCCCCCCCGCTGGCGTGGTGAGCACAGCCGGCCCTGTCCCCGCTCCCCTCCACCACTGGCGTGGCGAGCATAGTAAGCCCTGGCCCTGGTCCCCGCTGTTGGCGCAGCAAGCACAGCTAGACATCTGAAACAAGCCCCGCTCTCAGGACCATCCTCCAGACCTTATTAGGGGAGGGGGCGTGGCTACAGGTGGCATATTTGACTACGTAGTGGTGTTGCTATCTTTGCGAATTCCCCGACTCGCGTGAGGAGGACCAGACCCAACAGCCCATGAGTAACAGGGATCACTGTATTTGGCTTTGATATTCAGTCTTCTGGAGAACTGCTACGGTGTATTTCATTTGGATATAATAATAAACAGAGCAGCCTTTTATCAATTATTATTTCATTGTTGTGTATTTAAGTATTTACGTAAGTATTTAAGTAATTTCTATTTCCAATATAAATTTATTGAACTAGTAAAACAGGGAAGACCCATATTCAAGTTTTAACTCTAGTTCGTATCATAATTTAAGCGGGAGAGCTGGGCAGCTTCTCTGCTGATTAAAGGAAGATGATGCCAGACAGCTTCTATTTTCCTTTTAAATAATTACAATTCAAGTTACTGGAGGCCTGTGGATAAGAGCTTGAAAGCTATCCTCACTTTTTTGCAGAAGGCTGGGCTGCAGTCACTAATTAGCAAGGGAAAAGATAAAAAGTAGAGGGCAAAGTTCTTCATGTTGGTTCTATTCAGAAGGAATCCTCCTGGCTCAGGTTGGTCTCTACTAGTTTTAAAACTGCTGAATGAGGACAGAGCAATCACAACAGAAAACCGGGCATAGATTTACTGGATACAGTAAGTTCCCCTCTTTAGAAGTATACCACTCTGGGGTGTGCGTTTGGTCTCTGTACAGGTGTTAGCTGGTGAGTTGGACTAGATGATCCTTGTGGGTCCCTTCCAACTCAAAGTATTCTATGATTCTGTGATTTTCCTTCCTATTCAAGTTACATCTAAAAAATCAAGTTCTCTTAGTGTTATCTGGGACAGAAGTTACACCTTTTCCTGGACAACGTATAACATTTAACACATGACTCTTGTATGAATTATGTACAAGCTGTACACTCCAGTATACAAACATGGTCAGAATATTCATTGATAATAATAGTTACATAATTGATAATAATTAATTACATAATTAACAAAGTAACCATGAAATCATACCATCAAGGACATTTTGTCTGTAATCAAAAACTGAAGTTCAACAGCAGAATCTATTTTCTCCTTTGAAGTGTCATTTTCCCATGTTGGTGTGATGACCAGTTTTCAAACCCAATTCCTTTTCAAATGTATTCTGAATTTGTGGGGTGGTTTCTCAGTATATGAAACACTAAATATATAGATGCTATTATCTGTTATATTATTAAGCACATCTTTAAGAGTGGAAGGAAAAATGATCCTGACTGCAGGGCAGTAAGACACTCATGTAGAAATTGCCTTACTCATGTATTCCATCTTGCCACCTCAGGGAGGGAAATCTTTGCAAAAATGGCTGCCGTCCTACCTCCCATCTGTGTCCTCTTTGATGATTCCCCAGAGACATGACTGCCAGTTACTCACAGACTTTCCAGGAGAGAAAAAATGCACTGGGATATGATCCCACAGTTCCACATGACAAATTTTATTGTTATCATCCATCTGATGTGCCAGGACCAGGCTAACCAACCAGCTATTTGGACAAGTGTTCTTATTCAGCACACTGAAGAAATAATGAAGAACAGATGCACTTCATGAAGCTATTTTTAGTAGATTTTTAAAAATAGCGATAAAGTCACAGAAAATCGGACACATAAGAACACATAAGAATTTCTTCAAAAAGACTCTTTTAATTATTGATTTTCACATATAAATTTCCTTGTTTGAACTAGAATACTTTGCTACTTTATATAACAAATTATTCATCTTACTTGGGATTGCTGATATTGAAAAACTAGCTAGTGGAACTCAAATGACATCTTTCTAGAAAACTGAAATAGAATGAGATTAATTATGAATATTCAGCTATCACATCTCAGATTTATTTCGTATTATTCTTAACACCCACATTCTGTCATTGCTGTTTTTTCTACTTTTCTCTACATCTACCCATGACTCATTGTTGCTTGCAAATCCAAAGCAGTTAATTTTAGACATTTGCCTTCTGAGAATAAATCATAAATGACTATAAGACCTGACAGTCTTTTGAGACAAAAATGTCACCTCCCTTCAGAGATGTTCTCTGTGCTCCTACCTTCATATTCTTCCATTTACTTCTGCAGAGGTAGTCTTAATTCACATCAGCCTCAGTGAAGAATCAATTACATAATTTAAGGCTTCACAAACAACACCAGCTTACTAGAAGCAGTGGATTCAAAATACTTATTTGTGCTGTTCTAAGGTTGCATTATCATCAAATGCTATTTTAAGGGAATTTGCACTTCCTGCAGTAGAAATGAGTAAAACTCAGATCAATGATATAATGTAAATGCCAATACTACTCAGTTCTACATTTCTAAAAGCAGAAGCAGATTTTGAAGACCGGCTTAAATGTGTATGATGACTGCCCCAATCATGTGCATTATATGTCTTGTAAATAATTTTAAGCTAGTTTTCCATGTTGTTTTATTTCCTCTACTTTAAAATTGAGCCAGTGATTTCTTGTTTTCCTGTAATACCCCAGGAAAACCTGCTGAGATATCACAGCTTTTGTGGAACTCTGCCAAACAAGTGAGCCCACACAGACTGGTACAGGTCAGTCCCATCATATCAAATTATCCTGATGGCTTTAAAAAAGGTACATTTTAATCATATTGCTCATGACAAATTGCACACGTGGTTTCTTTGACTGTATATAAAGTCAGGGTGAGCACATAAATACATCTAGAAGAAATAGAATTCCATGAAAACCAAGCCCAAATCCTATTCATACTAGCATATCACAGATTATCTTGGTTGGTATATTAAGATTTTTCTTAAGAAGAACATCAGTGGCTCCACAATTTTACTTAGTAACTTAAGTAATAGCAATGCTTTGAGACTTTAAGAACACAGGCAGGTTTTGTTTCAAGAGGATTGCCTGACAAAAACATAAGTCTTGAGGGCTATGGAAGATGATAGAGGAAACAGTACAACTTCTGAGGGACTGAAGGAATGGCATCAAAGTACACTTGTTGAGGTATGGATCTTCAACTATTACCAGATAGCTACTGATGTGAAGATACCAAAGTCAAAGTGTTGACAGAGGAAGATCGACAGTGAGCCACAAAAGAATGGGGACAAGGGGATATGGGCAAAAGCAATTGTGAGCCCAGGGAGGAGTGTGTAAACAAGCAAAAGAGCTCAGGAATGAAATGCAACTAAGGAGGGTTAAAACAAAATTCAGAAAGAAAAGACAGTCTTCGGGAAGGAGAGGCAGGGAAGGTGCGGGATTTGTCCCTTATGTGAAAGTAGTGAGAATGTTGGAACTCTGTCTAGGGATGGACATGAGACAGCTGACAATTTACAGGATTGCTTAGGATTGATGGGCAGACTATCATGGTTGACATTGCAGTGAGCATCTGCTACAGACCTCCTGTTCAAGAAGTAGATGAGGTGTACTTAGTGCAAATAGTTGTTAGTCCACGTGAAAACCTATGAGCTCTTCAGAGGGCTTGGGTATGTAGAGTCTTGCAAACAGAGTATACTGAAATACTGAAACTTCCATTTTAGTAACAAATACTGAAATAGTGACTATATTAAAGTTATAAAAGTGATGATTATCCATTCTACAAATATGCTTTTTTTTTTCCCTCAGCAGTCAGGCATCCTAAAGGCAAATTCAAACCTGCTCTAAATGTCTTTGCAGACTCATGGCAATCTTTCCATTGACTCCAGGAAGAGCTGAATAATAAATTGCACCAAAGATGTGCAAGGCAGGCTCATTGTGCAATACATTCATAACAGTGACATTTGACTAAGCTGCAGTGGGCCATGAGTCATGTACTGCTAAATGTAACAGTCTGAAGGCAAAAAATGCTATACACATAAGAGAGGGAGGAGCAACATGAATGCTGTTCAGAATAAATAAAAGTTGTATTAATCCAAAAGCCATAGAAACCAAAATATTATCCAGCCAAAAGTGCCAAAGGTCTGACAGCAGTGAAATTTAAAAACTCAGTAAATCAAGAATGTAGAAATTGCTCACCCAGCCACCTGAGGTAGTCAGATGATACTTAACTATTCTAAAGTGAAGAAATGATGGCCTAGTAAACGCTTCTTGTTTTGCAATAGATTTGAGAATTACCTAAAGGTTTGCTAAATACAGTCCCCAACTGGCTCAGTTCGTTAATGCACCAGACCAATTACAACTCTGTACCAGCTCCTTAACCACAGACTCATGGGTGTAACCATTAAATAAAATCTTTACAGTGACCAGGATTGAACTAAGGCTGACTCTGCCTCAGATTTCTTTTTAATATTTGGAGGACTGATTCAACCCATGATCCCAACATCCCTTTGTCCACTGGAATGGGAGTTGAACCTAAGCTTTTCTAACTCTTTTAACAGACGGTTTCAGCCATGCACAGTGAGGGCTGGTTGCTCACTGAGGAATGGGAAGGTGGAAGCCAAGCATAACATCCAGCCAGTAGGTCAGATGTCTTGCCAGTCAGGGCCTAGTCCCATGATACCCAGGCAAGGTGAACAGGGCAGGACAGACCCAGAGATGGGTTGAGCCAGGCTCAAACAAGAGTCCAGATCATCAGGCAAAATGCTGGTGATGAGACAGGTCTGAGGTCAAGCCAGAAAATCAGCCTTCAGGTTAGGGTCTTGTTCAACACAGCCCATGCCCAGGCAGGACAGGGCTGTGGTTAAGCAGGAGAACAGCAGTCCTCCAACACAGCTTAGGCAGGCACTGAAGGTCCTGGGCTGAGCTGAAATCAGGCTCCCGGGTCCATGGGCAGAGGAGATTGGTCAGGACCATTAAGGTCTGATCATCATAGAATCATAGAATAACCTAAGCAGGAAGAGATCCACAAGGATCACTGAAGTCCAACTCCTGTTAAGATCATTCACCAAAAGCAACCAACTAAATGATTCAAGATGCAGTTAAAAATTGCATGTAATGAAAATAGATCTGCTGCACACTTTTGGTCAAGGGGATAAAAATCATGAACAATCAATGGAATGACCAGTATTCATTTCACTTTTCATTTAGCAATGACAGATTTGAGACTAGCTTTGTGACTATCATGAGTTAGGAAGAAATATGAGAAGCAATTCATATTTTACAAAGTTGATTTTCTTGTGGTAGTTCGAGGGGTTTTTTATTTGTCTATGTATTATAAAACATTATGACACTCTACACATGAGAGAATTGCAGGTTTTACAATAACTGCCTCCAACATGCATCAAGGTAACCTTAAATATGTATAAATTTGTATTTCACCACTGTAGTTGTAGAACATATAAATGCTCCATAAAATGTAGACCCTATTAAAATCAATGACAATCACTGTAATTCCCCTTTGTTAGAGTCAGGTTTTCAGTTTCTCTTTCCTCAATACTGTCCTGAAAATCAACAGCTAAAATAGGCAACCCTTTCTACATTGACATCTGGCTCAAAGTTTCATTAAAATATTGTTAAAATATTGGACAGATGGATAAACTGAGGCCAAACATTACCCCACACAAATTAACCCTACAAGTATAATGAAAGCCCTCTTTCACACATGCTACTATAAAGCCTTTGTTAATAAGAATTCCCCTTCTCGGATATTCAAAATGAAGTATTGTTCATTGCCATATGGCTCACATTAAATACAAGAAAACAAAAAACAACACAGTAAGTCTTTGACATTTTAATGACTGTGGATCAGCTAGTTCTACCAGAAGCTGGTCTATTGGCTAATTACTCTCCATGGTAAAAACATTAATTTCAGCTCCTGACTTTTTCTGGTAATTTTGAGTTAAAATCTTTGTGCTGGAAAAGGTTAGATGCATTATCAGCAGCCCTTAAAGATCTCATCTGAGATGAAGGTTCCTTTGACATTGCATAATTAGAGTATAAAAGAAAACTTTTAAATAAGATTGATTATACAAGACAAAAAGAGAAATGCTGAAAGTGAATGGACATCAGAATGCCTCCATTTTAGGGCAGCGGATTTTCTCCTGTGGAGGAAGAGGCTTTCATAGGAACCGTTCTGGGGGTCTGGCTGACTCATGGGTCAATAAAATTTCACACAAGCACAAGGTTTCCATTAATCTTAACTTTTAGAACGTAAGGGGTTTACTGAACGGTGCCAACTCCTGTTGCGCACTAACAGAAACACTTGTAGGTTTACAGGAATTCACAGTCCCTCTCAATCTCCATTTGAAAAGCAGAGACTTGCTCTTAAATATAGACAGGACAGAAAGTGTCTTTTCAGTACAGTATTTTGCTAAACACAAATTATCTTTAGAAGAAGAGATGTGTTGATCAGACTTCAGAATCATCACCTGACTAAAGAATAATTTGCATCACACAGAATGGGGGTAGTTAATTTAAGTCATATGAAAGTTAAGTGTAAGGCTGATGCATATGATATGAACCAAGACACCACTGGATTGCTGCCTACCGTGGTGTCAGAGTACTACCTTGTGCTAGAAGAGATGTCCAGTTAAAGTAGGACAAACACACAAAGCAATGTTGTTACCTAATTATGAACATTCTCCTGAGATCAGGCCAACCAGGGCTGGTATCTTCACTCATAGACAGTCCTATATTATGTGGAGGGAAACTAATAAACCACATGTGGACTGAACTTGAGCATCACGGAGTTTCACAGGTTTCACAGGTCATTCCAAGTTGGAAGGGACCCACAGGATCATCTAGTCCAACTCCCAGACCCACAAGTGTGGAACCACGGGCACCACGCTCCATCCATCCAAGCCTCCCACCATCTAGACCATGTCACTGAGCTCCTCATCAAGTTATGGCAACATATCACAGATATAAGAAATGGAGAAACATTAAAACATTTCTTACACTACACCACTATTAAAAGATAATACTGCAATGCTTTAGGTGATTCCACAGAAATATTTAGATAGAGAACAGAGTTCAAGAGAGAAAATATCCTATTTTCAGTAACTCAAAGCCATGCAAGCACAACTATTTTCCTAAATAATGATGTTGAGAAAACAAGGAGCAGATGCTGCATGAATTTGATCGTGATAAAGACAGCTGCACAGAAACATGGCTGGGGCTGCTAAAAGCTTGGAGTCCACATAATGATTCTGATAAGATTTCTGACCTCATCGTTCTCTGCAACCCTAAATTCACTCTGATAGACACACACAGATATAAAAGGACTTATTAACTGCCTCCTTGATCTCTACTGAAAGATAATTTTGCCAGGTTTTATCCCAAAACAACTTATATTATTTTAAATAAAATCAACAGAAATGGAAAATATTACATCTGTAATTCAAAAATATCTTGAATTACTTTCAGCACAGCCTTGCTCTGCTTAGAATACAGTAATACCTTGCTGCATTGCGACCCCTCCATTGTGACCTCGCTGGTTTGCAAGAAACGTTTCTCACAAATCTGCCTCAGTGATTTGTGGAGCTTCCCAGCCAACGCGCACACAGTGCCTTTGCTTCGCTGAGGGGTGGCACCTGTGATCCCTGTGGGGCAGGACTGGCCCGGCCCTGCGGGGAGGGGACATGGTGCCTCTCGCTTCCGTGACGTTTATGGTCCCATGGCACCGTGCCCCGGTCCCTGCCCCACTCCTGTGTGTCCTACAATGGAAGGCTCACGCCGCGGTATGCCCCGGGTGGCTGCTGAAACCCAGCACAGCACCACCACAAGCCACATTGTCCCGTTACTCTAAGCCCAGTCAGGGGACTGACCCCCACCAGGAGCATGTTAGTGTTTCCATGGCTACAGGCAGGGAAGGTGATCTGGTCTGTGCCTGGGGACTGCGCGCCTGGCACACCTGGTGATGACATAGCCCCAGGGCCGGCTGTGGCGGTGGTGGAGCAAGCGCTGTCTGCTGGGATGTGGCAGCAGCAGGACGTGCTCACAAGTTAAGGTTTCCTAGGCTCCAAGAGCACCAGTCAGAGCCCCGGGACACCCCTTCCCATGGAGAATAAGCGGTGGCAGCATCCCAGCAGCAGTGTGGCTGAAGAGAAGCCCAGGGATTCTCTGGGGAGTCTCCCCAGGCAGAGTGGGCTCAGAAACACTTCCCTTTGCTCCCCTGTGCTGTGAGAGCCTGTGGGGAGGAGCAGAAATTTTCCCTGGTGTTCCTGGTTGGGTGGGGGTGGAGCGATGGGTATGGCCTGTATGCATATTAATGACCCACGCATGTTTGTGAATTAGACGTTTCACGAGACCCTGGCAATACCCCTTCCTTGCAAAGGGTGAGGTATTACTGTATTATTTGGATATGTTGAAGGAAACAAGCACAAGAAATGCAAGACAGGTAAGAAACAGGCTAAGTGAAACATAGTGATATGTACTGAAAGTGCAACTCAAATGAGGGGCAATTCTTAAAGAAGATCTTCAAGGATCCATTTTAGGATAAGTCTTTTCTTAATATTTTCACTGATGACCTGGACACAAAAAATACCTATTTGTTGACATATAACTGTGAAGCAGCAACAGCCTGGCTGAGGACCAAAATATTGTACACAAAATGCTGTATGACTTTGAGGACTGAAGTAATAGAAACAATTAAATTTTAATACTACAAGATACGGTGTTATGCATTTGAGGGCTGCTATGAAATACGGACAACTGGAGGCCATTACAGGATACCCAAGACACCCATTTGATACAGCTTTGAAAAAGGCAACTGAAATCCAACCTGAGACACGGGGTTTCTCTGTACTTTCAAATCCAGCACATTACTGGAGGAAAGTCCTTCAATCAAATATGATTGTGTTCTAGACGAAGCATAATTGTGTTCCAAGTATCTGCAATACTACAGTCATATCTTTCTTATTCACGCCTCTGTACTCACGTTTTCGCATATTCGCGGATTGTTTTTCAGCAAAAATTATGCAGTTATTCACAGAGCTTCCAGGTTGACACATTTGCAGTACCTCTGCTTCACCGAGGGGTGGTGCTGTCACTCCCTGTGGGGCAGGACTGGGACGCTCCCGCAGGGTAGGGGGGTGGCACCTTTCACTCCTTGGGGACCGCCACAGTTCACTCCCTTATGAGTGTTGTGGAAGTTACATGGTGGGGAAGGTTTATAATACGAGGGTTACAGTCCTGTGGTGGCATGGCATGGTCCTGTTCTGTGGTAGCAAGTGGCCCATGCCACATGCCAATGCCCACTCTGTAGTGGGGAAGGTTTATACTGTAACAAGTGGCACCACAGCGTGCCATGGTCCTGTTCCATGGCAGCAGGTGGCCCGTGCTGCAGCCCTGGGCCCGCTCCATAGAAGGACCCCGTGGTGGAAGGTGGCAGTGCTGGGCGTAGCAGCCCGTACAAACTGGGAACAAAGTGGCCTCACCCCACAGGGTTGTGTGCACATGTGTGTATGTGTATGAGTGTGTGCCAGAGGTAACTTTCCATAGGTACAGGCAGGTGAGGTGATGAAGATGGTGGAAGGTGTGCTGGTGATATCAGGCCAGCCAAGTGCTGTGTGTCCCTGTAAGCTGTGTGCCCAGTGCCCAAGGCAGCTGGTGATACGTAGTCCCAGGGAAAGTGCCTGGGGCCAGTGGATGTATTGTAGCCACCACAGTTAAAGGGAAAAAAACCTCTGACACCAACACCACCTGCCTCCATGAGGGGCCCCAGGGTGTTGCAGGGTGTTGCGAAGTTGAGGGTTCCCAAGCTCCAAGAGTGCTGGCAGCACAGACCTGTGCCAATCTGAGCCCAGGAAAACAAGGGTCCTCCCCAGTCAGAGAGGGCTCAGAAACACTTCCCTTTGCTCCCGTGTGCTGTGACAGGTTGTGGGGAGGTGCCGAAAATGCTTCCCAGCACTCTGAGGTGGCAGGTGGTGTGGGGGATGGGCATGGCTTATTTGCATATTCATGACACACATATTCGCAGATTGGGCAATTCGCAGGACCCCAGAAGTCCCACAATCCATGAATTTCAAGGTGTGACTATATTTATGATTCCTTGAGAGTCTATGTTAGTATTGCCCCTCTCAACATTACTCTAATTTAAAGCAAAATTAAATCAGAAATATTATCCCAACTAGTAGATATTTGGCAGATGGAATTAGACAGTCAGAATGATGTCTGTGCAAATTCAACATCAGCAAAAGAATTTTTTTTCTTTAAAAATCATTATGTTGCTAATGGATATGAAAGAGCTACTGAAGCATTATTAAGAGAGGGAAAAATATCAGGCTATGGCAGTAGGGGAAGTCAGAAAGTGTGGCCTTCAAAGCAAACCTACCATAAAAAGGGTTGGAAAACTAGTGGTAAAGTTTTGAATGGAAAAAATGTTAAGAAGAATAAAAGAAAACTCTTGATACAAACCAGTTCACCTAACATTGCAGTACGGAAGGGTGACTTTACAGTTGCTGAAGTAGATCACTCTATTACACAATGGTTTTAATGCTTTTCATTACACTGTTATTAAAAAGGCTCTTCCTTAAAATGTAAGTAACTTTGAAATGTTAATTGAATAATTCAGATTCTCCATTCAAAAAACCTGAGAAACAACTTGAGTTCTTCCTTGAATGAAATTCATAATTTGCCCCTTGTTCTTCCTGGACAGGATGTGGTGCATATGTAAGCCCAAGAATGTTTCATTCATGAAGTAACTATTCAAGGAGAGTGATTATCAAAGACTATGGATTTATATAAGCAGAGGCTTTTGAAGACATGACAGACAGTCATGCATGGGAACTACTTGAATTACATCCTTCTACAGAGTGGAGAAGTGATGTTGCAATTACGGCAAAAAGATCAGGGTTGACATTTCTAGTTTTATTGCATGAAGTCAGATGGCTTAACAAAGTTTTCTTTCTCTTTCCCTCATCCCTTGTCAGCCCCGAAAGACACAAAGAATAGTAACTCTTATTCTGTTCAGGCAGAATCTTTTTATCCCTGCAACTTGTACTGCAGTACTAGACAGAATTCACTACCTCCAAAACAAGCACGTGGAAAAATCCATAGTGCAGTAACCCCTCGCTACTTCGCGGTTCACCATTCACGGCTTCAATACATCGCAAGTTTTTCCCCCGGCTTTACCGTATTTACCACTACTTTGTGGATTTTGCTTATCGTGGCACCTTTCTGGAACTGACACCCCACGATATGAGAGAGATTACTGTATTTCCTTTCCTCTTTTGCCACTTAGTAGCACAAAAGCAGGAAAAATTAAAGGTGAACAGCAGTACACACTTGATTCACCGCACAGAAAGTTATATGACATCAAAAATACTATCCTGACAGTAATCCTGACAGTAACAATTCATCATGACAACAGAATTAAAACATTGTCTTTGTAAATTCAAAAGTAATTTGCAAGGCTTCACTAGCACATTTTATAATCTTCACTGATGAAAATTATCCAATCTTTTCAACATCAGGAAATAGAAAGTGCAAAGCAAATGGAATTTGTCTTATTTCTGTGTACAGTAATCCCTCGAATATCGCAGGGGCCGGTTCCAGAAAGATGCCACAATAAGCAAAGTCTGCAAACTAGTGGTAAATACAGTAAATACAGTAAACATGGAAAATACAGTAAATACAGTAAAGCTGGTAAAGATGAGCAGAAAAAACACAACGTATTGAAGCCATGAATGGTGAACTGTGAAGTATCGAGGAATTACTGTATTGCCAGAATATTCTTTACAAATAAAATTATTTCACTTTAATCTTTTTTATGAAAAATGAAAAATAAGTTATCTGAGGAAAATACTTTCTTGCAGATAATATGTTAGAAATACAGAATATATTTTTATTAATCTAAATTGGATCTGGCCTTTATAGTTCTGCCTCTCTTGTGGGATATGAGAGCATCTGTTACTTCCTGTGTATAAGTGTATGTGCATAAGCATCAGCACAAGCATTACTCATTATGTGTGCATTGTTTTCTAGAAGGAAGACAGTTAAGGGCGTGGAGCAGAATCACAGAATACTCCTCTCTTAGCACCAGAAACTTAAATGTGCTTAACCTGGCCTTCTGCTTTAGGGAGTATTTCCTAATTATGGGAAATTTAGGAGAATCAGTGTTTGCAAATTTTGGGCTACTATACCAGTACTTCTTACTCAGAAACACAAAATTTCTGTCGCCAAAGTGTCAAAGTCTATGGATACATTGGTAGCAAATTCCATTGGCAATATCAAATTCAGGGGACACTGTAAAGTTACTACTGCAGAGAGAATAAAATTTTAGCAATGCTTTTTCTGGATATTGATAATGGCAGAATCTTTCAACTGTGTATCATAATTCAGAGCTGCTCTAACAGTATGAATATAATTTAGTAAAAGCTAGCCTCTTTGAGATGAATATCATATTTCAAATGTGACAGGATATCATATCTCAAAACCGAATGAAGTTACAGCTTTCCCATTGATAGGGAGTTTAATAAATAAGAAGTATGTTGTATCACTCCTTGAGACCTGTTCCTCCAGCATGAACGCCTGCAGAATACTCCTGCAGAGCTTTCTCATTCCTGTATCTAACTCCCTGAGCTCTTTCTCAAGTAATGTCCACCAGAAACTAAGACAGGGAGTTAAAAATATTGGAAAACCCTGAGTAAAATTTGGATTTATGNTCCTAATAACACAAACCAAGCTTAAAAAAAAAAAAAAAAAGACATTTCCTCTACACAAATACTGATGAAAGACACATGTACCTAAACTTTTTGGACAGACAATCAATTATGAGAATTTTTTTACATTCCCTGCCCATCATAAATTTTTCTTGAAAACTCTGTAAAGATAACAGAAGTAATGTAACATCTTGATCTCTTATATAAGACAGAAACTAATTTTATGCAATAAACTGACAGGCTACAGGACTTACGTGCGTGAAAAACATTTTAAGCAGTTCCATCTTACCATCTTGACTTGGTTTATGCGAAATGTCATAACTGCCATGCTTACAAAGTACACTCAAATTACATGCTTTCTTCATTCTGTCCCAACACTTAGAAAAACAGTAATTCTTTACAGGTTTAAAAATAGATATGAAACTGTCTCAGGCCAATATATATGAGTTTTTTTAGAAAACAAAGAATACAGATATTCCTCATATTATTTTTAAACAAAGGATAAAAATATAATAGTGAATACAGATAAAACAACTCCAAAAGAACAGAGTCTCCTTTAGACATGAAAGCCAGTGCAGAATTTGTTGTAGTAATAGCAGTACAGGTTTCCACAGTAATGATTCAGTCATTATATGATTGTGAGTTGCCATCCTGCTCACATTAGTGAATTATGCTGCAGTTAAAGTCATTCATTAGCTGGATCTGTCTTGGGGGACACTAACTTCATGGCAGGTCTATTATGTACCACAATTTATATAGGAGACGTACCTGCTTTTAGCTCATTCAGATAATAAAGCAGTCTTTAAACAGGTTTTTAACCTGACACAATCATCCATTCTAACACCTAACCCTTTCATACTCAGGACTAAATACCATATTGAGCTGCTATTTTTAAGAGAGTTATAAGATACCACCTAACAAACTCTTAACTGGTTTGTCCTCCAAGGAACACGTGTTTGAGTAAGGATAGCACAAAACAGACTCTGAATTGATCCTGCGTTAAGGGCCAACCAGCAGGAATCCAATCCATTTGTAGGTGAAGTCAAGACTTCTATTTTCATTTGATTCTGTAACTGCACAGGGGTCTTACAGGTAGTTTAGACACTCAGACCACTTGTTGTCTTCAGAGAGAGAAACATTCCTATACAGACCAATGTTCTCAAATGATGGACAACGTGGCTACGTTTGTGGTTGCAGTGTTACCTTACATACAAATGCCACACAGGTTATTTCATGGATCTGTTTCCCTCTGAAGAAAAAGTCACACTTCCTCACCTCTGCAAAACTGATCCTCCATTCCTGTATTTTCTGTTCATACATAATTTATTCACTAAGTTAGTATCTGCTTAAAGGAAAGATGCGCAGGGAGTCTTATAGAGTACCAACCACTCGGCACTGATGTGCCTCATGCATGCAGATATTTGACCAAAATTGCCTACACATTAGCTCTGAAGACCAAAAAGAGGAATCCATTGTTTGAAAGCCTCTATATACCTATATTTTTAGTATTTTTTGTTTCAGAAGGAAGAACATACTTACCAGGGGCACATAAAGGAGTTACAGTCCCTCTTCAATCCTATTTGATCTGTACAGATTGATGTGCTCTCCATGTCATATGACAGACGATATGTTGCGCTGTCCAATAGCACCCTTATTCACACCTGACTGCATCTAGTCTTGATGTATAGCAGTACTGGGTGAACAGATTGCTTTCATGACAGTTTTGAAACTCAGAGGGAGACAGTTAGAATTGCATTTTATTTTTAACCATCCTACAAGTGATGTCTACAATCTAAGGCAAAACTGTCTCCACCATGATGTCAGTGTAAATAAGTGGGCTGTTCTGAGTGGCTACCATATATAACTTTGAAGGGTAAGCCATGACCCTGGAGAAATTGAAAGTCTAAATATCCACGTGGCAAAAAATCTTGCCTTTTTTTTTAGTTCTCATCTTCTTTCTCTTATGGTAGCTACATAAAAATGTGATGATTTTAGGAAACTGCTCCAAAAACTATATGAAAGGACACGTGCAGCTTGAATTCTGGATTTCTGGATAACTGGAAGAGTATGACTCAGAGGATTTGATAATCTTTCCAATCAGCTATTGCACAAAAGTACTCCAAGTACTTTTTAAACATTTTCAACTAAAATCATGTAATTACTTTAGCCCTTTGCACTTACACTGTGAAATGTGCAAATTAAACAAGACTAATTACACACATTCTTTTTGTACAGGATGATATTTATCTCAAGTGGTGTAATTGGCACTTTGGTTATGTGTATAATGTGTAATGGAGTGTAAAACAGAGATACCCAAGCTAACAGGAAAGAACACAATCATGGTAATTACAGCAAGAGTGTGGACAATGCGGAAGGGAGGAGAACTTGCACCAAAATTAACTTCCAGAACAAAACCTTCTTTAGCGACTATACTTGAGCTCCTCTAAACAGTTTTAGAATATTTTTACCAGTGAATAAATCAAAGTGCCATGCATGAATTGTCCTTCACAGACAAGAAAAAATGTATCTTATAATTGGATCCTACTAGGGATTTATGTATTTTAATCATGCAGATCCATACTCCTTTACTAGAAAGAAGCCCAAGTCTTCAGAAGAAACAGCCACCTGACTACACAATCTCTGGGACCATATTGCTCTGCCCAGATAGTTATTATCCTATCAAGATTTCCATGACAATTGACCCCAATAAAGCCATTCATTTAAAATTAAATTTAAAAGGTTCAATGTTAGATGCAATGAACTTTAACTTTCTATCTTATTCCGTCTACTCTGACTGGATACTCACAAGGGACTCCCCACTTCTTTAGTCACATGTAGTATTCTCCCCTGCCTTAAGACTCCTGCAAAGTGAAACCCACTTTCCATTTGTGGAACCATTCAGTGAAGTCCAAAGATGCTGCCAGGACTGAATAGGAGAGAAGAAATAAATGAAACATGGAAATAAGATCACAAGCACCACTACTCCTATCTAAGAAGCGCCAGATACCATGTAATTTACCTACTTTTTTGAAAAAGCACGTGGACTCATTCAACAACTGTGCTGCATTCCAGTAGAAGCAACATCATCCAGGCAGAAAAACAACACCATCCTGGGGAAGGACTTCTGCAAAGTGCAAGGAGTTAGAAATTATCTACAAATTGCTCACTTAATTAATGAAGAATAACATTATGACACTAATTAATCTTGTGTTAATAGACTGATTTAAGAATTGCTGATAAACATTATTCTTAGTCAGCAATGCCAACCTATCATACAGTATTTAATTTGCTTTAGAAGGATGAAAATGTAAGAGGTTAATACTCTTTCTGATTTATAGAATTTAACTGCTTAGCTCCTGTTACTGTTAGCAGCCATGTGGTTAAATCACCACTCTAAAAAACAAAAAATAGAGACTTTAAAATATTATTTCAATTCTTAATGTCTCTCACAACAAAACCCTCAATTTTGTTGACATTTTGGGTTTTGCCTCATACTACAAAAAACACTTGGTTTCCAGTATCATATTGTATGTATGGTTGCCAAGATGATGAGTGTGCTGTCACCTGTAGGATGAAAGCAATGGCTCTTTGTGCTTTATAGCTGTTTTCCGGTGTATGTAGACACCATAATACTTGTGTAACAATCCATTGAGACTTGAAAAAGTTTGTATTAAAAGGGAGTGTGGTTCAGAATGTATTTTTAATACCCAAGATTTTTTCTGTATTATTAATGTGCCATGGTCCAATTATTGTGAAAGCACAACTAGCAGTAACTCAGCAAGTTGCCACAAGTCGTTTCTGCAACATCAATCCCCCGTTTGCTGCTCTTCAGTTCTTCCCTTTTCCTTAATTAGCTTCCTCTAGTTACACAGATTTATTTGAACCGTAGAATCAATATAAGAAATTCTTCTGTTCTTCTGAGCCAGCCTTGTCCTTGTCACTGTAAGAAAGACTTGCTACTGCCATATAAATTAGTACATTCTCTATTCTGAGGTCCCTGCCTAGCTTCCTCCTTTTCTTTTTCAGATGGAATTTTATACTGATTTTCTCTTCGGGTAGGCAACAAATCGAAGAAAAGGCAAGTTTAAAAAAATGTAATAAATAAAGGAAAAATAACAAAATCATAGAGGAGGAAAGCAGCTGAGGTTAGCTATACTATATTTGGATTGGCACTACAAATTCTTTAAGCTATGTCCTGCTAAACAATTCAACACCTTAAACCCCCTTATTTTACAGTTACATCTGCTGAAATCTGGGACAAGAAAGGCAGGGGTTAAATGCCCAGGAAGCAGTTTCAGCTGCAGCCCATCATCCCATCAGCCCATCAACCAATGCTGATGCCTTGGTAAGAGCACACTATATAAGAGAACAAGCCTGCTGGTAAGAAGTTACAGCTTTTGGTTGTATTTTGGGGTTTGGGTTTTTTTTGTGCCCTGCAATGGTAAGCATCTTTGTTTGGAGTTGTTTGTTTTCTTAATTTGCTGGCATGTGTAATTTAATAAGAGGGGTTTATCCCATTTTGCTCTGAGAACAGTAGAACAGAGAGCTTGTCTTACAGTAGCTGCTGCATTTATCTTTCTGCTGAGAAAGCAATAACTGCTGACTGGCAGAGGTACTAGCTGTGTTGTTTTCAGATCAATTGCTATGAATGTAAAAAGACTAAAGTATGAGGGAGCTGACTTGCAAGATCTGGGTTACTTGGCTGAACTCGAGTAACTTGGCTCTAAATATAACAAAATTGTTCATGCACTGAAGCATCTTGTATATCATGTTCTTAAGCTTAGGATATATTTTTAAAAATAGAACAGGCTAATTATCAAATAATTCTCTTGTGTAAGTACAGAATATAAAGAAAATTCTCATGTAATTTCTCACCACTGTAACATGAATATTTTTCTGCTGTTTGTTGAAAAATGTGGACTTGATAAACTTAAGACAGTTGTTGGCCTCTAAACTGGAAATGGATCTCTCTCTGGATGTGGAGACTTGCATCTGTGTAATTTCTGGATGAGACTCTTGATGATCTTGCTTTTTTATGTGGCAGTGTTTGTTTGGTGTTGATGGAGTCTTTTTGCTGTTAGTTGGGGACTTTTTTTTAAGGCTGTTTTTTTGTTCTGTGATGTTATGGGTTTTTCTTTCAGGGGGATGTGATATTTTCCTTCAAGATATCTTGTCTAGATAGTGCTAGCAACTGTTACTTTGAGAGTCCCTAGGAAGGGTGTCATATCAGCCTGCAAGACAGATGCAAAGCCTGTGTATTTTTTTTGTCACTATAATAGGAAAAAATGTGTTTAAAGTTTGTACATTGCTGGTAGCTAAGTATGTGGTGTGTAGAGTTGGCAGATAGAAGTTTGAGTAGGTGAAGAAATGCAGTTTTAGAATACTCATGAATATCCTTAATCCCTAAGACCTGTGGGCATTTGTAGCTTCTGAAAAGTATTACATATCAACAAAGACGAAGTTTAACCTGCACAATATCAACAGGAAGCAGTCATAATGCTGAATGCAAAATCTTACTGTGAAAGAAGTGTTCATTACCTTTTGGGGCTGCATATTAAGTTGACTCCTTGAAACTGAAGAAGTATGTCAGACTCTTCCTGTGGTGTGAAAGGCCAGGCTTTTTGGACTGCATTGGTAGCTTCCTAGTTGAGTCTGTCCTGATGGGGTTACTGAACTATGGGGAGATTCAGCTGTGATGGGAAATGGGCAGAAAGCTCAAGACTACAGAAGGCCCCCATCAAGAGGGAATGGCAGGCTCCACCTTCTCTTACAGCCACCCCAATGAGAGAAGGGTCGTCGCCCAATTCTTGGGCATAATCCTGCCTTAAAGAGTGTCATTGCCTTTGCATGTGCTCTAACTACAGCTTAGGGCTTTAGACATCTCCCTCTGTGACACTTTATGGTAGCTTATAGTAACAAGGCAGATGACCAGGAAATAGAATCACAGAAAACAGAGACGGATATCTTGTTAGTGGTCTCCATGTTGTTCAGTGGCACAGCAAGGCAATCCCAGGTAAGCATCATACTTGACTCCTTCCAGATTAGAAACAGTAGAGGTGTGTCAGCCCAGTGCTGCATATGAATTAATTAGTCATGCTTTCAGACAGAAAGGTAACTTATTTGGGAACAAACTGTGCTAATGTTACACAGCTCTAGGCACTGAAGCTGTTAGCTGGGACTAGCATGGTGAGAATGTGGGGCTCTGTGTTACTAGCCAGCAGAAGTTTACTGTACTGCTACACTAGAAGCTATATGGAATGGAAACATGAGTGGGTCTGAGGGAAGAGCCCTAACTATGAACACAAGCCCAAAGTAACTATTATGTTGTAGCACTGCCTCCAAGATTTATGCTAAACCCAGCTTTTGTTCCATTTAATATTTTGTGGTTGCCAGGGTGCTCAGAAAAATGCAAGAAGAAAGGCTTCTTACAGAAGCTGCTAAATATAACTGGATTGTTCACCCTAGACCATATACTGAATCCTCAGGCTTAGGAACTCTTGCAAGTGATTTATCAGAAAATTTAGACTACTGCCTCTCAAGATACCAAAATATGGAACTGGATTTACCCTGCTCCTAAAGAACTTTGCCTATCAGTCAGCTATAGCAAACAATTTTCTGCCTCTCTCAGATAATAGGAATATGATCAATTCTCCCAACTGAGTTGCAGAGTTCCTGACTCACTCTGGCTTAAGCCAAAATGATTCAGATACAATTTCCCACCCCCTCATCCCATTATGTGTTGGGGGAGGAAACCGAAGCATATGTACCAGATGAAATGCTAACGGGGATGAAAAGTCAACACCTAGTGGATGCATATTACAGTTGGGTCTCCTATACCATGGAACCACAGTCTTATTCGTGTCCTGCAAAGCCTGCCTTCCACGTTGATTGGCAGCTTATCAATACGCAAATTTGCCCCCCCCCCAGCGCCCCGGCGCTGTTTTGGCACTGCCTTGCTGTGCATTGGTGTTTGTGTCAGTGCTTCCTGGTGCCTGCAGCCACCCCATGCCAGGGCAAAAAACCCTTTTCTGCTTGGCTGGGGCCACAAGTGTGGGGGAACTGCCCGTGTTGCTGTCTCAGTGGCCCCAAGGGGAGGGGTGTGGAGCCAGCGTGGTCCAGAGAGCCCTGAGGGGAGGGGAGGAGCTCAGGGCAGGGAGGAGGGGCTGGGGCAGCCCAGAGCAGAGGGGCACAGTAGGGCCAGAGTGGCTCGCCCCGGGCAGAGCAGTGTGCCTGTGGTTTGCGTGGCACAGTGTGGGGGTTGATTTGAATATTCGTGACTGCTTAATTGAATATTCACGCATGTCAGGTCGCGCATGCACAGCTGCGAAAAGGGGCCTCCTTCATTGCTGAAAAATCATGCCACTAAGATGTGAAGCCGCAATAGGGGGGGGGCGAAGTGGAAGAGGGCAGACTGTATTTCATTATTTGTATTGATTGTCACCCTGATATCTAGTAAGAGCGGAATGTGCATTGCTCTGGATCAAAGAGATGTCCCACAAAAACAGGGTTTCGACACTGAAGACTGGGACATAGTGTGTACAAGTATAATATGAACAACTTGCCAGCCTTAGAAGTTATTAATGGTAAAACAGAATATGCAGTTTGTCTTGCTGGAAAGCATATTTATCAAGTGATTCTCCTTGCATATTAAAGAATTAGAAATCTCAGAAGGAGACATCTACTAAGTAGTCACTGATTAAAATAACTTGCTGTTAGACTACTCCTACTTTTATGTATCAGACTAAAAATTTACGTTTTCATTTGCCTACAGTGACATCCATTTGACTTTAGACCTTTTTATCTTTCTTACCTATATGCTGTATTTTGTACATAAGCGGGGAGTAGTTTAATGTGAAAAGTTAAAATTAAGCAGAATAACCATATATTACAAAAGAACATAATACAAAAAATAGTGTACCTAGATTGCCTGGCTCAACTATACCACCAGAAATAAAATTAGATTAGACATTAACTCAGTGGTTCTACTTCTGCTAGGGGGAACACTGTTTTGGCACAAGTATGTATTCCAAATAGCAGCCCTTTATAGGAGCAGATTCTTGCAGGAACTGTGCCTGACTGTTCTGAACACACATAGCTGCTCTTCCAAGTAAACTAAGTAATTTATTACATTATCTATGGCTATATGAAAAATTTAACTGGTAAGTATGGCAAATGGTCCTACATTAATGCCTAAAGTGAGAGAAAAAACTTTCCTGCCAGGGATAAAATGAAGAGCTGGTCTTTAATAGAAATTTCCAGGTCCACAGTACACAGAGGACATCTGCAGTAGCACCAGTATCCCTTTTCAATATTAATTATCTTATGGATACATCCAGTTCAAAAATAACTTGTTCCCTGGCCTGCCCCTTGGAGTTTCTCCAGGGAGTTATGGGCCTTCTACCTTGCTTTGTCTACCCCAAATCTTGTTATGCCCTCCAGTTTTGTGTACCAAATAGGATGTCCTTGCTAGAATCTGCTTTTCCCAAAAAGAACATTCAATAACACTTTACAGACTCTGAGAAGAGGTTTTCTGCCATCCTAAGTGTAAGAAACCATGCAGCCAGGCTTAAATCCAGAAACATGAAGACTACAAGAAATCTTAAGGCATCAACATAAACTGCAGTTCTGTACAACCACAGGACTAACAAGTAATTTAAATGCAGAATATTGCAGATATTCTGTGTTCCAAGCACTCATAATTTTTTATCAGAATGGTTTCCCTGTATTTCAAACAGAGTGGAAAGAAAGTTTCGCTGGCAGTAAAATACTACTGTTGCCTTAAAAGCATAATCTGCTAACTGCTAGCTGCCAGATCTAAATAAGTGGTCATTCAAATGCTGCATTACAGCAGTACCAAGCTGAGTTTACACTCTTGTTGAGAGCAGTTATTGAAATGCTCTGATGTCAAAACAATATTAAGTTCTATACTAAAATGTTTATTTAACTTCACAGAAAGATTATCATGTGTCTTCACTCTTATTCTGGTTTAAACATTCAAAATACAAAGTAACCTGAACTCCAGGATGTCTCAGGAAATATGTCCTGCAGTATCCTGCTCAGTTTTCTTCCATTTCTGACCTTTTTCCCCCCTCCTCCCACTGTATTTTCATTTATCCTGATGTATACAGCCTACCCTGCAGAACTGCAAGTGCAGCTGGCAGGGATCCAGGACAACCTGTCAGCACAGGCAGCAGTGAGGTGATGAGTCAGCAGAGGCTCTGTGTGTCTTTGCAGTCTGCTGCAGCACTCCTCACCTTTAGCTCCTGGAGCTAAATCTTGTCCTTGACATTGAAAAGTGTCCAAATTTCCCACTCATCCTTATTTTTGACGAAAGAAAGGCTGCGTCCTTCTCTGAACCCGAAAACAATGAGAGTAGTGATCTGAGGAGGATTTGAGACTTAATCTGAGAACAAGGCTGGCAATTTTGTGAAGCAACTAAGAACCTTCATTTAAACTGCACTGTTAAAACTATTTTAAAATAGCATAATTTTACTGCATTTGTGCCACACCACAACCTTGTATATCCCCAATATGATAGCTGCACACAGGACAATCCAGTAATTACTACATATACTAGGATTATTTAGAAGAAGATTAAATTATCTAGGATTCAGAAATAAAGTAATCTACTTCGAAAACAATAATATTGAAAGAACATAAATAATGTGGCCAGGCATGTATTGAGGTATTTTTGTATTCGTTCTTTAAACTGCTTTTTTAATAACAAGAATTTAAATGGCTCCCTCTTGTGTCAAGAAAAATGCAGTTCCATGTTTGGCAGAAATTAAGAAATAAGAACTTATCTGTATTTATATGGAGTAGTCTAGTTGCCAGTATGTTCTGGAGACTGCATATACCTGTCCTTTGCTGCTCAGGTACTCTTTGAAACTACCTAAAAGAAGTACTAAGCATGACTTAAATAGGTACCTTTCATCTGCAAATGCTGAAGGGCAGGAAAAAATAGTTTATGCACCTCACCTAATTTGTTAATGCAGACTGGACTATATTGTGTCTCAGATCTCTGTCCTTAACTACAACGCTCTGTAATGTCTCAGCACAGAATGTCTGGATTAGCATTTACTTCTGGTGTTTTTCATGTCAGCAAATCTTTGCCATGTAAGGGCTGGGATGAAAGCAATGAACTGCAGGAGAGCTCTAAGCATAAATGAGTCAGTGAATGGCAGTGAGGAAGCACAAACTGGATTTCAACAACCAATTTTCAACAAATTTCAAGTCTTCTTTCCTTCTCTCTATTAGTTACCAGAGCCAGCAAAATTTAACTCATGAAAGCTGTCCTCACAATAATTAATACCCATAAAACCCTGAAATTAAGAGCTAAGACTTTGTCACAGCAGGGGGCATACTTTGGTAGCTTTGGATATTAAGCAATAATCTTGGAAATTAGTATAGGAGAGGAAAAATCCTCATAGGACACAAATTAGGAGGCAAGTTAAATGTATCAGGAGATATGCCTGTATACACAACCATAGCTTTTGAGAAAGAAGGTCTGAAAAGCTTTGTTTCAAGACAACAAACCTTGGCTCCGTGGTTTTGCCCAAAATCTGTTCCTGCATGTTTATGAATTCAAAAAAAAACAAACAACAAAATCCAAAACGAACCCACACAAAAGCAAACTAGGCTCACTTCAGAGTGGGATTAATCATACTGATGACCTCAGAGCTCAATAAAGCTACCTTGCAGATAATTCTCTTGAGATAATCTCAGTTCATCCTGATTCAGAAGTCTGGTGGTACTGATACAGGAGGCTCTTAACCAGTTTGAAGGTGAGGGCTCTAAAATACTGTAATGTGAACTCTGCTCTAGTTGCTTATTCTTTGTAAAAAGTCTTCTCTGTTGCAGCCCTACAGGATGTTAACAGAATGAATGACAGCAAGAGTACCAATACCAAATTATATATGTTTTTCAAGTCTAGGACTTTGAGAAGTAGATCAAATTATTTGGAGGAAGATGCTCAGAGAGGGAGTTGCTACTTCTTCACAGAGAGGAGGAAATTACTGTGGTGCAGAATTCAGGATCTTAAGACTTTCTTGTTTAAGGACTTCAACTGTGCACCCCACAATCTATTTTCACATTTCAGAGAAGAAATTGAGGGTAGATTTAACTGAAGAGTAACTGACAGGGTTTATCAAATCAAAAGTGTGTACTTAAGATCAAAACTGCTGTTCTGAGAAGACCTTACCAGCTGCCACCTGGGACTAGATACATCTAAACTCAAAAATACTGCCTTTATCTATCTAGCCATGTAGAGTTAGTTTTCTCAATGTAACCACTATCATTATCTTAATGGAACCAAGCCAGCTGCCTCATATTCCAAGACTGATTGGACACGATGAGGCAACTGGGCACTTCACTACCTTTCTCTTACAGAATTGTTTGACAGGTACCTGTAAAAGGATTGAACTGCATTATATACATATATGGACACACGAAAAGAGATTTTAAAAAGTATATTTAATCCTAAATATGGCCAACCAGTGGTACTTGTAAACAATGATCCAGTGGTTGGGGTACCTGCCTGGGAAAGTGTGAGACGAAGTTTCTCAGATGGAAAGCATTTAGTATCTTCCCTCCTGGACTTTTGTTTCCCTCACCTGGTGTATCACCAAACTGCAGGCTGTTCTAGAAGAGGTGCCCTCAGAGGCTTTAATAGCCTGTGTGGAGAAAATAATTTAAAAAAATCAACTGATCACTAAGGCTCATGAGCTGTATCTTCAGTGAAGTGGTGAAGTTGAGTAAATGCCAAGTTAGGAATTTGTCACCTAGCATTAATATTAACAATAAGTCAATATAGAAGTATTTTTCCAGTCAGTTTGCATTTTTTCCAGCAGATCTTTTCCTTGTGAGATATTGACAAACCTAAAATAGGGCCACTAGAAGTTCATTTCATGCTTACATTACTTCTGTTTTAATTCTATAATGCAAAATATCGTAAGAAGCAAAAATCACTGTCTTTAAAAGTGGGACATTTGAAAATGTTTCTGCTTTCTTCTTGACCCAAAATAAAGGTAGAAGCTTTCACGCTGATCTTATTTACTTGTTTTGTAGCGGAAGACTGATGTGGCAGGAATACACAATTGAGACACTGTCTCAGTTGGCTGTCATGAAGCACATTTAGGCTGTCCTTCTGCACTCACCTTAAGTAAAATTGTAACTGTGGGACTAAAAATGATTATGCACAGGCTTCCTTTCAGTAAACACGGAGAGGAGAACATGAGGGCGTGATAAGCACCTGCAAAACTATGGGCTGGGAGGTAGGGTTAATTAATCCTTGCAATAGGAAAAAACCTTATGCTGCAATAGTAATGGGCAACAGAACTTAGGATTTTTTAGTTGTAATACTGAAATGGGATATCTTTGGGCCTTTGGTGTCAGTGAATGGATTTGCTGCATTAGGTTGAAATTTAGGTAAGCTAGGGTAGGGTATATAATAGATACCTGGGATAGGAGTGGAGGTATGACTTTATTCAGAAGTCACTGAGAACACTTCACCAAATTACTGAAGAAAATGTCATCCCTTTGTGTGCCGTTTTGACTAGTCTCCACTGTGGCTAAGGTTTTGTATAGCAGAAATAAAGGAGTGACATTATTAGAAAGTGTTTCCCAAATAAAACCCTGGTCAATAATCTTTACGCTTTTCAGAAAGAAAACCAGGTTTGTGGGTTTTTAGTAAGCTTTTGTACTTTGTTTCTGCTTAACCTCAGGTGATGAAACGTAACCCAACCCTTAAACAGGACTTGGATTTGAAATGTAATATGTGGTCCTTCCTTGTGTGTGCAGGATTTTGGTAGGCAAACAATAGGTATGCTGATCTAAACAACAATTTTTCCATCAGAGAGAAGAAACTTTGGCACTGATTGTTTTGCACCTACACGATAGCAAACCCCACTGTTTTACATAGAGGCAGCACCATCATCAGTCAGGGTCAAGTTTCCTGTCTTGCATGTAACTCTTACTTATGAATGCTATATCCTGACTAAATCGGGCTTGTGTTAGTCTCACAGCTGCCAGGTGGTTCCGAGGTATTGCAGTGTATTTCTGGATATAAGCTAACAACGTATACCTCAGCAAATACATACTTGTAAGTTTAATGGACTGCAAGATAAAAAAAAAAATCCTGCTCTATTTATGCCACACATGCATATTTCTTTCTAGCAGACAGTATGAGTTCAGCAATTCACAGAATCACAGAATATTATGAGTTGAAAGGGACCCACAAGGATCATCTAGTCCAACTCACCATCTAACACCCGTGCAGAGACTGAAAGCCCATCCCAGAGCGGTGGCACAACCTAGTTCCCTCACAGTCTAGCAGGCAATTCCTGTAGCTTAACTACATTATGTTTCTTTAAATAAACCCACTGCGATCTTGCTGTCTGAAACGAAGTGAAGGTTTAATAACCAGTTTCCCTCTGCAGGCTCTGGTGCCATTGGTTTTCTAGGCCTGTTCCTATGCAAAGCACTTTGGCACTGTAGGCGGATGTTGCATAATATGATTATGTGCCGCTCTAAAACCGAGGAACATGCCCTACTTGTGGCATGTTACACACTACTGCCTGGTTCTTTCCTTGGAACAGAAATTGTGCCATGGTGCTTTTATATACCTGGCAGCTGTCAAATGCTAAAACAAGGAATTAGGGGATTGGGACCTGGGGTTTTTTCCCTGTCTTCTGAAAGCCAGTATCGCTTCCTTTCTCTCTCTTATGCCTTCAGCTCAAGAGGGAAAGACTACACTTCAGATAATCTCTTTCCCTCTGTCTCATCCCTATATACTACCCTACCTCGTATGGCAAGAATCTGTGCGCCTCNGAGAGGCGCGGACGCCTTGTTGTGGGGTCGGTCTCGGGGCTGCTCGCTCGCCTGTGCGGGAGCCGCTCCTCCCGCCGCGCTGCTTCCGGCGGCCGCCGCTTCATCCTGGCGGCACCGCGGTGGGAGCGGGGGCTCGCGGTGACCCTGGATACCCGGCGGCGGCCCCGCTTCAGAGGTGAAGTGTCCGCCGCGTTGTCCTCTCCCACCAATCGGGAAGAAACCGTCTCTCTCTGTTTTTTTGTGTTTTTGGTTTTTATTTTATTTTTATTCTCTCGAACAGGAGAGTAAAGATTCCTGCGAGTTCTTGGGGACTTAAGTGGGACTGGGATAGTTGAGGCGACCGCTGTGGTGGCGTGTGTGCTCGTACGGATCATTTCCGAGCCCGCGGCCGTTCACGTTATATCACTTTTAGTAACAACTTGCTGTAAAACTGAACTGTAAACTGCACTACTCCGGGTGTTGAGTAGCACAGTAGTTCAGATANTGGGAGCGGGGGCTCGCGGTGACCCTGGATACCCGGCGGCGGCCCCGCTTCAGAGGTGAAGTGTCCGCCGCGTTGTCCTCTCCCACCAATCGGGAAGAAACCGTCTCTCTCTGTTTTTTTGTGTTTTTGGTTTTTATTTTATTTTTATTCTCTCGAACAGGAGAGTAAAGATTCCTGCGAGTTCTTGGGGACTTAAGTGGGACTGGGATAGTTGAGGCGACCGCTGTGGTGGCGTGTGTGCTCGTACGGATCATTTCCGAGCCCGCGGCCGTTCACGTTATATCACTTTTAGTAACAACTTGCTGTAAAACTGAACTGTAAACTGCACTACTCCGGGTGTTGAGTAGCACAGTAGTTCAGATAGGGGTGTCTACAGGATTTTTGTTGTGTCACTACTTTCAACTGTCTGTAGAACACACAGATTTTATCAGATGTGGGCTGTGGTGTGATTGGAAACAGCCATTTTAAAATAATGTAGAACTTACAATAAACTTTGATGTTGCTTAGTTAACTGATAGAAATGCTTCTGTTTATATCGACCATCAGTATAAAAGTAGCAGTTTGCAACTTTGTACGTGTTTAGCACTTGTCAGAGACTGCGCTTTTAATGGATTGTGTCCAAGATAGATGTTCTAATCTGTATATATGCTGATTTAACTAGCAAATGTGCCCTAATAGTCTTAATCGTTGTTCCTCCGTTGATGTAAAAGCTTTATAAAATCTTCTGGTAAAGCTGATAAATAACAAATATTAAAGTGACTAAGTTCATGTTGGATTTTTTTTTTTTAAATCTACAGAGTGAAAAAAATGGAGCTGTCAAGAAGAGAAGATCAAATCAGGCAGATATTCCTGGTAGTCTTTGTCAAGAAGCAGAAAGATGCTATCAGCTTAGACTGCCTGAGGACTTCTACCAGTTTTGGAAGTTTTGTGAGGAAGTAGATCCTGAGAAACCAAGTGGTGAGGTTTTTAAATTTTGCCTTTCCTAACTTCCACTCTGAAAAGTAGCCTGAAGACAGGTGAACTGGAGGTGATCAGATGCATTCTAGTACAGCTTCAGTTTTCAGTTACGATGCAGGGTATTTAGATGAGCGTAAACAGGGCTACTGGATATAGTCAGATGTAAACGTCAAGTGTTCTTAAAATATAGTTACTTGTGCAATTTAGAGGGTCTAAATGTTGTCTAAATCTGCCTTTCTTGCATGTGCATTTAAAATGCTTGATATGGAACTCGAGTTTCCTCACATTGTGGTTTAACCTCAGCCAAGAGCCCAGTACCATGTACTTGTTCGCTTCCCCTTGGAGAGATAGAGCAGAGGATCAGAAGGGTGAAAGTGAGAAAATGTCTGGGTTGAGCTAAAGATAGTTTAATAGAAAAAACAAAGCTAAATAAGGAATTCATTTACCACTTCCCATAGTTAGGCAGGTGTCAGCCAACTCCAAGAAAGCTGGGTTCTGTTACAACAGTTAATTGGGAAGGCAAATACTGCCACTCCAAACAACCACACCTCCTTCTTCCTCTAGTTGATATGCTGAGCATGATGCCAGAGGGTGTGGAATATCGCTCTGGTCACTTGAGGTCACCTGTCCAGCTGTGTCCACTCTCAGCTTCTTGTGCACCCATAGTCTCTTTGCTGGTGGGGTGAGGGGGAAGATCAGGTGGGTAATGTGGATGTTGGAGGTTGTTTGGGAGGTAGTGATCATGAGATAAGAAAATTCTCAATAAACAGTGGAGCAAAGAGGGGGGCCAGTATAACAGCTAAGCTGGATTTCCATAGGGCAGATTTTGGGTTATTTAAGGAACTGATTAAGAAAGTTCCTTGGGAGGTGGGTCTTAAAGACAAGGGGGCCCAGGAGAGCTGGGAGTACTTCAAGAATGAGATTTTCAAGGCACAGGAGCAGGCTGTCCCGGTGTGTCGCAAGTTGAGCCGGAAAGGTAGACGGCCGCCCTGGTTGAGTAAGGAGATCTTGAATGAGCTAAGAGTTAAAAAAGGGATGTATCACCTTTGGAAGGAGGGGAAGGTAAGTAGGACTTTGTTTAGGGATGTTGTCAAGACATGCAGAAAAAAAATTAGAGATGCAAAAGCTC